>CM038143.1:377391813-377762808 GCA_021437245.1 Aegilops speltoides
TCCTTCTAATGCCGCATACAACCTGTAGTCCGGCCGATGACGATCTTCCCGCTTCATCGAGCGGGTCCTTGGCTCCGTCGGATGTGGATTCCCTTCCGACCGCCTCAACTCCCCGTGACGCTGACGACGCCGAGGTGGGATCCCAGGAGGGGACCCATCTGGAGGAGGCTCCGGAGGTGCCGCAAGGCAACCTCCCAGACTTTGCACCGGACTCTGCTCCGGAACCAGCAGTGGTTCCGGAGTCCGGCAGGCGGCCCCTTTGTAAGAAGGGCAAGACCGTGACACCGGCAGCCGCCGTCCAACCGGAGTCGCCGGACAACTTGTTGGAGGCGCTCAACGGTGCTTCCATCGAGGAATAACACCGCACTATCATGAGTGCGGTGATTCAAGGTTCAGCTCGCCAGAGCGGGCCGACCGAAGCTCGCAGCAGCCTTCTAACAGGCTTTGAGGTAAGAAATTTAAAATATGTAATGTAATACCGCATAGACAGTAGCCCGTGATGCTCGGTTCGGTGTTCGGAAAGAAAAGCCGGACTGAGGATCTTATAAAGATATACGCAGGAGTTCTAAAAATTATGTCATTATGGGATTGCAGGATGCGCTGCTGACCTCTGCCGCACTGACTGCGGAGGTCGGTGCTTTAAAGCAGACCCTTGAGCGGTCCGAGAACGAGCTCGGCCTTGCCAAGAGGCAGCTCGAGGACAAAGAAGGTGAGTAACACCATATTAAATTTGTACCTTACAGAAAAGGATTTTGGTTGCAAGAGAAATAACGAGGATAACATGGGCACTGCAGGGGCCACGAACGAGGTGGCGACCCTGAAGGAGGCCGTGTCCGCGGCCGAGCGTAATGCGGCCGCGGAACGAGCTGAGAGAGAGAAGCAGGAGGCGCGGGTGGCGGAGATGCAGCAAGAGCTCCAGTTTCTCGTGGAAAAACATGGGAGTTTGGAGCGCGACTCGAAGACTCGAGAGTCCGAGCTTGCCTCGGCTCTTGAGAGTGCCAAAGCCGCTAAGGCCGAAGCCCATAAGGCCCTCCAGGAGATCGAGGCGGTGAAGAAAATAGCGGCGGGTAAGGCATTTTTCATGCAAAGCAAGCATGTGAATGTGAATTACCTGTTACTTACCCGAATTCGGAGCTCTCCAAGAGCGTTTGCAGATCTGCCTCACAGCGTGTCCGATGCTGCCGCATTCTAACGGGACGAGGAGGGGAGCTCGATGGAGAAGGTCTTACGGTCTCAAGAGGCCGAGGCGGACATCGGTGTGCTTTTAGCGACCACCAAGCAGCTGGTCAAGCTGGAGGTAGCCGAACAGGCCATGAAGGGCCTCATAGTTCGGCTGTGGCCCGAGGAGGCCATGCCTGGGAGCTACTTCGGCCTGGTGCAGCGGCTGGTGAATGCGTGTCCCTGGGTGGAAGTCGTCAAGCGCTCCGTCTGCATTGAAGGTGCCCGTCGGGCCCTTGCCCATGCAAAAGTGCACTGGGGTAGGCTGGATGCTGAGAAGCTTCTGACGGACGCGCCGCCGGCGGGCAAGGAGTATCGCATGCCCGAAATGTATTATAAGAGTGTCCTGAAGGGTTCCTGCAAGATTGCGGATGAGTGCTCCAAAGATGTAATATTTGAGTAGACTCGCAATGTGTTATCCTGTGCGCTGAAAACTTTGTTCATATGCGTTAAGCAACGCTTATTAATTTAAAATATTACCTTCTATGCGGCCGTTTATAAAATCTGAGAGATGGCAAGTCGTCGGCTTCAGCCCCCATGCCACGAGTGCTAGGGTGTTCGGGATAAACTTGAGCGCTCTTGTTCCCATTTTTTGGTCCATCTAGGGAGGCGCTCAACACGACGAACGAGGCAACCAGACTTATAATGCTTGAACACTCTCACTTAGCCATAGAATTCTATAATTTTAAATTTCGGCGAAGCCCCTAGTATTCGGAAGACCGAGTTCGGGGCTCTATCCACGCCTGGGCCGGACAAAGCCGGTTCCTCGCTCTAAGCGGCATAAGTCTTTAGGGATTTTGAACCGGCATGGTGACCACAATCACCTTCATGGATTTCATGTAAGATGTCTTGGCCCTCCTCAGGAGAAACACAACATTGGAACACACCTGAAACACTATGGCGGTGTAACCCGCCATTGTGAATAACCATGGACTTGGATCGCCGGACTATCTGTCTGGCCAGAACTTCATCTTCTGGTAACTTACCCCGGTTCATATACGCCAAGTATGGAACTGTCCAATCTGGAATGATATGTAACGCGGCCACCAACTGTGCCTCCGGATCAGGAATGGCGAGATCCTCCTGTGTAGGCAGCTGAACCAACGGGTTATGCAAGACATCCAAAAAGGTATTGGGCGGCACCGGTTTAAGCTGAGATCCTAGCCAGCTTAAAGCGTCAGCTGCCTCGTTTTTTCGCCGATCAATGTGCTCCACTTGATATCCCTTAAAGTGACCAACCACAATGTCCACCTCCCGTCGGTAAGCCGCCATGAGTGGATCCTTGGAATCCCAAGTACCTGAAACTTGCTGGGCTACCAGGTCTGAGTCTCCAAAGCACCGTACGCGGCTTAAGTTCATCTCCTTAGCCACTCGAAGACCATGGAGTAAAGCTTCATACTCAGCTGCATTGTTAGTACAAGGGAACATTAAGCGAAGAACATGATGAATTTTATCACCTCGAGGGGAAGTAAGGACAACTCCAGCTCTCGAGCCTTCCAATTGCCTGGACCCGTCAAAGTGAATAGTCCAGTAAGTATTGTCCGGTTTGTCCTCCAGTATCTGCTACTCTGTCCAATTATTGATGAAATCCACAAGGGCTAGGGATTTGATTGCTGTTCGAGGCATATACTTCAAACCGTGTGGTCCAAGCTCAATAGCCCCCTTAGCAACCTGGCCAATCGCTTCCCTGTTCTAGATTATATCCCCCAAAGGAGCAAGAACTGACCATTGTGATGGGATGACCTTGAAAGTACTTTTAAGCTTCCGACTTGCCATAAAAACCCCATACACCAGCTTCTGCCAATGCGGATATCTTTGCTTTGACTCAATGAGGACTTCGCTGATATAGTAAACCAGCCTTTGAACCGGGTATTCCTTCCCAGCCTCCTTGCACTCCACCACAATGGCGACACTGACAGCTCGGGCATTAGCAGCCACATATAACAGCAGTGGCTCCTTATCAACTGGAGCAGCAAGAACCGGCGGTTCAGCCAACTACTTCGTCAAGTCTTCAAATGCCGCATCAACAACCTCGCTCCCAGACAAAATTGTCTGTCTTCTTCAACATCTGGTACAGAGGGATCGCCTTTTCTCCCAACCTGCTGATAAACCGGCTCAAAGCCGCAATGCGACCCGCCAGACGAACATCATTGATACATGCCGGTTTAGCTAGAGATGTGATAGCCTTGATCTTTTCCGGATTAGCCTCAATACCCCGGTTGGACACCAGAAAACCGAAGAGCTTGCCAGCCGGTACACCAAAAACACACTTAGCTGGATTCAGCGTCATTTTATAAACTCTCAGATTATCAAAGGTTTCTTGCAAATTAGATATGAGCATCTCTGCCTTCCTGGACTTGACCACAATATCGTCCACATAGGCATGTACGTTGCGCCCAATCTGAGTATGAAGACAATTCTGCACACAACGTTGATAACTGGCCTGGGCACTCTTGAGCCCGAAGGGCATAGATACATAACAGAAGGCTCCAAAGGGAGTAATGAAAGCTGTCTTCTCCTGGTCCTTAACTGCCATCTTGATCTGATGATAACCAGAATAAGCATCCAAAAAACTCAAACGCTCACAACCCGCCGTAGCATCAATGATTTGATCAATACGAGGGAGGGCAAAGGGATCAACTGTGCAAGCTTTGTTCAAATCTATGTAACCCACACACATACGCCAAGTGCTATTTTTCTTAAGTACCAGCACCGGAATAGCCAACCACTCTGGGTGAAATACTTCCACGATAAACCCTGCTGCCAGTAGCCGGGCTACCTTTTCCCCAATGGCCTTACGCCGTTCCTCATTAAAGCGGCGAAAAAACTGTTTGACCGGTTTGAACTTTGGATCAATATTAAGAGCGAGTTCCCTCGATACACCTGGCATGTTAGAAGGTTTCCACGCAAAGATGTCCCGGTTCTCACGGATGAACTCGATGAGCGCGCTTTCCTATTTGGGATCCAAGTTGACGCTGATGCTGAACTACTTGGATGAATCGCCAGGAACAAAATCAACCAATTTGGTTTCATCAACCGATTTAAACTTCAAAGTCGGATCATGCTCCGTGGTGGGCTTTGTCGGTGTCAAAACCGGCGGATCTCGGGTAGGGGGTCCCGAACTGTGCGTCTAGGCGGATGGTAACAGGAGACAAGGGACACAATGTTTTTACCCAGGTTTGGGCCCTCTCGATGGAGGTAAAACCCTACTCCTGCTTGATTGATATTGATGATATGGGTAGTACAAGAGTGGATCTACCACGAGATCAAGGAGGCTAAACCCTAGAAGCTAGCCTATGGTATGATTGTTGTAATTGTTGTTCGTCCTACGGACTAAAACCCTCCGGTTTATATAGACACCGGAGAGGGTTAGGGTTACACAGAGTCGGTTACAATGGTAGGAGATCTACATATCCGTATTGCCAAGCTTGCCTTCCACGCCAAGGAAAGTCCCATCCGGACACGGGACGAAGTCTTCAATCTTGTATCTTCATAGTCTTGGAGTCCGGCCGATGATGATAGTCCAGCTATCCGGACACCCCCTAGTCCAGGACTCCCTCAGTAGCCCCTGAACCAGGCTTAAATGACGATGAATCCGGCGTGCATATTGTCTTCGGCATTGTAAGGCGGGTTCCTCCTCCGAATAATTCATAGAAGATTGTGAACACCAGGATAGTGTCCGGCTCTGCAAAATAAATTCCACATACTACCATAGAGAGAATAATATTTACACAAGTTCAATCTGCTGACGTATTATGTGGCGTGACGTCACACCACCACCAAGCTTTTACTTGAATCGTTTTTATTATACCACCTCACCGCGTTTAGCGAAGCGGTCTCCTTGGCACGTCTTGTCGAAGCAGAGATCGTGTTCCCCTTATTCCGGGATTCCCATCAATACGGACGTGGGTAACCCAACCGCGCCATTGATTGTGGCGCTTGGGAGATAAGCGAGTTTTACCAGGCCGAGGGGACGTATAGTTTTCGTCCACCCATATATAAGGGGATAAGGATCCGCCTTTTTTACCTACGCCTTCTTCCTCCTTTGCTTATCCATCTCCGTGCACTCGAGCTCTAGCGCCCAAGTCCGCACATCTCGCCTCAACCTTCTCCAGCCATGTCCAGAGCGGGAGGCAAGTGGATGGCCTCCTCCGTCATGGAGGGGCACATCGAGAGCTGCGCAAGGCCAGATACCTGTCCGGTGACATCACAGACCGCCGCCCAACGAGGGGCAGCTCATCCCCACCCCCAGTGCCCCATGAGAGGGTCGATTTCTTCCCCACTTCCTCCATGGATCGGGCTTTCCACTTCACCCTTTCGTCCGGGGCTCATGTATTACTACGGCTGGACTTCCACGATCGGCGCCAAACTTCATCCTCAACATCTCGGCGTTTATCGTGGTGTGCGAGGCTTTCCTTCAAGATCCAGCCCCACTTCGCTTGTGGCTAAAGACCTTCAATGTTAAGTCAAGGTGGTGAAGGGCGCCCAAGCGGAGTGCGGAGGCGCCATGGTGGGCAAATGCCCAATGTCACTGGCTCGAGGTGCCTTTGTGGAATCCAAGGGGTGGCAATCGGGTGGTTCTACATCACCGAGCAGCGTGACCCTAAATGGGCAGCGGCCCCGAAGTTCAGACATGGTACCCCATGCAGCTCACCTCCGGAAAGAGAAGAGCTTGCTATGGGGTAGTTTGGTGGAGCTGACCGACTCGATCCTGTCTCCTGCACACAGTGAACAAGAAGCTTAAGCTTGTCAATGTGATCCAGGTCATGCTCGTCCGCCGGATTCTCCCCTGCCAGCAATGGGCCTTCAATTTATGGGAGTTTGATCCGGCACAACACCGAACCCTGAGCGGGCTCTTCGACACGACGTACGAAGCTGCCTAGAGGGTGTTGTTCAAGGGCGGAGAAGCCCCCGCATCCGCAACAGAAGATCGCGGATTTAGCACGCGGCGCCCAGCCGGCGAGGTAAGCTATGTTATCCTTTATGTGACACTCATTTCTTTCATAGTTTGACTCTATGTGGGATCTAAACTCCCAATGCCTTTAACAGGACTGGCAGAAGACGTCCAGACAGGTTAACTGTCCGGCTCCCCTTCCAGAAGACCCAGCGGACACCCGTTTGACGGGGCTGCTGGTCTTGGCACTTTAAGTGGTGCCAGAGAAGAAGGCCAAGAAGAAGGCCACGGGAACCCGAAGGAGTTCCCGGCGCCAGGTGGTATCGGACTCGTCGTCCGATGGTTCCGATGCGGACTCCTCCCCCGAAGACGAGGAGGAGAAAGTGGCCTCTCCCCAAGAGGGGGGAGAGAAGAAGAGGAAGGCTTCCCCAACGAGGGAGGCCGAAGGGTCCAAGAAGGGAAGGACCCTTCCTCCGGACTGCTCCGCCAACGCCGGCGACAGCGACGAGGAGTGGCCCTCAAGGGCCAAGCCCCTGGCGAGATCGTAAGTATCCGGATTCCTGAATGATTTATAATTTCTCTTTGTGCCACGTAGTGTCCTTCTAATGCTGCATACAACCTGTAGTCCGGCCGAGGACGATCTTCCCGCTTCATCGAGCGGGTCCTTGGCTCCGTCGGATGTGTATTCCCTTCCGACCGCCTCAACTCCCCGTGACGCTGACGACGCCGAGGTGGGATCCCAGGAGGGGACCCATCAGGAGGAGGCTCTGGAGGTGCCGCAAGGCAACCTTCCAGACTTTGCACCGGACCCCGCTCTGGAACCAGCAGTGGTTCCGGAGTCCGGCAGGCGGCCCCTTCGTAAGAAGGGCAAGACCGTGACACCGGCGGCCACCGTCCAACCGGAGGCGCCGGACAACTTGTTGGAGGTGCTCAACGGTGCTTCCATCGAGGAAGAACACCGCACTATCATGAGTGCGGTGATTCAGAAGGTTCAGCTCGCCAAGAGCGGGCTGACCGAAGCCTGCAGCAGCCTTCTAACAGGCTTTGAGGTAAGAAATTTAAAATATGTAATGTAATACCGCATAGACTGTAGCCCCTGATGCTCGGTTCGGTGTTCGGAAAGAAAAGCCGGACTGAGGATCTTATAAAGATATACGCAGGAGTTCTAAAAATTATGTCAATATGGGATTGCAGGCTGCGCTGCTGACCTCTGCCGCACTGACTGCGAAGGTCGGTGCTTTAAAGAAGACCCTCGAGCGGTCCGAGAACGAGCTCGGCCTTGCCAAGAAGCAGCTCGAGGACAAAGAAAGTGAGTAACACCATATTAAATTTGTACCTTACAGAAAAGGATTTTGGTTGCAAGAGAAATAACGAGGATAACATGGGCACTGCAGGGGCCACGAACGAGGTGGCGACCCTGAAGGAGGCCGTGTCAAGGAGAGCTCAGGGATGAGTTTGTCTCCTGGATATACAATTTAGATATTGATCCTGGCCAACTGTGGATGCTAATGGGAGATTTCAATTTTATTCGTTGCACTGATAATAGAAACCTCCCGGGTGGTGACATAAATGATATGTTTATCTTCAATGTAATTATCGGCCATTTGGGACTCCTCGAGCTTCCTTTAAAAGGCAGAAGGTTTACTTGGTCCAATATGCAGGATACTCCTCTTCTGGAGCAACTTGACTGGGTGTTTACATCTGCTAGTTGGATTAACTCATATCCCATGACACAAGTGAACCCTTTGGCAAAAACTGCGTCGGATCATGTGCCCTGTCTTGTCAGCATCAGCACTTCCATCCCAAAGGCACACATTTTCAGGTTTGAAATTTTTTGGGTGCATCAGGCTGGTTTCTTTGATTGTGTGAAGGAGGTTTGGAATTGTCCCTCTCGTAAGAATCATATTGCAGCAGTTATTGTTGACAAGTTGAAGGCTCTACGCTATGCTTTGAAGAAATGGAAAAAAGGATTATCTCACATTAAAGGTCTGATTGAGAAATGCAACTGGGTAATTCTTTGTCTGGATAATCTTGAGGACATGAGGCAGCTATCTAGGCCGGAAAGTAACTTCAGGAAAATCATAAAGCTGCATCATGAGCACCTGCTTCATATGCAATATCTCTATTGGAGGAAGAGATGTACTATCAGATACATCAAAGTTGGTGCGGAAAACTCAAAAAAAATTCAGGCAATGGCAACTGAGAGATACAGGAAAAATTCAATTGCTAGTCTGAAGCTAGCTGATGGGTCTGTCACATCTAATCATGAGGTTATGGCCAAGGAATTCTTGCGAGCTTTCAAGGACAGAATGGGGATGATTAGGCCAATTGTGTTAGATGAGAACATTCTCTCTCTAATAACAAGGGTCCAGGGTCTGGAGGTCCTTACAAAACCCTTTGAGATTAAGGAGATTGAACAGGTTATCAATGAAATGCCCATTGATAAGGCACCAGGGCCTGATGGTTTCAATGGTCTCTTTCTTAAGAAATGCTGGCCAATAATTTCTGTTGATTTTATACAGTTAGTGCATGAGTTTCATGCTGGTACAGTGCAATTAGAAAATCTAAATGATGCCTATATCACTCTGATACCAAAAAAAACAATCTCCTGAGGGGGTGGGGGATTTTAGACCTATATCATTAACAATTGTTGGTCTAAAATTCCTTACAAAGCTAGCTGCTAATAGATTTCAACAGGAAATCATCAGATGTATTCATAAAAACCAATATGGCTTCATCAAATCAAGAACAATCCAGGACTGTCTTGCATGGACATTTGAATACATCCATCAATGTAACCAGTCCAAACAGCCCATACTTCTGCTTAAGTTGGATTTTGAAAAGGCTTTTGATTCCATCCAACATGAGGCTATTCTGAGGATTCTTGCTGCAAAGGGTTTTGACAATAGATGGATTACATGGGTCAGGCAGATACTGTCATCTGGCACCTCTTCTATCCTACTCAATGGAGTACCTGGCAGTCATTTTAAATGCAAATGTGGAGTTAAGCAAGGGGACCCAGTATCTCCTTTGCTATTTGTTATTGCTGCTGATCTTTTGCAGACCTTGATTAATAATCTTCTTAAGCAGGGTTTAATAAGCAGGCCCCTGTCAACACATGATCCTGATTTTCCAGTGGTACAGTATGCTGATGACACACTGTTGTTCTTAAAGGCTGATAGGGATCAATTGGGGGCTCTGAAATCAGTGCTATATTCCTTTTCTGAGGCAACTGGTCTGCAGATTAACTTCCACAAATCTTCAATGTACCCCATTAATGTGACTGACCAGGTGGCTACTAAACTTGCTGCTTTCTTTGGCTGCAAGTTAGGCAAGATGCCATTCACATATCTGGGGTTACCTGTTGGAACCACTAGGCCTAAAATTGTGGATCTTCTTCCCTTGGTGGATTGTATGGAGAGGAGATTGACAGCAAGTTCTTGGTTCTTGCCTCAGGGAAGCAGGTTGCAGCTTGTTAATTCTGTCATCTCTTCTTTGCCTATCTTCTTCCTTTGTACCCTATCAATCCCTCAAGGTATTCTAAAGCAATTAGAAAGAATACAAAGGCAGTGTTTATGGAGGAAATATGGGCAGGAGAAGGGCCATTCTTTAGTAGCTTGGCCTCTTGTTTGCAGGCCCAAAGCAAAGGGGGGGCTTGGAATCTTAAATCTGGGTTTGCAAAACCAAGCTCTGTTACTGAAGTTTCTGAATAAATTCTACAACAAAATGGATGTGCCTTGGGTACATTTAATTTGGGATTCCTATTACTTTGACCAAATCCCCCATGATACCAACCTTTGTGGTTCTTTTTGGTGGAAAGATGTCTGCAAGTTAATGGACAATTTCAGAGCAGTGACTGAGGTTAATGTTCACAGTGGAGAAACTGTGCTTTTCTGGTCTGATCACTGGCAAATTGGGAACAGTCATGTGCCTCTTTTGGACAGATTTCCTAGATTGTATTCCTTTTGTCTACACAAAAAGCTCTCAGTCAAAGAAGTCTTTCAGGCTGATAATTTGCAAGATCTTTTTTCCCGCCCCTCACTCAGCAGGCACATCAAGAGTTGCAGCAGCTTTCAACACTAATGAGCTCTTTCAATCTGGATTCCAGTTGTAGTGATATCTGGGCATGGAGGCATGGAAAGAAATCCACCTATACTGCAAAAAAATTCTATGACTTTGCTTACCAGCCTATGGTCTCAAACCCCATTTTGAGTTGGATTTGGAAGAGTTGCTGCACAATGTCAATTAAGATGTTTGCCTGGCTTGTCATAATGGATAGGGTTAATACCAAGGACATGATCCAAAGAAGGAAATGGAGGATTAATGATGGGCCACAATGTGTTCTTTGCCCAACAGGGACTTTGGAGGACAGAAATCATCTTTTCTTCCAGTGCAATTTCAGTGCTCACGTATGGATCTATTTGCAGATTCCTTGGAAAGACAGTCAAGATATGGTGGACATTGCCTTGCATGCGAAGAAGGAATTCAACAAGCTTTTCTTTGCTGAAGTGGTGTTTACTGCCTGGTGGAATATCTGGAAGGTTAGAAATGACAGGGCATTCAGGAACATCAGACCTTCCTTCAGAGCATGGAGATATGGATTCATTCATGACCTCACTATGCTTTCTCATAGAATCAAGCAGAAGCACAAGGAAGCTTTACTTAAATGGATTGATTTCCTTCCTCCATGAAGGGAGTTGCTATAGCCCCTCTTTGTACATTTGTATTTTGTAGGTTCATTTTTCTCCTGTATAGTTTTCTTTTGATGTTCTTTTTTTCCTTGTTTTCTTTCCTCCTCTTGAGGAAAACTTTGTATTAGTCCTGTTTTGTCTTGCTTTCAATAAAATGCTGTGGTGTGTAAGCCCTGCAGTCTTCAAGGTCAAAAAAAAGAGAAATAACGAGGATAACGTGGGCACTGCAGGGGCCACGAACGAGGTGGCGACCCTAAAGGAGGCCGTGTCCGCGGCCGAGCGTAATGCGGCCGCGGAACGAGCTGAGAGAGAGAAGCAGGAGGCGTGGGTGGCGGAGATGCAGCAAGAGCTCCAGGTTCTCGTGGAAAAACATGGGAGTTTGGAGCACAACTCGAAGACTCGAGAGTCCGAGCTTGCCTCGGCTCTTGAGAGTGCCAAAGCTGCTAAGGCCGAAGCCCATAAGGCCCACCAGGAGATCGAGGCAGTGAAGAAAATAGCGGCGGGTAAGGCATTTTTCATGCAAAGCAAGCATGTGAATGTGAATTACCTGTTACTTACCCGAATTCGGAGCTCTCCAGGAGCGTTTGCAGATCTGCCTCAGAAGGCGTCCGATCTGCCGCATTCTACCGGGCCGAGGAGGGAGCTCGACCGAGAAGGTCTTTGGTCTCAATATGCCGAGGCCGGACATCCGGTGTTTTAGCGACCAGTGAAGCGCTGGTCGAGCTCACAAGATAGCCGAACAGGCCATGAAGGCGTCATAGTTCGGTTTGTGGCCCGAGGAGGCCATGCATGAGAGATACTTCGGCCTGGTGCGGCGGCTGGTGGATGCGTGTCCCTGGGTGGAAGTCGTCAGCGCTCCGTCTGCATTGAAGGTGCCCATCGGGCCTTGCCCGTGCAAAAGTGCACCGGGCAGGCTGGATCTTGAAGCTTCGACGGACGCGCCGCCCGGCGGGCAAGGAGTATCGCACGCCGAAATGTATTATAAGAGTGTCCTAAAGGGTGCCCGCAAGATTGCGGATGAGTGCTCCAAAGATGTAATATTTGAGTAGACTTCGCAATGTGTTATCTGCGGCGCTGAAAACTTTGTTCATATGCGCTAAGCAACGCTTATTAATTTAAAATATTACCTTACATGCGGCCGTTTATCAAATCGAGAGATGGCAAGTCGTCGGCTTCAGCCCCCATGCCACAGTCTTTGGGGTGTTGGGATAAACTTGAGCGCTCTTGTTCCCATTTTTGGGTCCATCTAGGGAGGCGCTCAACACGACGAACGAGGCAACTGGACTTATAATGCTTGAACACTCTCACTTAGCCATAGAATTCTATAATTTTAAATTTCGGCAAAGCCTCTAGTATTCGGAAGTCCGAGTTCGGGGCGCTATCCACGCCTGGCCGTACAAAGCCGGTTCCTCGCTCTAAGCGGCATAAGTCTTTAGGGACTCGAAAAGACCTCTCGAACAGCGACCAGCTCTCGCCTTATCATGACGGTCAGTTTTAGCTTTCTCCACTGAGGCGCTCGCCCAGCTCAACCGGGGCGCAATCGCAGTGGTTCTCCCAGTGCTACCTTAGCCGATAAAACGGAGCGTAAGGTACCAAAACATGGGAGCCGGGCAAACCCAACTATTGACCCAAGACATGATTTGGAGCCGATGCATATAATGGTATAAGTTCGGGGTGCCGCACTTGTGAAAGTGTTCGGACTTATCACACCATAATGCGGGGAACATAAGCCCCTGGTGTATTCGGCCGTACCAAAGTGTACGGAAGCAAAATGTCATAAACGAACATATATGATAAAGGGATGCAATTATAAGAAAAAAGCGATGCATTGTTTATTCAGAAATACTGCCATGAATGCAGAGCGATACAAATAGTGCGACAAGCAAGGGATTGGACTATTAAACATGTCCCCTCCGGGGTAGGCTGCGGAATGGTGTATTAAGCAGATATAATGCTCGTAATGGAGACCGCCTGAGTGTTAAATCGTAGCCTTTCTCCTTCCTGGTTGTTGCATCGTTAGTTCGGCAGGTCTCTGCGCGAACAGGGCCTCCGTGAGCGGAGTCTGTGGGTAAAAAGAAGAAAAAAGAAAAAGAGCGACACACTTGGGAGCCCCTGGTGTGGTTGAGCCGCACTCTGGGCCTATCGTGGTCGTGCCCCTCCCCCTATGCCCATGGTATCTCCAGAGCGTAATGATGTACACGAAGGACTAGTCTTGCAATCATGCAAGGGATGGGGTTGGGGCCGCATTGCTACGCGTGCTCGGAACGTGCTAGGTGGTCTTGATGTATGTTACTCCGGGCGCGTTTGGCCGTGTCCGGTCGCTTAATGGCCGGACTTGAGAATTGCCTTAAGAGGCTGCTCTGTACTTCTGCCGCGAGAGCCGCTGTGTGTTCCTCCGTTCGGAGGGAATGTTCAGTGTTTCCATTGACCGTGATGACTCCTTGAGGGCTTGGCATCTTGAGCTTGAGGTATGCATCATGCGGCACCGCGTTGAACTTTGCAAACGCGGTCCGTCCGAGCAGAGCATGATAGCCGCTCCGGAACGGGACTATATCAAAGATTAACTCCTTGCTTCGGAAGTTATCCGGGGATCCGAAGACCACTTCGGTGTGGTGAGCCTGCATAATTGGCCTCTACACGGTATGACGCCTTTGAAGGTCGTCTTTGTAGGTTTAATCCTTGAGGGTCTATGCCCATCTTGTGCATTGATATCCGATAAAGCAGGTTCAGTTGCCGCCGCCGATCCATCGGGACTCGGTGAGGTGAAATCCATCGACGATTGGGTCTAAAACCAATGCGGCGAATCCGCCATGGCGGATACTGGTGGGGTGGTCCCTTCGATCAAAAGTGATTGGGCAAGAGGACCATGGATTGAACTTCGGGGCGACTGGCTCCATCGCATATACGTCCCTAAGTGCACACTTCCGCTCCCTCTTGGGTATGTGGGTTGCGTATATCATGTTTACCGTCCGCACTTGTGGGGGGAAACCCTTCTATCCTCTACTATTCGGCGGCCGGGTCTTTTCCTCGTCGTCGCTATGTAGCCCCTTGTCGTTGTTTTTGGCAATTAACTTGCCTGCCTGCTTAAATACCCAACAATCCCTGTTGGTGTGATTAGCTGGCTTTTCGGGGGTGCCATGTATCTGGCAAGATCGGTCGAGTATTCGGTCCAAATTGGACGGACCCAGGGTAGTTCTTTTGAATGGCTTTTTCCACGACCGGTTTGAGCCTCTGAATCCGGCGTTGACTGCCGTATCCTTAGTGTTATCGCCGTTAATGCGGCGTTTTTTTTGTTTCAATGCGACCTACCATTGCAGTCCTTGTTGTTCGGACTGCCAGAATTTTTGCTGAGGTTGTTACTGTGGGCTAGCCAGCTGTCCTCTCCCGCACAGAAGCGGGTCATGAGTGATGTGAGGGCTTCCATGGATTTCGGCTTTTCCTGTCCTAGGTGCTGGGCCAGCCACTCGTCGCGGATGTTGTGTTTGAAAGCTGCGAGGGCCTCTGCATCCGGACAGTCGACGATTTGATTTTTCTTTGTTAAGAACCGTGTCCAGAACTATCTGGCCGATTCGTCTGGCTGCTGAATTATGTGGCTTAGGTCATCGGCGTCTGGTGGTCGCACATATGTGCCCTGGAAGTTGTCAAGGAATGCGGCTTCCAGGTCCTCCCAACACCCAATTAACTCTGCTGGCAAGCTGTTAAGCCAATGCCGAGCTGGTCCTTTAAGCTTGAGTGGGAGATATTTGATGGCGTGGAGATCATCACCGCGGGCCATATGGATATGAAGGAGATAGTCTTCGATCCAAACCGCGGGGTCTTTTGTGCCATCGTAGGATTCAATGTTCACGGGTTTAAACCCTTCAGGGATTTGATGATCCATTACTTCATCTGTGAAGCATAGTGGGTGTGCGGCACCTCTATACTGGGCAATATCACGACGTAGCTTAAGAGAGCTTTGTCTACTGCGTTCGGCCCGGCCGGAGTTGCTGTATCTGGCACGACGGTAGTCGTCGCGCATCGCGGAGCGCCCACGTGATCCGTAGATCGATCTTGATTGTCTTGCCTTGTCCTCCAATATGTCTATAAGTCCGCGCATTCCCCGTGGCTTCGGCGCTTTTGAGCGGTGCCGGGTGCGGTTACAGTGGAGGGCCTAGATGCCTCTCTGTCGCGGCCACGAGGTGGTCGGTCTACCGTATTGTGCGCTGGTGATGAGGGTTTATATGCCTCCTCCTCTAATTGGGGGAGCAACTTGCGTTTTGGGTAGCTTTTGGAGGGGCGTTCAAGTTCATGCTCTTCAGCCACGAGGACTTCGGTCCATCTGTCGGCCAGCAGGTCTTGATCAGCTCGGAGCTGTTGCTGCTTTTTCTTTAGGCTGTTTGCCGTGGCCATGAGCCTGCGTTTAAAACGCTCTTGTTCGACGGGATCCTTGGGCACAACGAATTCGTCGTCGTTGAGGCTTGCCTCGTCTCCGGAGGGAGGCATGTAATTATCATCCTCTACCTCTTCATCTGCTGCTCTCTCGTGAGGGCTGGCTTCTCCGTCCTCTGTCTTTGAATCTTCTTTGGAGGGGTTGTCTTGACACTCTGGGGTGTTATTATCTCCGTGCTGGAATCTCCATTCTTCTTTGTGGCGGGATTTAAATGGCGCCACGACGTCGGCGCTTGGGCTGTTTCTTAGAGGAATCTGCCTCCGCTGCTTCTTCGCCATTCCCATCCTTTGGGATGTCCACCATGTATATGTCGTATGACGAGGTGGTCTTCCAGTGCCCCGTAGGCATTGGTTCTTGGTCGTCTCTGGCATCGTCGTCCATACCGTCGATGTCTTCGGAGTCGTAGTCTAGCATGTCGGTTAGATCATCGACAGTGGCTACAAAGTGGGTGGTGGGTGGGATTTGAATTTCTTTGTCGTCCGCATCCCAACCATCCTCACCGCAATCCGGCCAGTGCACTCCTGATAACGAGAGATACTTTAGCGAATTCAGGATGTCGCCAAAGGGTGAGTGCTGAAAGATGTCCGCAGCGGTGAACTCCATGATCGGCGCCCAATCGGATTCGATTGGCAGGGGCGCAGGAGGTTCGGAGTCCCGCACCTCGGAGTCACGGGCTTTACAAGGGACATGGTCAGTATTCGGCTCCATCGCCATAGAGGTTGCAGCCCCCAAGGTGGTGTCTAGCCACCCGTCCTCGATCTGCGCGGTCGGCTCCGAATTAAGGATCGGAGCGGACCCATGTGCGGCCTCCAGGGCACTGTCCAGCAACAGAGCTAAGTCATGCCCATCGTGACAGTGCGGCGTGCTCGGCTGTGGCTCGAATCCATCGAAGATCAAGTCTCCGCGGATGTCAGCCGTGAAGTTTAGGCTTCCAAATCTGACCTGATGGCCAAGGGCATAGCTTTCGATCTGCTCCAGATGGCCAAGCGAATTGGCTCGCAGTGCAAAGCCGCCGAACACGAAGATCTGTCCGGGGAGAAAAGTCTCACCCTGGACTGCGTCGTTGTTGATGATCGAAGGAGCCATCAAGCCTATCGGTGACGACACAGAGGAACTCTCAATGAAAGCACCAATGTCGGTGTCAAAACCAGCGGATCTCGGGTAGGGGGTCCCGAACTGTGCGTCTAGGCGGATGGTAACAGGAGACAAGGGACACAATGTTTTTACCCAGGTTCGGGCCCTCTCGATGGAGGTAAAACCCTACTCCTGCTTTATTGATATTGATGATATGGGTAGTACAAGAGTGGATCTACCACGAGATCAAGGAGGCTAAACCCTAGAAGCTAGCCTATGGTATGATTGTTGTAATCGTTATTCGTCCTATGGACTAAAACCCTCCAGTTTATATAGACACCGGAGAGGGCTAGGGTTACACAGAGTCGGTTACAATGGTAGGTGATCTACATATCCGTATTGCCAAGCTTGCCTTCCACGCCAAGGAAAGTCCCATCCGGACACGGGACGAAGTCTTCAGTCTTGTATCTTCATAGTCTTGGAGTCCGGCCGACGATGATAGTACGGCTATCCGGACACCCCCTAGTCCAGGACTCCCTCAGGCTTCTTTAAAGAAGTCATGTCTGCCGGATCAACATTGTCCTTATAAAACTTCAACTCTTCCGTTGCACAAACCGATTCGGCTTAGGCCGCATCACCTTCCTCACACTCCAGAGCAATCTTACGGCTACCATGAACCATGATGGTTCCTTTGTGACCCGGCATCTTGAGCTGCAGAAAAACATAACACGGCCTCGCCATGAATTTAGCATAAACCGGCCGTCCAAATAAAGCGTGGTACGGACTTCTGATCTTGACCACTTCAAAGGTCAGCGTCTCGGACCTTGAATCATGATCATCTCCAAAAACCACCTCCAGAGCTATCTTACCAACTGGGTAAGCTGATTTACCAGGCACTACTTCGTGAAAGACGGTGTTTGACAGTGTGAGATTCTTATGTGTCAACCCCATACGCCGGAAGGTTTCATAGTACAAAATATGATACTGATCCCTCCGTCCATGAGTACCTTGGTAAACTTATAACCTCCCACCTGTGGTGCAACCACCAAAGCTAGGTGACCCGGATTGTCAACCCGGGGCGGATGATCCTCCCAGCTCCAGACAATAGGCTGCTCAGACCAGCATAGATAACGGGGCACCGCTGGTTCAACAGAGTTCACTACCCTTTTATGGAGTTTCTGATCGCGCTTGCACAAGCTAGTAGTGAAGACATAATACTGTCCACCGTTTAACTGCTTTGGGTTGCTCTGATAACCCGATCGCTTTGTTGATTCCCTAATTACCTCGTTGATGGTTACCACCTTGGTTATTCGATTGCCACGATTATTCGAAACCACGAGTTTGAACCGCCACCACCGTAACCCGGCCCATGAAATCCTGGACCGGAACCACCAGATGGACCCTGATCATACCGGAAAAGATCAGAGTTTTCAAATTCCCTCATGATGTGGCAATCCTTCCAAAGGTGCGTGGCCGGAACCTCCTTTGTCCCGTGCTTTGGGCAAGGCTGGTTTAACAGGCGTTCCAGATTCATTCCTCCACCATGCTAGGGAGGTTTGCCCTTACGGTGCTGCATATTACCCTGCATACTGGTGTTAGCCACAAAATCGAAATTGTCCGCTTTACGCTTACCATTATTTCCGTGGCCCGCCTGGTTATGCTGTCCCTTTGAACCGACATTCTTCTTTCCCTTCTCCTGCTTCTCTTCATCAGAGTCAGGGTCTTTGGTATTATCATAATCAACATACTTAACCAAAGCCGCCATGAGAGTTCCCATATCATTGCAGTGACGCTTGAGCCGTCCCAACTTCATCTTTAGTGACTTAAACCGGCAATTGCCCTCTAACGTCACAATTGCTGTATCCGGATTGATGCGGCCGGATGAATGCAAAATTTCTGAACCCGGCGCACCCAATGGGTTGTTGATTCATTCTCTCCTTGGACACAAGCCGCCAGATCTACAATGGACATAGGCTGCTTGCATGTATCTTTGAAGTTTGCTATGAACTTGGCCTTCAACTCATCCAATCAATTGATCGAGTTAGCAGGCAGGCTCTTCAACCAGGTGCGAGCCGTACCTTCTAGCATCATGGTGAAGTATTTTGCACATGCCGCTTCATCCACATCTAGCATCTCCATTGCCATCTCATAACTCTCAACCCACGCCTCGAGGGGTTGATCAGCGGTGTAATTAGGCACTTTGCATGGTCCTTTGAAATCCTTGGGCAACCGCACATTACGGAGAGCCGGGATGAGACACCGCACTCCCCAAGAGCTAAAGGAAAGCCCTGTCCCTCGCTCTACTGACACCGCTGGCTGAACCGGGGCGGGTTGATGACGACCCGCATGCTGCGCTGTTAATGCGGCTTCCCTTCACGCCTGCCATTATCCACCACATCCTGAGCATTCAAACCGCCGTTCACCGGATTAGGCCCTCGAGGGGCATCACGACGCCGCGCACTGCTTGACACGTCCGGTTCGTCCATGTGCCTGCTATAACTCTTGCTCGGACGAGGGGTTGAATGTATTCTATCTTGACTGTAGGAATAAGCTTGTTGCTGAACAACAGCGGTTTGAAGAAGATCCTTGGCTCGTCGAGTCTCAATCGCTGCTAATGAATCATCCTCCATCGGAAGAGCCGCCAAACATGATGTTGCCGCAATCATATTATCCAAAGGGCTGGAAAAGTGACCCGGTGGTGTTGATACATACTGCGGTGGGTTGTCCCTCCGTCGAGGTGGGTTCATCACCCGTGGCTGATCTGGTGCCGCCCCAGGTGCCTCGGTCTGGTTTACTCCTTCCGGATTGCTAGGCCGAGCCCCTGGTGTACCGAAGAGATTCAGACCTTCGTAAAATATCGGTACTTCCTTCTCATGACTTCATTTGATGCGTTCTGATCCAACATAAGCCGGTAATTCTGCGCCTAGATCTGTTGTGATTGGGCATCTAAAGTGACCCGCTCTTTGTCCATCCTGGCCTCCTCAGCCGCCAAGTCCGCCTTGGCCTGAGCTATCTGATCCTTTAGCTTTATAACATCCGCATTATGCTTATCTTGAGTCTCCGGAGTCACCGCTGTAGTCAACAATGCCGTCAAGGCGTCCAGTAAACCGGCCAGAACTTGAGTCGGCCGGCGCGCCGGGCCTCCTGCCGCGGCTGCCGATCCGGAGACCATTGCTGTTGTAGATGAAGATTGCACGGTGGGCTGCGTACCGGCCATGAAGATCGCAACCCGGTTTGGCAGTTCAAGGCGACCCGGAATACTATCTCCATCGGAGTATCCCTCAAACCGGCCATCATGCAGTTGGTATGGCGACTCGGTTTCTCCAGTGGACGATTCACCATCTGAGTAGACGGCTGTCGCACCATCGGACACCGGTTCAGATTCCGCACCATGGATGAATCCTACGAACGCATGCTTCATGGCAGGCTGAACCCGAGCAGGACTTGCACGCTGAGCCTTCTCAACGAGGTCGGTGGAGATGTCCGGCTCAGGGCCTAGTTTGCCGATCTTGCCAATGAAAACATGAATTCCACCAAAGGGGACCCGGTATCCGTACTCAATTGAGCCGGCCTCGGGGCCCCATCCTGCATCGTCGATGTAGAGCTTGCTGCGACGACTCTTGGTCATCCGGCCAACCACATACCCCTTGAGTCCTTCAAAGCTACCCTTCAAGAACTCGAAACCATCGTGCGATAGCCCCACGGTGGGCGTCAACTGTCGTGGAAATATCACGTCAGATGTCCTAGCGGAAGGACTTAGTCATGGAGCCATCGCAACGAGATTAGCCTGAAGGGGTTAAACCGGATAAGGGACACGAGAGTTTATACTAGTTCGGCCCCTTCGATGAAGGTAAAAGCCTACGTCTAGTTGTGATGGAATTATTGGGGTTTCGATGACCAGGGAGCAAATACGCTTTGCCTGGGTCTCGAGTTGTTGTGTCTTGTCCCATTCCTGTTATAGATGAATCATTGGATGAACTAGCAGGTGCTTCTTGGTTTTCTAAGTTGGACCTTAAGGCAGGTTATCATCAAATCAGATTGGTGCCCAGTGAGGAGTTTAAGACAACATTTTCCACACATAATGGCCACTATGAGTTCCTTGTTTTGTCCATGGGTCTGACTGGTGGTCCCAATACATTCCGACGACCAATGAATTACACTCTTTCTCTAGTTTCAAGAATTTGTGCCCTTGTTTTCTTTGATGATATTTTGATCTATAGTCGAACATTTCCTGACCACTTGTTACATCTTAAGCAAGTTCTTGATTTACTGGCAAAAAGTGAATGGAAGGTCAAAATGAGTAAATGTGAATTTACTCAAAGAAAAATTGCTTTCCTAGGTCATGTCATAAGTGAGGAAGGTGTTGCCACAGATGAAAGCAAAATCCTCACTATTCAACAATGGCCTACTCCTACATGTGTGAAGGAGGTCAGGGGTTTCTTGGGCATTACTGGTTACTACAAGAAATTTATCAAACATTATGCAATCATCAGCAAACCATTGACTGAATTACTAAAGAAACGTGCTTATTATATTTTGATAGATGCTACTGAAGAAGCTTTTCAAGTTCTGAAGCAAGCTCTTGTTCAAGCACCAGTCCTGGCTCTCCCTGATTTTTGCAAACCCTTTGTGATTGAAACCGGTGCATGTGATGTGGGTATTGGAGCAGTGCTAATACAGAATGATTATCCCTTGGCTTTTATAAGCAAGGCATTGGGCCCCAGGACAAGAACTTTATCAATCTATGAAAAATAGTATCTGGCAATTTTGCTGGCTGTAGAACAATGGAGACCTTATTTGTAGGTCAAGGAATTTATCATCAAGAATGACCAAAAAAAGCTTGGTTCATTTAAACAACCAAAGGTTGCACACTGAGTGGCAGCAGAAAGCTCTGACAAAACTAATGGGCCTTTCCTATCAGGTGGTTTATAAGAAAGGTGTGGATAATTCTGCAACAGATTCTCTTTCTCACAGACCACACACTGATTCTGAGTTGTTATTGCTGATGCATGTTCAGTCAGATTGGTTGTCAGAAATTGTGGAAGGTTATGCTTCAGAGTTCAGACCCAAAATGCCAGGACTTATTGCAGCAACCCTCTATTAAACCAAATGCTCAAGCCCATTATCAGCTCTTGAATGGTGTCCTCAGATATAAAGGGTGTTTGTGGATTGGTAATAACCCATGTTTACAGTAGAAGATATTCACTGCTTTTCATGACAACCCTGTTGGTGGCCACTCAGGGTTCCCTGTGACATATAAGCAAATTCATTCACTGTTCAGGTGGTCAGGTATGAAGGAATTTGTTAAAATTAGGGTTGTCTCTTGCCTGATTTACCAGTAAGCCAAACCTGAAAGGGTAGCCTATCCTGGGTTATTAGCTCCTATTCCTATCCCACCTAGAGCCTGGCATACAGTAACCATGGATTTCATATCAGGCCTCCCAACACCTGGTCAATTTGACTGCATCCTGGTGGTTATTGATAAGTTTACAAAATATGATCACTTTATTCCTTTGAAACATCCATTCACAGCTCACAAAGTGGCAGAACTATTCTTGGATAATATCTACAAGCTTCACAACATGCCCAAGTTTGTTGTCTCTAACAAGGATCCTATATTTACCAGCTCTTTCTGGCAGACTTTTGTGTCTCAAACTGGCTGTCAGTTGAAAATGAGTACTGCGTATCATCTGCAAAGTGATGGGAAAACAGAAAGGGTCAATCAACAAATTAAGTGTTATTTGCGTTGTTTTAGTAGTGCACATCCAAAAAAAGTGGGCAAAGTGGTTATCATTCTGTGAGCTATGGTACAAATTGGCATTCATCCTTGAACAAATCTCCTTTTGAGGTTCTTTATGGCCATAGCCCATGTTACTTTGGTGTTTCTGCTTTCGATACTGTAGCAACTACTGATGTGCAGCAGTGGTTGGATAAACGAGTTGTGATCACTGAATCTGTGAGGCAGCACCTATTGCGAACTCAGAATCGTATGAAAGTTCAGGCTGATAAGAAAACAACTGAACGTGTGTTCCAAGTCAGTGCCATGGTCTTTTTGAAGCTGCAACCCTATGTCCAATCTTCTGTTGTTCATAGAGCTCATCACAAGTTGGCCTTTCGGTTTTACGAGCCCTATCGTATCATTGGCACTATTGCCTATCAACTGGATTTACCTGCCTCCAGCAAGATCCATCCGGTCTTCCATGTATCACAACTGAAGAAATATGTGGCTCCTTCTCATCAGGTACTCGCTGATTTGCCTGCTGCCGATGCTGACCTCTCTGTTCCTATTCGAGTTCTCCAGAAACACGTCCGTTAGGAAGGGAAGAAGACTATTCAACAATTGCTAATTGAATGGACTTCTGGCAGGAGTGAGGCTGCAACATGGGAGGACCTAGAACCTCTCAAGCAGAAGTTCCCTCGGGCACCGGCTTGGGGACAAGCCATTTGTCAAGAACAGGGGGAGGGGGGAGGGGGGGTCAGCAACTCTGAAGCGGAGGGAAGAGTACAAGTGACATGGGCCAGAACCAGGAGGAAGACCCATGACCGACGCGACTCAAGAAAAGCCCACGATGGCTCGATTCCAACATTTGGGCCCATTGAGCCTTGTAACTGATATATACATGTGGTAGTGTGAGACAGAGAGGATAGGATGGAACGAACGGCCAAGCTCTCTTGCTGGCTTGTAATCTGAACTTGTTGTGTGGGTGGTTGGGTGGAATAGCAAGCTACCTCAATTCCTCCATGATTCCCCTTCTCCAAGCTTGGCTAGGCTTCGGCTAGTAGTAGAGTAGATCGTCCCTAACAGATGCCCATGAGCACATGACGAACACATGCTCCGAATGCCTGTGCGGTTTGTGCCCCCTTTTATCTCCTTCTGGAAATTGGTTTATGCCAATTCAGCATTGGTACTAGTACATTGTTTATTCATGTTAATTACTAATCGCATGTTCGTGTGTTTTACATGATCAATCATTCAAATAGCGTCAAATTTGTATCCATCAACAAGTGTTGCCAATAATATATGTTCACTCATTTGATGGAATACCAAATACTTTTAGGGAAACTATTCAGTTCAGCCGGCTGATATTCTCGGTCGCGTCCCTCGCCTCGTGTGTGTGCCACGTGTCCGTGGGCTCACAACAGCGGTGGAACTCTTATCCTTCTCACACCGAGCAATGACAACTACTACATATATTTGTTCTCGAGCAATCATTCCCTCGTGCGTCTCCACAACCGCAGCCAACAGAGGCGACGACGAGCAAGCGCTTCGTCGCCCGCGTCCTTCCTCTTTTCCTTCTCCTCCTTTCTCTCCATTTCTCTCTCCCTCCCTCCCTCCCTCTCTTCCCGTCTCTCTCTCCCTCCCTCTCTTCCCGTCTCTCTCTCCCTCCCTCTCTCCCTCTCTCTCTCTCTCTCTCTCTCTCTCTCTCTCTCTCAGATGAATTTAGTCGGCCGCCGCATCTAGATCGAGCAGCATTGACAGAAAGACTACACAACTTCCACCGCCTCCGCCTCTACAAGGCACGCCACCTCTGGAGCCTCGTATGCTGCCATCCATGGAGTAACAGTTCCGGCAACATCTTCTTTGTTGCATACATTTTTTGCAACATGACTTTTGTTTCAGAAAAATATATACAAATATTTCTACAACATGATCTCTACTGCTAAAAAGTCCTATACACGTTTCTGTAACATGATCTTTGTTGTAAAAAATCTGCAACACAATCTCTTTTGCAAATGTTTCTATAACATGACCTTTGTTGCAAAAAAATCTGCAACACAATCTCTGTTGCAAATCTTTCTGCAACAAGATCTTTGTTGCAAAGGATTTCACAACAAGGCTTTTGTTGAAAAAGTAGAGGACAATGTGTATTTGTTAGATTGTGCGATATCTGACGGCCCGCAAGGCGGCGGATTTCGGTGGACCTGTAGTGTGGCCCATACTTTTAATATGCTAATATGGGTGGGAGCATCCACTTTACTATGCTCGCTCTGTGTTGAGTAATGTTTAGTTAGGAAATACGAGATAGACTAGGATATACTCTGGTTTGTCTTGTATGCCAAGTTGATCATTGTACTCCTGTATATATGCCCAAGAGGCTAAAGCAATAAAACAAATATTCCATCAATCCATCTCTCTCCCTTCTAACATGGTATCAGCCTAACCGATCCAACCCTGGCCGTCGCCCACCGCTTTTGCTCCGTGCCGCCACCGGGACGGTCAGCCTCCATGACCGCCGGCGGCAGCCGTGCCGCCCGTACCTAGGGTTGGTCCACCGGTCGTGTTGACCGGTTGCCTTAGAGAGTCTTTTCTCGAGCCCTTGCTCCGGGTTTTGTTCTCTCTCTTGTCGGTCGTCTTGATTGGCGTATTCTTTTTTGGTTTTCCAATCTAAGATTGGTTTGCGCCGCCCGTCACCGCTGTCAACTTCTGCGCGCCTCTACTTCAACTTTGGCATTGACTACACCGACGTCTTCTTTGACTCGGGGGCCTCGCGTGCCATGCAGCGGCCTGAACAGCCGCCGTCCACACACCCGTCTGTTAGTTACTCTGCGCTGGCCGGTGATGCCTTGATTTGATCGGGACTCTTCCACATGTGAGGTCTACTGGTGCGGAGGCTGTCGGTCGTTCTGCGTTGGCATGGATCAACTCACGCATGTGACACGGGCTTAGTTGGCACTCCTATGGCTGGCCACTCGCGCCAATGACTAATCCACGCCGCTTGGATCGGCTCACATGTTCCTGCAGGTGGTTGTTCGTGTGCATGTGCTGGCCTGGACAACGTGTCCGTACGTCTTAACTTGGCCATGGTGATCGTGTCAGGTGTGGTTGCTTGTGTCACGCGCTTCAACCTGGTTCCTGTATAACGCGTGTTCTGTTTGGTTGCCTGCTTTTGCCACGACTGGCTGCCTCATTTGATCCAATGGACACTTCGACCTCGCGAGCGATCGGATTGATTACCCGTCTGCCCGTGATTCGCTTCATCCACACCGCTCGATCAATCTGGCTAGTTGCTTGCACGCATTCCCGCAGGTCCTGTGAAGATTGTCCCGAGTATAGCGTGCCTCTCCACCGCTTGAGCATCGGGTTGCCGCTATGTTGCCCTGCCGGAAGTAACGTAGCTAGCTCGATGAGCCAAGGTGGTCCAACAATGAAAATTTTCATGTAATTATATATATTTTTAAAAAATTCATTTTTTTCCTTATATATTGGCTATGGGGAAACTTCAGGGTTGTCCATGGACCACCCTGCCCACCCCTAGCTACGCCACTGCCCGTTGGGCCACAGCGCTGCCGCCCTATGTTTCTCCGCTTGGCTGTATCGACCTGCGTGTTGCCATTGCGTCTCCCCTTTGGGTCATAGTGCCAAGACCCGCGGTCTACCATCGCCCCGAGGACACCCGTTCCAGGGCATCTTCGTGGTTGCGCCGACCCTCGCGTTGCCGCTGCATCGTCCCATCAGACCGTAGTGAGCATGGCAACGGGTCTCTGCTGCCGCCCGAGGCTGTCTAGGCAGTTGCACCATCCCGCGCTCCACCGTTGCGCTGTCCCTTAGGGACGTAGCGTCGCGGCCCGCGGTCACCGCCCCCGCCCCGAGGTCTTCCCACCATCGCCCCGACCCGCATGCTGCCGCTGCGTCGCCCCTTTGGGCCGTAGCGCCGTGGCCCGGGGTCCACTTCACCGTCCCCACATGTCAACTTCCCGTGGTATGCGCTGCACCGCCTACCTATGCGGGAACGCCACCGTCTGTGCCGATCTTCATCATGTTGTCGGGTTCCACGCCTATTTCGAGCACCGCCCCCGCGCTCCTAACCTAGACACCATCGTCGTTCTTCTTCGGCCTCCGACGCCTGTAGCCGCCACCGCCCGTCCACCCTCTTCGTTTTCGTCCAGCACCAGCCCGTCGCCAGCATCATTGTCATCTTCCCTGACCACTTCCTCTACTCTGACCATCTTTGGTGAAAACAGCCCCCACGCCGACTAGCGCCACAACCGTTGTGGAGTCTCCTTCTCTGTTGGCCCCTTTGACTCCTCGACATGGCATACAGCTCATGCAGGTCTCTCGTCTATGTATGCTCGGTGCTGGCAACACCGATGCATCCCTTCGTCCATGACGTGTCCCCAAACCTGGCAAGCCTGGTTCTGCGCTTCATCAACTTCGTCTTTGTCCATCTACGCACAACACTGATGCGTGCCTTCGTCCATGATGTCCTCGGGCTTGACAAACCCTGCGCGATGCATCATCAACAACGTGTTCTTCTTGGTGCACCACTACTTGGACACCACTGTGCCCATGACTAACTCGGCGCCTCCTTGCGCCCGCGGCTCCACGGGGACTTCCTCGACATTGGCTACGCCGACTCGATATCGATCACGACGTTCTTCGCGCGGCCACCTCAACCACGGCTACACCACCCATGCTCTCCGCTACCTCAATAAACGACACAAAGGGCTGCCTTAGGATTCTTCTCCAGTCTCACCGTCTACGTCGCTACCATTGTGACTGCGGGGGATGTTGAGTATTATGTTTAGTTATGACATACGAGATAGACTAGGATATGTTGTGGCTTATCTTGTACTCCAAGTTGGTCATTGTACTCCTATATATATGCCCATGAGGCTCAAGCAATACAACAACTATTCCACCAATCCATCTCTCTCCCTTCTAACACTTTGGCTATGTAGAAATGATTGTGTTTTTAATGGCAAAACTCCTCCCCTATGTAAGTTGTTTACCGTTGTACGCACTAACTCCGTACGTGGTCTACTCTGCACCGAATAGAGTATCATTCGCCGTTCAAGGTGGTGTGTATGCAGTTGGAGCGGGTTGCCATGGAGGTTTTTACCCAACATGGGGGGCAGCATAATATCCAAATTGGTTCACCTTTCTCCATCGACATATGCATAGTTTCGGCCTCATATGGCTTTACTGTTGCCACATTATCGTTTTTATATTCTTTGTCAGACTGTTCGTTTGATGGCTATGTGCATCTTAGCCACGCAGAGGCCGGGTGTTGCTCTTTATTTTTTGTATTCGCTCGATGCTACATTTTGAGTTAATAAAATCGCTCTTTATCAAAAATATTAATTAGTACTCCATTCGTCCGGTAGTTCGCGACGGAGCATGATGTGCGCCGTTGTGGGGTCGTCCAGGTGGATGCCCCGCCCTCCACCGCCGCTGGGGATGGTGCGGGAGGAGTATGAGGAGGAGGAGGCCGCGTACCAGGTAGGAGGCGACGTGGCGGGCCATGGAGGAGTCGGTGCACATGGAGATAGCCATGTGGCCTGGCCTCGAGCAAGCACTTAAAGAGTCCACATCCGGCGTCTAGGCGCCGCCACCGCCACCACCATCACCACCGCTACTGCTACCGCCCCCACCTACACCAGCGCCCATCCTTCAAAGCTGCCAGTGGACGAGCGAGCCACCAATCTACGTCTCTGTGCCGCCCATTTGACTAAGTAGGGTGGAGGAGGATAAGGAGCGATAGCACATCTATGAGCGGGAGGGGCACTCGCTGGCGGCAGGGTGAGTGGAAGGGGAGCATCAGATGCAGTGGGAGCGTGAGGAGGAGGCCGAGTGGCATGAGCAGAAGGAGGTGGCGCACCGCCAGGCAGCATACCGGTAGCATCAGCAATAGACGCTAGAGGCTGCGGCCCTCGCGGCGTACCGGCAGACCTTTCCATGGTCGGTGTTGTCGGCATTCATTTACCTGACCAAGGAGGGCGACGACAATGATGCATAGGGCTGCGGGCAGTGGGTGGCTACGAGATTTTTATTCGCTGTTTAATTATTGTAAGTGGACTTTGGCCGGCGTTTTTAACATGCATGTTTGTATTTAAATTTTTTATGCCAATTTAAAAGAATTTAAGTTCCCTCGCGGACTAAATACATCACCCGCATTAGGCGCACCGACACCTCCGGCTAAAACCGGACACACTCATCCGCTCAGCCCACCCAAACGAACAAAACCGTGTCCATTCGCGCCGTCTGTTTGGAGTTGGCCTAATAATTTTAAATTTGGTAGTAATCACCAAAGACCATCTCGAGGTTGAATTTTTGAAAAATTCAAAATTCAAAATTTTTAGTTTCAGAAAAAGTCTAATTTTCTTTGTACAAGTAAACAAGGATGTGAGGTGATTGTGTGTAAAATTTCAGGATGAATTACGTTGTAATGTGACCTGTACAAAATAGACAAATTCATGGCATGGGAGGATGAATAGTATCATATGTTAAAAAGTTCCATATTTGTTTTTTATTTGCACAACCCCCATTTCAATGTATTTCGTCCTGGAAATTTACACACTTGTGAATTATGCCTTCATCTATATCAGTATTTTTTTCAGAATTTTTTGAAATGTAAAAATATGAATTATGCCTTCATCTATATCAGTATTTTTTCAGAATTTTTTGAAATGTAAAAATATGAATTTCCATGAATTTTGAATTTTGCATTTGGAGGCATCTGTGGAGCTCGGTCTCCGAAAGCAATTTCTCGTAGTGAGAACCTGGATATGCTAGCATAACGCCCATGCGTTTTTATGGGCTATCCACCATGTTATCTCTTACATTCTAGTCCAACACAAAGACCCCATCTTGCAATGCATCTTCCCTATTTCTGTGGGAACCTCCCCTTCCCGCTCGGTTTCTCGCCATAGCAAGACATTTCTCACTGGAGTCACCTCCTTTAAAACCAAATGATGTCCACCTCTTCTTCGCCGTGCATTGCAAACATGACCAAAATTTTCATGTTTACAATATAGTAGAGTGGGTTTAACTAAGTTATACTATTGACACAAAATAACAAATAATTATAGAAATCATTCTCAAATATCCATTCAACTTTGCAAATGCACATTGACATTGGAGGAGAGTGGCAACATGAACGTATTCCTCATCACTAATAAGCTCCACCTCTAGCCCACATATGCTAGACGAGATAATTGTCGTTCTTCTCTTTCTCGTCCTTCCCTACATCTTCTATTCTTAGCCTCTTCACCAAGATATTTCATTGCCGCCAACCAGCACCACGTCAATATTAGTGTGTTCATCATTGACACCTCATCTACTTCTTTCTCATTCCTCGCCAACTTTAGTTCTCATTCCTACTTATTTTTTAGAATACTTTTTCTTTCTTTTTTTATTCTTATTTTTTTGAACACTCTTTCTTTCTCAAACACCATGGACCATTTGGTGGCTTTAGTTCTTTTTCCTTCTCATTGTTGGAACACTCTTCCTTTCTACTATGGCATGAACCAATTGGTCAATATTATGTTGTGTTGTCCTCACCACGAACCATCAGCGTGTGGACATCCTGCAAAGCATAGTCGTCATCCATCTTGGTGAATGCTAGGTCGCCCATGTCGCGAGCGCATGGTGGTCGTCAGGGTTTTTAATTTTGGAAACAAAATAATTTCGGACCACTCCGAAATTTCAGAGATTTCACATATTTCAAAAATTGTTTCGGCTTTTAAGATTTCAAGTATCACTTAATTTTAATGAATTCAAACATGGTTTATATTTATTTTGAAATCAGTTTGAGTCTACCTCGAATTTTTGGGGTCAAAAATATGCGAGATCCCACTGAAATATGTGAAATATCGGAAATTTCACCATGTTGGCAAGCGGTGCTTGACCATTTTGCTAATAGCCTGTTAATCATCTTTGTCCACGAGCGCTTTCAAAATGATTCGACGTGATTAACTGCTTGCTTAATTAACTAAGTACACAAATATTTAATGGTTTACCTAATTCTTAATATGCCTAATTAACTGTTAACCAAGTCAATTAATCATTTGACTAATTGGAAAAAGTCCCTGCTTTTAATTATCTGTAGGCATAAATAATTGTCTATGTAATTAATTAATTATATTAATGACTCGATTTCCAAATTGATTCGGTGCGAAGAATTTTTTATTTAAATGGACCTAATGAACTGCATAGCTAACTAAATGTCTAGGTAATTAATTGCATTAATGATTTGATTTACAAATTGACCAGTGCTTGATTTAAAAAAATGCATGAATGGTTGCTATGAACGATGACCACGACTATTAGGTAGGACACATTTTCTTAACTAATTTCTTACATTGGAATGAACACACTTGATTTGAGAATGTAGACTGCCTGGCTCTTTGTATGACAAAAAATAAATATAATGTGACCGCGTCTGCAAACATCTGTATGTGGCAGTCCAAGGACCTGCCTTCCGCCACGGCCGTCCTCAACACCGTGATCCACGCCCTGGCATTCTCGAGCAAAGCATCGGTGTTAGGCTTGGCCACGACGTCTTCCATGGTGTCGCGCACGGCGTCCCTCCGCAGGGGCGCGCAGAGGTGTACGCCCATAAGAAAAAGATATTTTATTTTTGTTGTATTAGAAACCTTGTGATTGTCAATTAACAGTAGAGATAATTATAATAATAAATAGCATAGCGTGCGGGATTAGCGATTTGTTATGAAGGCATCTCTGATTTTGTTTTGGTAGATTAGGAATATCCGATTTTGTTTTGGTAGATTATCGAGAAAAATCCTATGTGTGTCTTTTAGAAAGGTGATCTCACATATATGGTGCGATTTCTGAATTCTTAATCACTTATTATTTATCTGATTGAATTGAATTATAACCTGCCTAAACAAGCACCAAACAAGAACCCCTTAATGAGATTTGGTTTTTTTAATGTGAGAGAGAAAAAACAATGGGATGGGGTAGTGAGAAGTGAAACAAAAATATACCACACCAAGCTACCAAGTCTTCATTTAGGAGTAGAGATATATACATGTAATTTGGGAAGATAAGAATATATATATATTATTTGATAAGATAACAAAAAATATATGTTGTTTTTGTTGTATTAGAAAAGTTGTGATTTTCATTTAATAGTAGCGATAGTGATAACAATAAATGGCAGCACATTGAGGAGTATCTTATTTTGTTTTGAAATGTTATAAAAAATCTTATTTGTGTTTTTTGGGTACGTCATCTCATATATATGATGCGATTTCTGAATTCTTAATTACCTATTATTTACTTGATTGAATTGAACTACCATCCGACAAAGAGGGTGTTTGTTTCCAGGGACTTAAAAAAGTCCCTATAAGTCCCATATAAATCAAACAGGAGGGACTTATAGGGACTTATTGGGCTCATTTGGGACTTATCAAAAAAGATTCTCAGGGAGAAACTTATTGGGACTTATCGATCTGGACGCACCGCTTGTTCCCCTCCTCCTCGCCTCGCACCCCGCATCGCCCCGCACATCTGGACGCACCGCTCGTTCCCCTCCTCCTCTCCTCGCTCCTTCCCTGCCTCGCCCCAATCGCCGCCGCCACCATGGCTGATGAGGAGGACGAGATCCCCTTCTTCTCTCAATTTCCCTTATCTCAGCAGGCACCCGAAGGCTCATCCGCCGGTGGAAATCTCGGGAGGGAATGGGTTTCTTGGATCTCAACAGTAACATCGACGTCTTCCCGGAGTTGGGCTCGTACCAGCAACTCCTCTTCGACCAGTCGGCCGGTCATGGCCTTCCTCCGGTTGGACCTGGTCGTGGGAGGCCCGTGCCCCAGGGCGGAGGAGGCCGCAACCGGTCTCTAAACATCGGAGGCCGATGCGGCTCTCACCTGCGTCCGTTTGTCGCCCCGGCCGCAGCTGCCACTGAGGGAGGCGTCATAGGGCGTGGGTGGTCCTCGTCCCAGGTCACCGGACGCAGCGTAGGTCGAGGCAATGGGTCCTCAGCGGCCGGCAGTAGAGGAAAAACTGCGGGGAAGCAACATGTGTCGTCAACTGCTGCGTCTTCAGAAGATGTCGACGAGAATGAAGGCTTTGAAGATGAAGATGGCAACAATGCTTTTGGAGAGGTATATTTTTGTTGGTATATTGCACTGTACAATGGTGTACAATGTTGTTGTTGCTGCTGTTGGGCGCAATGCTGCTGCTGGGCAGCACTAGTATATTTTTGATTGCTATATTGCACTGCACAATGGTATATTGCACTAGTACATAGTTCTTTTTTTGTCTCAGGGTGCAAATTCATCTTCTTTTTGTGCTAGCTAATTGTGTGTATAATGGTATACGTTGGTGTAGAATTAGAAACAACTTGATTCTACTTTTGTTTGAATTGTGTGCTTGTTATTTTTTGTTTAGAAAAACATTGCCAAGGCTGATTGGACAGACGCGCATATTCCTGTATTTTGTAACATCGCCTGTGAGGAAGCTAGGTATGGGCACTGTGTGAATGGTGTTTGGACAAGTAGAGCATACAATAACATGAAGAAAAAGTTTTATCAGCGTGCTGGCCTCCTGCATAGTACCAAGCAATTCAAAAATTGTATAACTAGACTCAAGAGCTACTACACTGCTTGGTTGTGGTTGGGGTAGCAAACTGGTTGTGGCCGAACTGGAGATGGAGCTATAACCGTATCAAATGCATGGTGGAAAAAAGTAATTAAGGTACATACATTATTCTGCAAATTACATCTGAATTGCTCAAACTTGGTTACATTAGTTAGCCTTGTCCTAATTACCTAACTAATGTTGCAGGAGAGACCAGATGTCAGAAAATTCAAGGGTGGCAATCCTGAGTATTTGGATATGCTAATAGAGTTATTTCAAGGTGTGGTCGTTGATGGATCATCAGCTTATGTGCCCTTAGATGAAGATGAAGAAGAAGAATATGATGTTGTCGATGATGGAAATGAGCAGAGTCCAATGAGCACCACCAACAAGAAGAGGGGAAGCAGCGGCGGTGAACAGTCAGCTTCAAGCCCAGGAAAGAAACACAAGAGCCCAATGGTGAAACTAATGACAGGGCTCATCAATACCATGAATAGTGAGAACACTTCTGACATGATCACTGAATATGCAAACAAAAGGCAGGAAGCAAAGGACAAGGCAAAGGAGAAGAAATCAAATAACACTAAGGAATCCATTACTCATTGTCAACTGTTGGCAGTTCAATGTGGTGCAGAAGAAACAAGTGTTGAGTACTTCATGGCAACTCAACTGTTTGCAGATGAGGCAAACAGAGTCATATTTGAGAACATTTCAAGTGATGACGCTAGACTGACTTGGTTGAAGAGGTGGTGCATGATGAAGAAGTTGTACTAGTGTAGTAGTTATCTTGATTGTCCTTTTAATAATATACCTATGTAATGGACCTGTGCTGTGTGACCTTGTTAAATGATGAATGCATGTTAGTGTGTTTCATTTGCATGTACTAATGTTTTCAAGTTGAAGAGGTGGTGCATAATGAAGAAGTTGTACTAATGTTTGCATGATAGCAGTGTTGATGGAATCAGCAGTGATGATGGGAGCAGCAGTGATGATGAAGCACTGATGTTGTTCATGCACCAAAAAAGGAAGAGAAGAATGATGCAGATGGCCTGCACGATTGGTATGTACTACTTGGACTCCTATAGTAGCAAAGGACCTAGAAGAGTACCAATACAGTCTGGGCATGATTGGGTTATGACAACACTAGGCAACGAAACTGCTTGTTACAACATGTTTAGAATGCACAGACCAGTGTTTGAGAAATTTCATAGTGTGCTTGTTGATTCCTATGATTTGAAGTCCACCAAAAGAATGTCATCAGTTGAGTCTCTAGGCCTGTTTCTTTGGATAGTAGGTCCCCCTCAATCTATAAGACAAGCAGAAAACAGATTTGTTAGGTCATTGGAGACAATTGTAAGGAAGTTTGATAAGGTTTTGGAATGTCTGATCAAGCTTGCAAAAGACATCATCAGGTCAGTAGATCGTCAATTCAGAACTGTGCATTCCAAATTAAGATCTAGAAAGTATGCACCATTTATGGATAATTGCATTGGTGCAATAGATGGGACACACATACAAGTTGTGGTACCAGTTGCCATTTCTGCCAAAGATAGGAATAGACATAAGGAGAAGAGTCGAATGTGATGTGTGTGTGTGACTTTGATATGAGATTCACATTTGTCCTAGCTGGTTGGCGGGATCGATTGCATGACATGAGGGTCTTCAATGATGCACGATCTAGATTTGGTGACAAGTTTCCAAAACCTCCACCTAATAAGTTTTATCTTGTGGACTCAGGGTACCCAAATAGACCGGGTTATCTTGCACCATACAAGGGTTTTACCTATCATTTCCAGGAGTACCGTGATGGCACAATGCCTAGAGGAAAAAAGGAACACTTCAATTTCACCCATTCTTCACTTAGAAATGTCATCGAGAGGTGTTTTGGAGTCTTGAAGAACAAGTGGAGGATTTTGTTTCACTTGCCTAGTTATCCACAACAGAAACAAAGCAAAATCATTGTGGCTTGCATTGCACTGCACAATTTTATTAGACAAAGTCAACTGCCCGATATAGAATTCGACAAGTGTGATCAAGATGAAAAGTATGTACCATTGTCTATGCCAACGACCACAACAAATGATTCAACAAATGAGATGGACAGTGCTGCTATCAATCAATTCAGAGCTTGGGTCGCTGATGGGTTGTGGTCCTTGAAACAACAATGATATGAACAAGTGTTGTTCGCTTATGTAATTTCTTTTATCTCGGTTGTTATGTACTCTCTCTTATTTTGGTTCTTATCAACAAGTGTTAATCGTTTGTATGAACAAATGTTATTTTGGTTGTCACTATTCTGTAATTCGTTTGTATGAAAAAGGGTTATGTGAACAAGTGTTTTATCAACTTATAAGTCCATGTAAACAAACAGGCAGGGACTCGGGACTTATAAGTCGATGTAAACAAACAGGTAGGAACTTATGACTTATAAGTTGGAACTTAAAAAAGTCCTATGACTTATTAAACAAACAGGGCCAAAGTAATCACGAAATAAGATCTCTTTCCCTTTGATGGGATTTGGTAGTTTAATGAGAGGAAAAAAAATAAACCAGTGAAATGGGATGGCGAGGCGATTAAAAATCAAAGAAATAAAACCGTGGAGGCGAAACTCCTCAAGTCTCCTTCAGGCAAAGTCCTCTAAAACCATTGCCGACATTAATAGTGGCACTGGGAAATCAAACCAAACCAAAAACGTATCAATCTATCATCACGACCGCAGACTCCCCTTTAAAATAGGTAAATATAAATATGCTAACTTTACAGCTGAAACCATTGTCGCCATTAATAGTTGCATGCGAAACCAAACAATCAAACAACGTATCAACCTACCATGACCGCAGACTCAATTATGCCTAACTCTACAGCTGGTAGTCGCAGGCGGCTACGAAACATCGCCAGTACATGTATAACACAACCGATCGATCGCCAGCTTCCCTCCTTCAGAGTTCTGAACACTGCCACTGAAACACAGAAGCAAATATGCAGAGCACCGTCGTGCTTTACACATGGATGGTCAGGGGCCACCTCCACCCCATGACACAGTTCGCCCACCATCTCGCCGCACATGGCGTTCCTGTCACCGTCGCCGTCGCCGACGTCCCGTCTACAGGCAAGTCCTCTGAGACCATTGCCGGCCTCGCCGCATCTTATCCTTCCGTCTCCTTCCACCTACTCCCGCCGTCAGCGACCCGTTCCGCCCAGACGGCTGACCCCGATGCCGATCCATTCATCGCCCTTGTCGCCGACCTCCGCGCCACCAACTCCGCCCTCCTCGCCTTCCTGAGGTCCCTCCCGTCCGTCAAGGCTCTAATCACCGACTTCTTCTGCGCCTACGGGTTTGATGCCGCGGCAGAGCTCCGCGTCCCGGCCTACCTTTTCTTCACCTCCGCTGCGTCGGTCCTTGCTGCCTACCTGCACATCCCCATCATGCGCTCCACTATCTCCTTCCGGGACATGGGGCGCTCCCTGCTGCACTTCCCCGGAGTCCACCCAATTCCGGCGTCCGACTTGCCGGAAGTGCTGCTCGACCGCGGCGACAGCCAGTACAAGGCAATCCTTAGCCTTATGGAGCAGCTGCCAAGATCTAAGGGCATTCTGTCGAACACGTTCGAGTGGCTGGAGCCCCGCGCCGTCAAGGCGATAAAAGACGGGACTCCCCGTCCCGGCGAGTCAGTACCGAAACTGTTCTGCGTCGGTCCATTGGTCGGCGAGGAGAGGGGAAGCACCGTGAAGCACGAATGCCTAAGATGGCTAGACAAGCAGCCAGCCCGGAGCGTGGTATTCCTCTGCTTTGGGAGCGCGAGCTCCGTGCCCGCAGAGCAGTTAAAGGAGATCGCCGTGGGACTGGAGAAGAGCGGGCACGCGTTCTTATGGGCCGTGCGAGCACCCATTGCGCCGGACGCCGACGCGACGAAGCGGTTCGAGGGGCGGGCCGAGGCGGCAGTGGAGCCACTGCTGCCGGAGGGATTCTTGGACAGGACGAGGGGACGCGGGATGGTGGTCTCCTCCTGGGCGCCGCAAGTGGAGGTGCTCCGGCACCCGGCGACCGGCGCGTTCGTGACGCACTGCGGATGGAACTCGACGCTAGAGGCTGTTGTAGCCGGGGTGCCGATGCTGTGCTGGCCGATGTACGCAGAGCAGAGGATGAACAAGGTGCTCGTCGTGGAGGAGATGAAACTCGGGGTGGCCATGAGCGGCTACGACGAGGGGACAGTTAAAACGGATGAGGTAGAGGGGAAGGTGAGACTGATCATGGAGTCCGAGCAAGGGCAGGAGATCAGGGAGCGGATGACGATGGCGCAAGAGATTGCTGCCAATGCGCTGGAAAGCGGTGGATCTTCGGCGGCAGGATTTGTTGACTTCCTGGATAATCTGAAGATTTCATTGCTCGATTGAATCGTTGACTATGTTTTTTTAGCCTTCTTCGTGTAATCGTGTTCACCTTGTTCAACATGTGTACTCTGAAGTGGAATTTTCAAACTGAGCAACACCACTTAGAGCATCTCTAGCCGTTCGGCCCCCATGCGATTGAAATATTGCCGCCTTGGGGCGAACCGGAGAAAATCTCTTCATGGGGCAGATCGGGTTCCTTGCCACCGCCCCAAGTAGCCCCAGATGCCCTTTTTTGAAACATGAAATCGGCCAAAACACGTCCAAACTATGCGATTCCATTGACATTTAAAAAAAACTTAAAAACATAAAATGAAAACACAAACTAAAACCGACTATGCCCGCCGTCGCCCGCCTTCTACATGCCGAGGAGCCTGTAGAACCGGGTGTAGTCGTCGTCATCATCGTCGCCGTCGTGCTGGGTTCCGCCGCCGACCTTGCTGCACCCCTTACCGGCGTCGCCGATGCGCGGGGGGTTGGACGTCCAGGGCGCATCCTCGTCGTCGCTGTCGAAAACGACAACACCACCCTCCTCGCGTCCGCGGCGCGGAGCGGCGATCTCCTCGAAGGCCTGGCGCTAGCGCTCCATCTGCTCGCGGACGTAGTCCGACTTCTCCCACTTGAGGGCGGTCTCGTCGGTGGCGGCTATGGCCTCGTGCTCCTTCTGCACGGGGAGCAAACCCGACTTGGTCTTCGGCCGGACGAGGCGGTAGGAAGAAGAAGAGGGGCAGCCGCCCTCGTTGTTGACAAGGGCACCGCCACGGTGCTGGCCTTGATGAGCGTCTCTGCGGATCCGGCTTGGTAGGCGAAGGGCGGCGAGCGAGGGGAGAGAGAAGCCGACGACGACGACGTCGCCGTCTCCATTCGCCGCGACGTCCAACAGCTATCACGGCGGCGAGAGAAGGAGGGGGCGCAAGGTACTCCAGGCGCGGCGTGTTGCCCGCCTCGATGTGCTCGAGGACGCCTTCAAGGGTGCGGCCTAGGACGCCCCACCATAGGCGCCGTCCCTCGGAGTTGTGGCAGACGCAGGGCTCGACGCCGTTGGTGGCGGCAACCTGCTCGTGCCGCCGCTCGAAATGCGCCATCCACAATGGGTTGTTGTCGGGGGCGAACCTCGACTGGCTCCGCTGCGGATCCGGCAGCGAAGATCGGATGCGCGTGATTTCGGCGCTCCGGGCCGCTCTGGTGGGCGCGGGTGGCATCGGGACCCCACCGGCGTTGAGCCTCCAGGTGCCCGGCACCCGCATGTCCGGGGGCGCCGGGTAGTCGACCTCGTAGAGGAGACGTGCCTCATCCTCGCGCAGATGGCGGCGGCCGAAGATGTTCGCCGCTGCGCCGTCGCCTGGGAAGCGCTCGGCCATTGTTTGGTGGGGGAGATAGTGGAAGGGAGAGGCGTAGACGGCAAGATGTAGAGATAAGGGCATCGGAGAGAGCTTTATGCGTTCACCGGCGAGGGAGGACGGCTTTTTATAGCCGCGGGTGGGCGGTGGGAGAGCTGCCGTCGTGTGCCGCGTGGCGGGAGCGTGCGGGACGCGCATCTCCGCGCCTTCACTGCGCCGCCCATGAGGCATCAATGGAAGGCTGACCGGCGCGACAGCCTTGTCATTGATTCCTGTGGGAACCGAGGTGATGAGGACGAGAAAGGTGGCGAGTCACTGACCCAACGTACCCACTCCTTTTCGCGCCAAAAACGTTTCCCTCAGCGCCAAAATTGGCCCTAACCGGCGAAAACTGGGCTCTGGGGGCGCGACTGGGCCGAAATTTCTGCGCTAGCGACGAAAAAGGGCCTTGGGGTGCATGTTGGGGGTGCGGCTGGAGATGCTCTTAATCAGTATGATAGAATGAAGTGGCAATCTGCTAATTGTGTCCTTTTTTTCAAGAACACACAAGCTATGTTTGTTTTGTTCTCCCTCCATCCCAAAAAAGATTGTCTTAGATTTGTCTAAATACGGATGCATCTAACACTTCAAGCTATTTGGGACGGAGGTAATGTGAAGATACGGGAAAAAACAAGTTGCAAGGGGGTGCGACGGCTTCTTGGCCTGGTCTAGGATTTAGGGTTTAGGATTTGCAACCAGATCTGTGCGGAGGCGGCGATGAGTGTAGCAGTGTGGTCTTCGCTTTGCACTATGATCCATATAACAAAAAAATCAATGAGCAAAATGAGTGAATACTAAGGCCCTGTTTGGTTCGACTGTTGATTTCTAAAAGCAGCTGTGAAAAATCTGCTGTGAAAAAACAACTGTGGAAAATCTGATGTGAAAAATATGTAGGTTTTTTGGCAAACCAGCTGATACAACTTTTTCAGATTTTGGCCCGCAGCGGAATCAGATTTTGAAAAGCACGTCCTTGGCTGCTTCCGCTTTTGGTTCAGATTTTGGCGTGATTTCGGGATCGATTCTTTGGGTTCGCCCTTTGGTTCAGATTCTGCTGCGTGGCAGTGGAATCCATCGATAAAAGCTGAACCAAATAGGGCCTAAGTCATAGATGATACATCACTCAAGAGACTATGAACAAGTTTTGCAGGGCATATACACAAACGCAAAATAGGTGGCCAAGTGGTGTAAGACCATGTGAGCTCGTAAGTTTTGCTTCATGTTGCTATATCTGTTGGTAATGTGATTGTTCTTCTCTATGTTGGAATGTTTTGATCATATCATTTTATTATTTTGTTAGCTCGGCCTCGGAGGCTTTGTACAACAAGAGCGAGGACAAGTCATTTATGAGGCTTCATTGTTGGAGCACACTCGACCCCCGCATCACTTAGGCGAGCGACTCGGGGGAACCTACACGCCGGCGGCCGAGACTCTGATCTCCTCCCTCCCTCCTCACCGCCACATGAGGTTGACGTCGGCCAAGCCCGCGGCGCAGCCAGGGACTATGGCGGCGGGGCTTGTGCCGCTCCTCCCGATCTAGGGCAGAGAGCTCGGATTGGGAGGGGGCGACCCTCTGATGAGGCCACCCTGTCCTGTGGCGAGGAGGGGCTGGTGGGTTATAGGTCGTCTGATCGGGCGGCCAATGACTAACCTTCAGGTTGGGGCCATAGCTTTGTTGCCCCGGCGGCCGACGTTGCCAAATCTGGCAGCTGCATCTCATCCCAACATGGTGCGCTCCACCCCGATCGGATCTTAATCGGTCACAGGGCTATGGGCGGAGCAGGTGATGGGGTCTAGATCGGGATAAATCCAGGATCGGCTACGACCAAGCGCGGTGGTGACAATGCCTGAGGGCACCGGTTTTCGTCTTGGAGATGTTGGTCGGTTGGTCTGCCCTACCTCTTCCCACCTCATTGCTACTTGGGGTGAAACTCTTAACTACGATGGGCGGCGACGGTGCTCTAGACTCGTGTCCTCCTTGAAGGCATCGTTGTGAGAGCATTGTGGTGGTGGGCACCGTGTGGGATCGTTGGTAGCTTTAGATAGTGTGTCCTTCTCCCTCCAGTGGAATCTTCTTGATAACCCACAAGTATAGGGGATCGCAACAATTTTTGAGGGTAGAGTATTCAACCCAAATTTGTTGATTCGACACAAGGGGAGCGAAAGAATATTCTCAAGTATTAGCAGCTGAGTTGTCAATTCAACCACACCTGGAAGACTTAATATATGCAGCAAAGTATTTAGTAGCAAAGTAGTATGGACGTAACAGTAGCGGTGGCAAAAGTAATTGTGGCAGTTTTATAGCAACCATAACAGTGGCAACGGAAAAGTAACTTAGAAAAGATCAATATGAAATGAGCTCATAGGCAATAGATAAATGATGGATAATTATGTCGGATGGCATTCATCATGCAACAGCTATAACATAGGGTGACACACAACTAGCTCCAATTCATCAATATAATGTAGGCATGTATTCCGAATATAGTCATACGTGCTTATTGAAAAGAACTTGCATGACATCTTTTGTCCTACCCTCCCATGGCAGCAGGGTCCTACTAGAAACTAAGGGATATTAAGCCCTCCTTTTAATAGAGTAACATGAACTCCTCAAACTACGGTCATCACCGGAAAGTGTCCCGACTATTGTCACTCCGGGGTTGCCGGATCATAACACGTAGTAGGTGACTATAACTTGCAAGATAGGATCAAGAACTCACATATATTCGTGAAAACATAATAGGTTCAGATCTGAAATCATGGCATTCGGGCCCTAGTGAGAAGCATTAAGCATAGCAAAGTCATAGCAACATCAATCTTACAACATAGTGGATACTAGGGATCAAACCCTAACAAACTAACTCGATTACAAGGTAAATCTCATCCAACCCATCACCGTCCAGCAAGCCTATGATGAGATTACTCACGCACGGCGGTGACCATCATGAAATTGGTGATGGAGGATGGTTGATGATGACGACGGTGACGATTTCCCCTCTCCGGAGCCCAAAACGGACTCCAGATCCTCCCTCCCGAGGAAGAACAGGAGGCGGCGGCTCTGTATCGTAAAACGCGATGAATCCTTGTCTCTGATATTTTTCTCCCTGAACGTGAATATATGGAGTTGGAGTTGAGGTCAGTGGAGGTCCATGGGGCCCACAAGGACAGAGGGCGCGCCCCCACCCTTGTGGCCAGGGTGTGGGCCCCTTCAGTTGATTCTTTCGCCAATATTTTTTATTTATTCCAAAATTTATCTCCGTGAAGTTTCAGGTCATTCCGAGAATTTTTATTTTTGCACAAAAATAACACCATGGCAATTCTGGTAAAACAGCGTCCGTCCGGGTTAGTTCCATTCAAATCATGCAAATTAGAGTCCAAAACAAGGGCAAAAGAGTTTGGAAAAGTACATACGATGGAGACGTATCAACTCCCCCAAGCTTAACCCATTGCTTGTCCTCAAGCAATTCAGTTGACAAACTAAAATTGATAAAGAAAATTTTTACAAACTCTGTTTAATCTTGTTGTTGCAAATTTGTAAAGCTAGCATTCAATTTTTCAGCAAAGATTATGAACTAACCATATTCACAATAACATTTAGGTATCACATTACTCATATCAATGGCATAATCAACTAGCGAGTAATAATAATAAATCTCGGATGACAACACTTTCCCAAAACAATCATAATATGATATAACAAGATGGTATCTCACTAGCCCTTTCTGAGACCGCAAAACATAAATGCAGAGCACCCTTGAAGATCAAGGACTGACTAGACATTGTAATTCATGGCAAAAAAGATCCAGTCACAGTCATACTCAATATCAATTAATAACAATGCATACAAATGACAGTGGTGCTCTATAACTGGTGCTTTTTATAAGAGTATGGCGACGCAACATAAAAGTAAATAGATAGGCCCTTCACAGAGGGAAGCAGGGATTTGCAGAGGTGCCCGAGCTCGAGTTTTTGAAATAGAGACAAATAATATTTGGAGCGGTATGCTTTCATTGTCAACATAACAACCAAGATATCTCGGTATCTTCCATGCTACATACATTATAGGCGGTTCCCAAACAGAATGGTAAAGTTTATACCCCCACCACCAACAAGCACACTCCACGGCTGGTCTGAAACAACGGGTACCGAACAACTAAAAACAATCCTGGGGGAGTTTTGTTTGCAATTATTTTGATTTGATTTGAGCATGGAACTGGGCATCCCAATTACCAGCCATTTTCTCGTGAATGATGAGCGGAGTCCACTCATCGTGAGAATAACCCACCTAGCATGGAAGATATAGACAACCCTAGTTGCTACATGAGCAATTCGAGCATACAAAACAGAATTTCATTTGAAGGTTTAGAGTTTGGCACATGCAAATTTACTTGGAACGGCATGTAAATACCGCATATAGGTAGGTATGATGGACTCATATGGAACAACTTTGGGGTTTATGGAAGTGGATGCACAAGCAGTATTCCCGCTTAGACAAGTGAAGGCTAGAAAAAGACTGGGGAGCGACCAACTAGAGAGCGACAACAGTCATAAAAATGCATTAAGATTAACCAACATTGAGTGCAAGCATGAGTAGGATATAAATCACCATGAACATAAATATCGTGGAGGCTATGTTGATTTTGTTTCAACTACATGCATGAACATGTGCCAAGTTAAGCCACTCGAATAATTAAAAGGAGGATATCATCCTATCATACTACATCACAACCATTTTAATAGCATGTTGGCACGCAAGGTAAACCATTATAAACTCCCAGCTAATTAAACATGGCATGAGTAACTATAATCTCTAATTGTCATTGCAAACATGTTTCATTCATAATAGGCTGAATCAGGAACGATGAATTAGTCATATTTACAAAAACAAGATAGGTCAAGTTCATACCAGCTTCTCCTCATCTCAATCATTTCATCATATATCGTCATTATTGCCTTTCACTTGCACGACCAAACGGTGTGGATAATAATAATAATGCACGTGCATTGGACTAAGCTGGAATCTGCAAACATTTATTCAAAGGAGAAGACAAGGTAATATGAGATCTTTGTTAGATCAACAATAATGCATAAGAAAGCCACTCATCATTTTCATCGTGGTCTTCTCCTCTCGACCTCCAACGAAAAGAAAAGAATTTGAAAGAAACACACTGAAATATTTTTGGAGTTTTTGTTTTTCCGAAGCAAGTAAAACAAGAACGAGAAAAACTATTTACACGGGAAAGCTCACAACAAGCAAAAGAAGAACGAGAAATCTTTTTGTGTTTTTTCTTTTAATACTAGTACTAAGCATGCAATGAAATAAGCTACAACTAATTTTTTTGGTTTTTCTCAAAGTTTTTCAAACACACAAGAGGAAAGCAAGAAAAGAAAATAAACTAACATGGATGATACAATGAAAAAGTATGAACACCGACAACTAGAATGAGTGTGTGAACATGAATGTAATGTCGATGAGAAATACGTACTCCCCCAAGCTTAGGCTTTTGGCCTAAGTTGGTCTAAGCCCATAAATCAAAATAGCCCTCTCCGGTGTACTGAGGAGGATCCTGGGGGTTCCACTGGTTAGCGAGCTCCTGCGGCTCCTACTGATAAATAGACTCCTGATAAGGATCAGGTGATGGCTCTGGCTCAGGATCTGGGGATCATGTCCCCTCCGAGTATGCGTGAATGTCCGCGGGCAAAATGAAGTACCTGCCTGAATGAATATCGAACAAAGTAGGTGCAGGCAAGGTAATAATATGAAAAGTATCCTCGCTAAATACCAGGTTATAAATGAGTCTCTTTTCCAAATCATAACGAAGAAACTTACGTGCTACCATGCTTTCATAATCTAAATATATAGTCGGTAGCAACTTCTCCTCATTTTCATAGTGCCTAATGGGTATCTCGAAGCGTCTAGCAAGGCGGGAGGCGAAGATACCTCCGAAAATGGGACCCTTTGTACAGCTTAAACTCAACCGTTTAGCAACGATAGTACCTAAACTGAAAGTTCTATCACGAAGTAAATCATGGTGCAAAATGGCAAGGTCAGGAGCACTAAGGCCTCCACTGTCCCCGCGACCAATTAAACATCTACTAGCAAATAATGAGTAGTAGCGCAGGACAGGAAAATGTATACTAGATGCCCTTGCCTCCGACACTTTTCTTCTTTCCCCTACGGAAATATCCTTAATAAAATCTTCCACATCACTAGGACGTGCACTACTGCAGGATGCTGCTAATGCGACACTACGATCAAAGACACTTTCACGAAACTATGTGTGATGCATTAATCGCAGACGGTGGTGTAAAAGAACCATAAAAAAGGTGCAAAACATTTGCGATGGCAGAGCCATCAAACACGGTTCAGATTTTAGTTACGTGTGTGATGCAGGGCACACGGTTAGTCCATCCAAACTGTTTGCAATGAGGCAAAACAACAGAAACGGGCAGCCATATCAATGTGTGTGTGATATACCGCATATAGTTCGCTCTAATGAACTGTTTGCTATTAGGGAAAGCAACAGAAACGGTAAGCCAAATCATGGTGTGAGTGATATACGGCATACTGTTCACTCGAATGAACTGTTTGGATTAGGGAAGAGAACATCAATGGTTCAACTAAACAAGATGTGTGTGGTACGTAGCAAACAGGCCTGGAGGTTAATTTGAGAACAAGTACACAGAGGTTAATTTGTGTGTTAAAAAAACAAAAATTATCAAAGAGTAACGAGATAGACCTTCTTCAAGCCAATCAACATGTGTTCAAAAACATAAAATGTCAAAAATTACAAAACAAAGACCTCGATATTAACTAGATGGACGGATCACTACAAAGGTTTATAACAAACCTTTGCAGTTACCCATCCAACTAGTTAATATCGAGTCCATTTCCCATCCGGTCACCCATCTCATGACTACTCCAGCCTCAGCATAGTTAACTTAGGAGTTTTGTTAGATGAGCTATCGGTAGGGAAGCCGGTCCTTGCTGCTGTAGATCCCTCTTTGCAGCCTTTATTGCGCAACACAATAGAAACGGTTTAACTGAACAAGATGTGTGTGATACGCAGCAAACAGGTCCGGGATCAGAAATGTGTGCGCCGACCAATAATAACAGAGACGATTACTGCTAATAAGTCGTGTGATTTGCTCTATCTACAGAAGAATAACGTGTGTGTGTGTGTAGTGATTGACTTGTGTGTGTGTGTGTGTGTATTAACGTGTGTGTGTGTGTGTGTATATAACTTAAATAAATATCCAATTACATAAGTGACTATACAGATCATTCGCACACACCTCAATAAACAATTGCATGCATTCTAAAGTAGGAGAAACGACCTTCTAGTCATCTACTTATTGTGATGCTCCTGCCACTGCTCTGTGCCTTGATCCCTCGTCTGGGGCATGAACAAGACACTTCCTCATGTCAACGATCCGCCTGTACATCTCATAGCTTGTGTACGCGTCCTTGGCTGCATACTTGATGTGTTGTTCATCCAGTCTCTCATGCCAAACACTGTGCCAGGCTTTCTTCTCCTTCTTGCTCTCATCCTTCATCTTCATGTAGTAGGGGTCGATGATGGCCGAGGCGAGGTCAACCAGGGAGTTATGTTTGTTGTTGTCGCTGCCCCAGACCTTGTAGTGGTCCTGGATGTTGAAAAGATTTCGGCATTTCAAGCCCGAAACCTTGAGCGCTTTTAGATCGTTGGTGGTGTGCACAGTAGGGAAATTGTAATCAGAGCTATTGATAAACCTGGAGAAACACTCGCAAGGCCTTGTGGCCAGGTGGTAGTGGTAGATGAGGACGTCATGTTGCACGCACAACTGGGCGAAGGCAACCTTCTGATCATGCCTGGCACGACCGATGGTGTACTCGAGGTTGAAGCCGACCACTTGGTACTTGTCATCAGCAAGGAACTGCTCCATAGTTTGGATGGAGCACTCCACCGACACCGGATCATTCGTGTACACCACCAAGAGGGCCTTCCCCCTCACGCGGGTGTCCACTACGTGATGCATGGTGAACTACCCGCCGTTGTCGTCGGCGGCCGCTGGGAGCGCCATTGGAGCCACGGGGATCGCCATTGGAACCGTTGGATGTCCTCTCCATATGTGTCATCGTGGGTGTGCTTATTGTGTCGTGTGACACGAGAGATGAAGGTAAATGACTGTAGGAATAAATGGGGGCCGGGCGGCCTGGATTGTTGGCACGTCCGCATGGTAGTTTTTGCAGCGGGTAACTGCATTGTCGCGTCACGCCCAGCGTAACCGCGTGCACACGAACGTGCGTGATCGTGCGCCAACCCCAAACACTGGCAGCGCGTGTGGAGGGAAAAGGACAGAGCACCTGGAGGGACGCGAGAGCAGAGCGCGTGCGGCGGGATGCGAGCACAGAACGTCACCGCCGCCTCAACCGCAAGCAACCACACACATAGAGTAGTCGAACACACAGGCAATGGTCGCCTACAAGCCGGTCGACACTTGCATCGCTGAGTAGAGAGCGACCATGTGCTGCTACCTCCGTCTTGGTCTATAGTCCCCTTTATATTCTATGCCATACTTTGCCCTCAAATTTAACCAACAAAATGTTAATGCATGTTATAAAAATTATATAATTGGAAACTATGTTCAAATACGAATCCAACTATTTGATCTTTGGCGACATGCATTCGTATTTTATTTGTTAAATCCTACTTATAAACCATGACGGGGGTATAGTAGGTAATTAAATCGCAAAGGTTTTTTTATTAACCGTATGTGTACGTGGCCTTTCGTCCTCCTGTCGCACGTCTTGTCACATCGCTGCCGCAGTAGGCTTACAACGCAAGCTTGCCAGCGCGCAGGGGCGTTCTTTTGGCCAAACGGTGGCGCCAATGAATTGCCGGTGAGCCCATTCTCGCGCAACCTCGCAGGTTCCCGCGCAAGCTTCCCGCCCGACTCGGTAAAATCCCCCAAAATCCCAATGCTTACCGGCCTGCTATATAAACCCTCATGGCCGCGAGTCCTACATCGCATTTTCCCCTCCCTCATTGTAGCTTACCTCGTCTGCTTCTCCCACAATTGCCAATGGCACCGGTCCATCATGGTCGCTCAGCCACTCCGCCGTCATCAGACAATAGCTCCAGCTGGGAGGCTACACCGCGGCGGCGGCGCAGTCCCTGGCGTAGTATAGTGCGCGTGGCGTCCCTGTTGGGTGTGCGCGAAACACCCACCACACGCTCCGCCACCGTTGCCGGCCGCTGTTGCCACCACACCACCGTTGAAAGCCGGGGACATCACCCGCTCCGCCGCAACGACCCGAAGGCGGGAGGTGGCCGTCGTGGCCGCCACCCTAGTGCTGGCCACCGTGGCCATCACCCGCTCCGCCACCGCGGACCGAAGGCGGGAGGTGGTGGTCGTGGCCACCACCCCATCGTCGTTTGCCGTGGCCGCCAGCCCACCCTCGACCGCCGGGATCATCACCCGCTCCGCCACCATCACCCGAAGGAGGGAGGCGACGGTGGAGTCCCGCATGTGCGGCAGCGACCTTGCGCGCTACATCGAGTTCCTGCGGGAGGAGGAGGAGCGCCTCGTCGAGCATGCAAAGAGCCTTACCGCCGCCGTGGCCGTGGCACACGCCGACACAGAGGCGAGGAATCAGGAGATCTACGAGGAGAATCACCGGTTCGAGAGGGGTTGTCTAGAGCGGCAGAGGGCGTTCGAGGTGAGCGTCGCTGAAGATGCAGCAGCGGCAGGCACCGTATTGCAGTTGTCCAACTCGTCGGTAGGCTCCTCCTCCTCTTCCTCTTACGGAGCACGCTCGGCAGAGGAGAGGCTGATGGAAGTAGTACAAAGCCTCTCCATAGTAGTAGTATTTAGGGGATATTTTGTTCAGTTCATCTGACTATAGATAGGGTGGAACTGTACAACGTACTTAAAATTAGTTAGTATATAAAGTAGAACTAGCTATTTCAGTACGTGGTTGGCAACAATTGGGGAAAAGTTTGATCGGTTCAGCTGTCGAGTTGAGCTGTTTGTATAAAGAATGATGACTTAATCTATTCTTAATTACTGAATTTTAGTTGCAAAAATTGGATACTGCTAGTGATTTTTAGCTGCATATTTTGACAAATCGCAGTGTTACAAGGTTGACAAATGGCAATGTTACTAGATCAACAAATGTCAATCTTTCCAGTTTGACTAATGGCAACATACCCAATATGACAGATGCAAATCTTACCAAATTGTTTGTAAGTGGTTGCACATGGGTCATCCAAAGCAACCGTTTGCATTGAAGAGATGCACGAATCCTGCTCTCACTTTGCATACGGGTGTTCTATCTAAAGCATTTGCGATCAGGAGCTGCACAAATCCTGCTCGGCCCATTTTCCCTTGGCTTCATGGGGAAGCTGTCGGTTTGCATACGGGTGTTCTAACTAAAACCTTTGCAATGAGTGTTTTATCTTTAAAAACCATTGACTTTTTTCAAAAGAAAATCATTTGATAAGTTTGCACATTAAGAGAGAAAAACGCAAGTTAGCTCAAACCTTATATTTCATTCAGTTACACTAGGAATTTATATTCATATGATCGAGATACATTATTAAACCCAAGAAACAAAACTATTTCCGCCGGTGGTGGAGGTGGCGTGTCGCGCCGTCCTTGTTGTTGTTGTCCTCCGGGACACCGTTGTTGAAGTCTTCAAGGCAGCACAAAATATTATTCACTTGTAAATCAAACATCATGTCGTCGCGCGATCAACGGGTGGGGTGCGGGAGGACGACAGCTAGCAGCGTTGACAGGTAGCGGTCGTCGGCACTGTCCCATGCCGCCAAGGGGGGCGCGCGCACGGGCACGGGTGCAGCGGGTGCAGCCAAACGCACGGGGACCGGCGCATACAGGCACGGGTGCTGGCGCTGGCATGTACACGAGCTTGCGCGGGTCCGTGGAGACCTCACTGACGCCCGTGGCTTCCAGATATGCGATAGTCGCGAGCGCGGGGATGGGAGCTGGGATGGGATAGGCGGCAGCAACCGGCGCGGCCAGCTCGTTCTGGGCCATGTCCATGAGGCCCCATTCCTCCTTATTTTCTATCTCCTCCAGCTCGGATTTGACTTCACCAAACTTGAAGACTAGTGGCAGATGCTCCTTCTGCGCCATGGCGTTGGTGGAGGTCTGCAGGACGGAGGGGAATGGGAGGCAAACAGTAAGGCCGCCCGTATTAAGCAGCGGCTCGGGCGCCATTAATGGAGAGGAAGGCGAGCAGTCATGGAAGTCAAAGGGCTCGCTTCCCAGTGAGCCTGCGTAGCGTACAACTCTCACGCTTCCTGGTGAGCCTATGCATTGGAGGACAGCTTGCATGCCTCTCGGTCAGCCTGCACACCGGACTGCGCTCGCACGCCTCCCGTTCAGTCAAGCAGCTGTCCGCACGACACCTCCTATAGCCATTAAAACCAAGACACATGGCATAACGTGAATGGTTAACATAACGCACACGATTTGAATTATACAAACGTTTGCGATGTTAGAGTGGCAGCTATTTGTTTCAAAATATCTTTGTTGGCTGTTATTCAAGTGCTTTTTCTCTCAAAATGGACACAAAAATGCCACAGCATGTCGGGTGCCATTCCATGATAGCATGCCAAGTTTCATGAATTTCAGACGAGTTTTGGATTTGCTAGAATTTAAGAACAAAGTATCTCAACATTTTATCGGCAATCAATAGTGCCCTAGTGTTTGAAATTCATTCATATTTCTTGCATGGGACCTAAGAATGCACACAAGGACAAAGATTTGATTTTTCAACCAATTTATATGCACTGGAGCATGTGCATGTAGTTCAAATTTGAATTATGCACATAAAATGCCTAGAAAACCCAGTTATTGTATAAAAATGTCCAAACGAACCCCGAAAAATTCCAAAACTTGACACAACACTCTTGTTGTTCTCTATTAACACTAGAATTTTTTTGAAAGCAATAAGAGGCAGCGGATATCATTTCGTCCCCAAAGGTGGGACGTTCCCTACTGAAACCATCAGGCTTGTTGTGAGAAGCTCTGGTTTGTGAGAATCTTATACCAAAACCTGCCCCAAATGGGATAAAATATTTACCACGGCATGCTGATGCCACTCCATGATAGCATGCAAAGTTTCATGAATTTCAGACGAGTTTTGGATTTACGAGAATTTGAAAACCAGGAATCTCAATGTCTGTGGCCAAGTGACGGTGGTAGGGTGTTTGACATTCATTCCTATTTCCTGCATGAGACCTAAGCATGCAACCAAGGACACATATTTGAATTTTCAACCAATTTATATGCATTAGAGCATGTGCATGTAGTTCAAATTTGAATTATGCACATAAATGCATCGAAAACTCAACTAATGCATAAAAATGTCCAAACGAACCCCGAAAAATCCAAAAATTGACACAACACTCCTGTTGTTCTCTGTTGACACACTAGAAATTTTTTGAAAGAAATAAGAGGCAGCGGATATCATTTCGTCCCCAAAGGTGGGACGTTCCCTACCGAAACCATCAGGCTTGTTGTGAGAAGCTCTGGTTTGTGAGAAGCTTATACCCAAACCTGCCCCCTATGGGACAAAAAAATTACCACGGCATGTTGATGCCACTCCATGATAGCATGCGAAGTTTCATGAATTTCAGACGAGTTTACGATTTACTAGAAATTCAAAACCAGGAATCTCAATGTCTGCAGCCGAGTGATGGTGGCAGGGTGTTTGACATTCATTCCCATTTCCTGCATGAGACCTAAGCATGCAACCAAGGACACAGATTTGAATTTTCAACCAATTTATATGCATTAGAGCATGCACGTGTAGTTCAAATTTGAATTATGCACATGAATGCATTGAAAACTCAATTAATGCATAAAAATGTCCAAACGAACCCCGAGAAATCCCAAAAATTGACACAACACTCCTGTTGTACTATGTTGACACTAGAACATTTTTGAAAGCAATAAGAGGCAGCGAATATCATTTCGTCCCCAAGGGTGGGACGTTCCCTACGGAAACCATTAGGCTTGTTCTCAGAAGCTCTGGTTTGTGAGAAGCATATCCCCAAACCCGCCCCAAATGGGACAAAAAAATTACCACAACATGTTGATGCCGCTCCATGATAGCATGCCAAGTTTCATAAATTTTAGACGAGTTTTGGATTTACTAGAATTTAAAAACCAGGAATTTCAATGTTTGCGGCCGAGTGACGGTGGCAGGGTGTTTGATATTCATTCCCATTTCTTGCATGTGACCTAAGCATGCAACTAAGGACATAGATTTGAATTTTCAACTAATTTATATGCATTAGAGCATGTGCCTGTAGTTCAAATTTGAATTATGCACATGAATGCATAGAAAACTCAGTTAATGTATAAAAATGTCCAAGTGAACCCCGAAGAATCCCAAAAATTGACACAACACTCGTGTTGTCCTATGTTGACACGAGAAACATTTTGAAAGTAAGAAGAGGCAACATATATCGTTTCGTCCCCCAAGGTGGCACGTACCCTACGGAAACCATTAGGTTTGTTGTGAGAGAAGCTCTAATTTGCGAGAAGCTTATACACACACCTGCCCAAATGGGACAATATTTTTACAACGGCATGTCGCTGTCATTCCATGATATCATGTCAAGTTTCATGAATTTCAGACGAGTTTTCGATTTACTAGAATTTTAAAAGCATGTATCTCAATGTTAGCGGCCGAGCAACAGTGTCAAGGTGTTTGACATTCATTCTCATTTCTTGCATGTGACCTAAGCTTGCAACCAAGGACAAACATTTGATTTTGCAACCCGTTTTTATGGACTAGAGCATGTGCTTTAATTTTGAATTGTGCACCCGAAATGGCTAGAAAAAAAATTTAATGTATAAAATTTCCAAACGAACCCTGAATAATTCCAATTTTTTTACGACACACATATAGTTGCATGTTCACTGCAGATAAAAGGTCTACCAATTCAAACACCGTCCATTGCCGTTGTGACCCCATTATGTAATTCAAGTCAAGATGAAAAATCAAGTAGATCCCACACAGTTTATTATCACCAACTATGTGAGATGCAGTACAAAATATCCTGGAGCACCGTCGGTGTATAGTACGCCTATGGCTTACGCGAGAAGCTGCATCGGCTACAGTCCACAGCCGGCGTGTCAAGCGCACTAGCTTTCTCCCCAAATATCATTTCACCGTTCAATCAATCGCTGGTGAAAGATGGGGACGTGGACACGCGTCGTGAGGGCAACTTCGGTGGCTCATTCTGGCGAGAGCGCGACCGCAACAGCCATGCGCGTGCTAACAAGGTGCATGAGCGCGGCCGCAATCTGCGACCAGGCGGCCAAGGCAGCCCAAATGGCCACTGTTGCTTCTCAAGTGGCGGCAGCAACATCGGCCCCGGGAGTAGCAACTGGCAAGAGCGGCACAACAGTTGTCCGTTCCACAGCGGCGGCCATAGCCCTGATGGAGGCCGCCCACGATCATGTCGAGGCTGCCCATGCCCAGCTCGTGGCGGCCTTTTCCAAAAAGATGGCGGACGCGGATGGCAAGATGCTTGCCGAGTATGGTGCGATGGATGCCATGGAGCCCCTTCCCCAGGAGACCATCGGGCGCGAGCTGGACATGGAGGAGGCGGCGGAGATCGATGAGCACCAGCCGTAGTAGTACTCTTTGTCTTGTTTAATTAAGAGCGTCGGTCTTTAATTTGTTAGAGTAATGTTTAGGCCAGCTAGCTCTGTTTAATTGCTGAACTTGCTCGATTAAGAAGTGTGGGTGTGCTGTAGTCTCCTTTGTGTACCCAAATTGTGCAATGACGTGGATGGCCACTGTAACCAGGGAAATTGGAACCAAAAATTTTGACGTTCAAACTCATCACACACGGGTTAAGCTATCTGAACCATTTGTGATGTTCAACTATCGTACATAGTTCTGAATAAGGGACCGTGTCTCATGACACTGCGCGCCAATTTTTTTGCTGAACCGATTCAAAAAATTTGGATTCCGCGGAAATATCTACCTCCCCGCCCCTCCCCCTTACCAAAAGCCACATTTCCCCTGTTTCCGCCTTCCTTTCCAAGTTGAAACCTTCACTCCTTGCTTGCAGCACCGCTCCTCACCAGCGACCCTCCTTCATGCTGCTCGGCCTTGTCTATCCAGGTAGGTAATCCACACCAGACCCCCATCCTCCTCCTCCTTGCACATCCCACATGCCCCGACCACCGCTGCGACACCTTCCACCCAAATCACCGACCCCTCCACCAAATAAGCCGCCCTAAGCCATGATGCCGCAGTATAGCCAGGAGCTCAAGGAGCACTTGGCAACGGAGAAGCAAATCACGGCGCACGTGCGGATGAGGTCGCGATGGCTACCGTTCGTGCGGACCCCCAGATCTTGGAGAAGCACCTTGCCATTTGCTAGCTACGCCGGTTAAGCATGCTCGGTTTACTCGTTGCTTATGCTGCTCCTGCCTTTCCTTTTTTCTAGTGAATTGTGCTATCTAATTTTACCGTGCAATCTGTTGCTCCTGTGTATATGTTCTATATGTCGTGCAGTGTGGTGCTCACTTATTAACTTTTTGGTTAATTAGTTGTCATCTTCAGTTATCTGTTTGGTTCAATTCTGCAAATGTGATGTTTGATTCTTCAGGCTGCAATTTTGTATTGTCTTTCATGTGAGAAATAAATCGAATTTATCTTTACAAAATACATGAGAAACAAATACAATTGCTATATTTCCAAGTTGTCAGGCATGCTTGGTTTGGTTATACATTGTGCAATGTGGTGCTCAGTTAACGTTTGGTTCATTTGTGTTGTGGTGTTTAGTTAACTATTTGGTTCAATTCTGCAATGCGATGTTCAATAGTTGTGGGTGCATTCTGTTATTGTATACCATGTGAGAAGTAAATCGAATTTGGCTGTACTAAATACATGAGAAACAAATACAATTGATATATTTCCAAGTTGTTAAGCATGCTTGGTTCGGTTAACTGTCTGATCTTCTATTAGGAGTATGTCGTATTGTGCAATGTGGTGCTCAGTTAACGTTTGGTTCATTTCTTGTGGTGTTTAGTTAACTGCTTGGTTCAATTCTGCAATGCGATGTCCAATTACTGTGGGTAGAATTTGGTATTGTTGTGCATGTGAGGAATAAATCAAATTTGGCTGCACTTAATACATGAGAAACACATACAAGTGCTATATTTCCTAGTTCCTAATCATGCTTGGTTTGGATAAATGGTTTTTCCATGTGGCTTGAATTAATCTGATGAATCTGCAATGTGCTTATTTTTCATCAACATATTTTACTAATAGCATGCGAACCCTTACTTAACCTGATGACTAACTACCTTATATGTGTTGCAGGGAAATATTGGGAAGCACTGAGGTTTACAATCGAGGTTAGCACGTGCATGGTCCATTGTCCAATAGCACATTATTGTGCAATTGCAGGAACCATTCTAATATTTAGGTTTTTAACAATTTGGTCTTGCACATGTAGGTCCCACTGTCAGAGGTTTTGACCCACTGTTCGACCCTTTTTGCATATGGGGAAATGAGTTGTCCATGAATATCAATCAAGTCAAGAAACTCGGAAAGATTGTTAGGATAAAGAAATTAGTGACAAAAAACAACAAGATCTTTGTCTGCACAATGAAGAAGACATCAGTTCACTACGAGATGGTACTAACTATTATACCTTGCCTTTTTTATTCCTTTGCCCCATTTCCAATATAGAGAAGATATTTATGCACATCCTTGTTTTCAGGCCTTTCCAAAGCAGTTCACTGATGATTACCTCTCAAACCACCTCTATGGTCAGGAGGCGAGGAAGGTTTTCATACAACACCCACGGTTCAATATTGAAGTGTTCCTCAAGGAGGCGAAGGATGGACGGTCAATCATCCACAGGCACTGGCCTAAAGTTGCAAAGACCTTCAACATCAATGACGGCTCTATATTCGCCTTCCGCTTCAGCAGTTTTCCCGATGAGATGCATCTGTCTATGTACCATCTATGATGCTAATTTCAAAAGGTTCTAGATGTTGCATGTGAAACTTGGTGCTGGTGCGGTTGTGTAATGGGGTAGCTGAGTGCTGAAGCTATGTAATGTTGTAGTCTGATGTATTTCAATTATGAAATCCTGCTTCCTTAATATGGGAATGAAATATATTATGTGTTTAATATGAATGTCAATTAGATTAATAAATGGATTATTAATAATAGGGCAATTAGCCTGCTAATTGGTTTTGCTATTGCAAACGGTTATTGAGAAAATACCATGGGCGATGACCTAAGACAACGCACACAGTTTCTAGGAATAAATCGTGTTGGATCTATGAACAATCACACACGACATTCTCTTCAATTTTTTTTGTGTTAGGCCACCTTGCGCAAACATTTATGCTACCTCTTGAGCTTGTCCCTTGAAGAGGAAAGGGTGATGCAGCAAAGTAGCGTAAGTATTTCACTCAGTTTTGAGAACCAAGGTATCAATCTAGTAGGAGACGATGCACAAGTCACCTAATACCTGCACAAACAATCAAGAACTTGCAACCAACGTGATAAAAAGGTTGTCAATCCCTTCACGATCACTCACAAAAGTGAGATATGATAGACATAGTAAAGTAAATATTTTTGATATTTTTGGTTTATAGATTGGAAAGTAAAGATGCAAAATAGTAGATTGGAAACTAGCAAGATGTAAACGAGATTCAATATAATGGAAAAGAGATTCAATATAATGGAAAAGTGACCTGGGGGCCATAGGTTTCACTAGTGGCTTCTCTCAAGATAGCATATATTACGGTGGGTGAACGAATTACTGCCGAGCAATTGATAGAAAAGCCCAAAGTTATGATGACATCTAAGGCAATGATCATGAACATAGGCATCACGTCCGTGTCAAGTAGACCGACTCATGCCTACATCTACTACTATTACTCCACATAACGACCGCTATCCAGCATGCATCTAGAGAATTAAGTTCATAAAGAATGGAGCAACACATTAAGCAAGATGACATGATGTAGAGGAATTAACTCAAGCAATATGATGAAAACCCCATCTTGTTATCCTCGATGGCAACAATACAATAAGTGCCTTGCTGCCCCTACTGTCACTGGGAAAGGACACCGCAAGATTGAACCCAAATCTAAGCACTTCTCCCATGGCAAGAAAGATCAATCTAGTAGGCCAAACTAAACCGATAATTCAAAGAGACTTGGAAAGATGGCATATAAGAATTCAGAGAAGAACCAAATAATATTCATAGATAATCTTGATCATAAATCCACAATTCATCAGATCTCGACAAACACACCGCAAAAGAGTATTACATCGAATAGATCTCCAAGAACATCGAGGAGAACTTGGTATTGAGAATCAAAGAGAGAGAACAAGCCATCTAGCTAATAACTATGGACCCGGAGGTCTGTGGTAAACTACTCACGCTTCATCGGAGAGGTAATGGTGTTGATGTAGAAGCCCTCCGTTATCGAATCCCCCTCCGGCAGATCGCCGGAAAAGGCCCCAAGATGGGATCTCACGGGTACAAAAGGTTGCAGCGGTGGAAAAGTGGTTTCGTGGCTCCCGCTGATGTTGTTAGGGTATAAGAGTATATATAGGCGAAGGAACTAGGTCAGGGGAGCTACGAGGGGCCCATGAGGTTGGGGGCGCGCCTACCCCTCTAGGCGCGTCCTCCAGCCTCGTGGCCTCCTCATTGCCTCTCCGACTTCATCTCCAAGTCTTCTGGTTTGCTTTCGATCCAAGAAAGATCATCGTGAAGATTTCATTCCGTTTGGACTCCGTTTGGTATTCCTTTTCTGCAAAACTCTAAAATAGGCAAAAAAAAACAGAAACAGGCACTGGCCCTCGGTTAATAGGTTAGTCCCAAAAATAATATAAAATAGCTTATTAAAGCCCATTAAACATCCAAAACAGATAATATAATAGCATGGAACAATCAAAAATTATAGATACGTTGGAGACGTATCAAGCATCCCCAAGCTTAATTCCTGCTCGTCCTCGAGTAGGTAAATGATAAAAACAGAATTTTTGATGTGGAATGCTACCTAACATATTTATTCATGTAATTTTCTTTATTGTGGCATGAATGTTCAGATCCAAAAGATTCAAGACAAATGTTTAATATTGACATAAAAATAATAACACTTCAAGCATACTAACAAAGCAATCATGTCTTCTCAAAATAACATGGCCAAAGAAAGCTATCCCTACAAAATCATAGTCTGGCTATGCTCTATCTTCATCACACAAAATATTTAATCATGCACAACCCCGATGACAAGCCAAGCAATTGTTTCATACTTTTGATGTTCTCAAACTTTTTCAATCTTCACGCAATACATGAGCGTGAGCCATGGACATAGCACTATAGGTGGAATAGAAGGGTGGTTGTGGAGAAGACAAAAAGGAGAAGATAGTCTCACATCAACTAGGCGTATCAACTGGCTATGGAGATGCCCATCAATAGATATCAATGTGAGTGAGTAGGGATCTCCATGCAACGGATGCACTAGAGCTATAAGTGTATGAAATCTCAAAAAGAAACTAAGTGGGTGTGCATCCAACTTGCTTGCTCACGAAGACCTAGGGCACTTTGAGGAAGCCCATCATTGGAATATACAAGCCAAGTTCTATAATGAAAAATTCCCACTAGTATATGAAAGTGACAACATAGGAGACTCTCTATCATGAAGATCATGGTGCTACTTTGATACACAAGTGTGGAAAAAGGATAGTAACATTGCCCCTTTTCTCTTATTCTCTCTTTTTTATTTGGGCCTTCTCTTTTTTATGGCCTTTTTTTTGTCCGGAGTCTCATCCCGACTTGTGGGGGAATCATAGTCTCCATCATCCGTTCCTCACATGGGACAATGCTCTAATAATGAAGATCATCACACTTTTATTTACTTACAACTCAAGAATTACAACTCAATACTTAGAACAAAATATGACTGTATGTGAATGCCTCCGACGGAGTACCGGGATTTGCAATGAATCAAGAGTGACATGTATGAAAATATTATGAACGGTGGCTTTGCCACAAATACGATGTCAACTACATGATCATGCAAAGCAATATGACAATGATGGAGCGTGTCATAATAAACGAAATGGTGGAAAGTTGCATGGCAATATATCTCGGAATGGCTATGGAAATGCCATAATAGGTAGGTATGGTGGCTGTTTTGAGGAAGGAATATGGTGGGTGTATGGTATCGGCGAAAGTTGCACGGTATAAGAAAGGCTAGCAATGGTGGAAGGGTGAGAGTGCATATAATCCATGGACTCAACATTAGTCATAAAGAACTCACATACTTATTGCTAAAATCTATTAGTTATTGAAACGAAGTACTACGCGCATGCTCCTATGGGGATATATTGGTAGGAAAAGACCATCGCTCGTCCCCGACCGCCACTCATAAGGAAGACAATCAATAAATAAATCATGCTCCAACTTCATCACATAACGGTTCACCATACGTGCATGCTATGGGAATCACAAACTTTAGCACAAGTATCTCTCAAATTCACAACTAATCTACTAGCATGACTGTAATATCACCATCTTCATATCTCAAAACAATCATAAAGAATCAAACTTCTCATAGTATTCAATGCACTTCATATGAAAGTTTTTATTATACCCATCTTGGATGCCCATCATATTAGGACTAATTTTAACCAAAGCAAATTACCATGCTATTCTAAAAGACTCTCAAAATAATATAAGTGAAGCATGAGAGTTCAACAATTTCTATGAAATAAAACCACCGCCGAGCTCTAAAAAGATATAAGTGAAGCACTAGAGCAATATTGTCTAGCTCAAAAGATATAAGTGAAGCAAATAGAGTATTCTAATAAATCTCGATTCATGTGTGTGTCTCCCAAAAGGTGTGTACATCAAGGATGATAGTGGTAAAATAAAAATCAAAGACTCAAATCATACAAGGCGCTCCAAGCAAAACACATATCATGTGGTGAATAAAAATATAGCCTCAAGTAAAGTTACCGATAGACGAAGACGAAAGAGGGGATGCCTTCCAGGACATCCCCAAGCTTAGGCTTTTGGTTGTCCTTGAATTTTACCTTGGTGTGCCTTGGGAATCCCCAAGCTAAGGCTGTTGCACTCCTTATCCCAAAGTCCATCAAATCCTTACCTAAAACTTGAAAACTTCACAACACAAAACTTTAACAGAAAATCTCATGAGCTCCGTTAGTATAAGAAAATAAATCACCACTTTAAGGTACTGTTGTGAACTCATTATTTATTTATATTGGTGTAAAACCTACTGTATTCCAACTTCTCTATGGCTCATACCCCCCGATACTACTCATAGATTCATCAAAATAAGCAAACAACACGCGAAAAACAGAATCTGTCAAAAACAGAACAATTTATAGTACTCTGTAACTTTGGAATACTCATGTAACTTCAAAATTCTGAAATAAATTGGTGGACGTGAGTAGTCTATTAATCTTCTGCAAAAAGAATCAACCTAAAATCACTCTTCTATAAAAAATGACAGCTAATCTCGTGAGCGCAAAAGTTTCTGTTTTTTTACAGCAAGATCGCATTGACTTCACCCAAGTCTTCCCAAAGGTTCTACTTGGCACAAACACTAATTAAAACATAAAACCACATCTAAACAGAGGCTAGATTAATTGTTTATTACTAAATAGGAGCAAAAAGTAAAGAACAAAAATAAAATTGGGTTTCCTCCCAACAAGCGCTATCGTTTAACGCCCCTAGTTAGGCATAAAAACAAGAATAGATTTAGGTATTGCTACCTTTGGTATGCAATCCATAAGTGGCTCTCGTAATAGATGCATAAGGAAATTTTAATTTTATTCCTAGGAAAGTGTTCCATGCCCTTCCATAACGGAAATGGGAATCTAATGTTTCCTTCTTTCATATCAATAATTGCACAAATCGTTCTAAGGAAAGGTCTACCAAGAATAATAGGACATGTAGGATTGCAATCTATATCAAGCACAATGAAATCTACGGGCACATAATTCTTATTTGCAACAATAAGAACATCATTAATTCTTCCAATAGGTTTCTTAATGGTGGAATCTGCAAGATGCAAATTTAAAGAACAATCATCAAATTCACAGAAACCTAGCACATCACACAAAGTTTTTGGAATCGTGGAAACACTAGCACCAAAATCACACAAAGCATAACATTCATAATTTTTAATCCTAATCTTAATAGTAGGTTCCCACTCATCATAATGTTTTATAGGGATTGAAACTTCTAGTTCAAGCCTTTCTTCAAAAGATTGCATCATAGCATCAACGATATGTTTAGTAAAAGCTTTATTTTGATTATAAGCATGAGGAGAAGTTAACACGGATTGCAACAAGGAAATACAATCTATTAAAGAGCAATTATCATAATTAAAATCCTTGAAATCCAAAATAGTGGGTTCATTGCTACTTAAAGTTTTGACCTCTTCAATCCCACTTTTATCAAATTTTGCATCTAGATCAAAAACTCCGAATTATTGGGATGCCTTTTAACTAAAGTTGACTCATCTCCAGTCCCATCTTTATCAAGATTCATATTGGAAATCAAATATTTAATAGGAGTCACATCAATCACTTTTATATCTTCATCATTATTATCATGAAAACTAGAAGAACAGGCTTTTACAAACCAATCTTTTGTAGCACGCATCTTAGCGGTTCTTTCTTTGCACTCGTGGATTTGAGAGACTCATTGATAGCATGCTTAGGTGGAATAGATCTAAGTTTCAAAGAATCAACATCAAGAGAAATTCTATCCACGTTCCTAGCCAACTCATCAATCTTAAGCAATTTTTCTTCAACCAAAGCATTGAAAGTCTTTTGCAAACTCATAAATTCTTTAACACTATTCTCAAAATCAGAGGGCATCTTATTAAAATTTCCATAAGAGTTGTTGTAGGAATTACCATAATTATTAGATGAATTACTAGGAAACGGCCTAGGATTAAAATTGCCTCCATTCGCATTGTTACCAAAATTGTTCCTACCAACAAAATTCACATCCATAGTTCATTATTATTCTCAATCAAAGTGGACAAAGGCATATCATTAGGATCAGAAGAAACACTTTTATTAGCAAACAATTTCATAAGTTCATCCATCTTTCCACTCAAAACATTAATCTCTTAAATCTCATGAAGTTTTTTACTAGTGGATCTTTCGGTGTGCCATTGAGAATAATTAACCATAATATTGTCTACGAGTTTAGTAGCTTCTCCTAAAGTGATTTCCATAAAAGTCCCTCCCGCGGCCGAATCTAAATGATTTCTAGAAGCAAAATTCAATCCGGCATAAAATTTTTGTATAATCATTCATAAGTTCAAACCATGTGTAGGGCAATTACGTATCATTAATTTCCCTCAGTTTTGAGAACCAATGTATCAATCTAGTAGGAGACGACGCACAAGTCACCAAATACCTGCACAGACAATCAAGAACCTGAAACCAACGCGATAAAGGGGTTGTCAATCCCTTCATGGTCACTCGCAAAAGTGAGATCTGATAGAGATTGTAAAGTAAATATTTTTGGTATTTTTGGTTTATAGATTGGAAAGTAAAGATTGCAAAATAGTAGATCGGAAACTAGCAAGATGTTAACGATATTCAATATGATGGAAAAGAGATTTAATATAATGGAAAGGAGAGCCTGGGGCCATAGGTTTCACTAGTGGCTTCTCTCAAGATATCATATATTATGGTGGGTGAACGAATTACTACCGAGCAATTGATAGAAAAGCTCAAAGTTATGATGACATCTAAGGCAATGATCATGAACATAGGCATCACGTCTGTGTCAAGTAGACCGACTCCTGCCTGCATCTACTACTATTATTCCACACATCAACCGAGCATGCATCTAGAGTATTAAGTTCATAAAGAACAGAGTGACGCATTACGCAAGATGACATGATGTAGAGGAATTAACTCAAGCAATATGATGAAAACCCCATCTTGTTATCCTCGATGGCAACAATCCAATACGTGCCTTGCTCCCCCTACTGTCAGTAGGAAAAGACACCGCAAGATTGAACCCAAAGCTAAGCACTTCTCCCATGGCAAGAAAGATCAATCTAGTAGGCCAAACTAAGCCAATTCGAAGAGACTTGCAAAGATATCAAATCATGCATATAAGAATTCAAAGAAGAACCAAATAATATTCATAGATAATCTTGATCATAAATCAACAATTCATCAGATCTCGGCAAACACACCACAAAAGAGTATTACATCGAATAAATCTCCGAGAACATCGAGGAGAACTTGGTATTGAGAATCAAAGAGATATAAGAAGCCATCTAGCTAATAACTATGGACCCGAAGGTCTGTGGTAAACTACTAACACCTCATAGGAGAGGTAATGGTGTTGATGTTGAAGCTCTCCATGATCGAAACCCCCTCCGGCAAAGCACCGAAAAAGGCCCCAAGATGGGATCTCACGGGTACAGAAGGTTGCGGCGGCGAAAAAGTGGTTACATGACCCCCCTGATGTTTTTAAGGTATAAGAGTATATATAGGCGAAGGAACTAGGTCAGGGGAGCTACGAGGGGCCCACGAGGGTGGGGGGCGCGCCCACCCCCTAGGCGCGCCCTCCTGCCTCGTGGCTGCCTCGTTTCCTCTCTGACTTCATCTCCAAGTCTTCTGGTTTGCTTTCGGTCCAAGAAAGATCATCGCGGAGGTTTCATTTTGTTTGGACTCCGTTTGGTATTCATTTTCTGCAAAACTCTAAAATAGGAAAAAAAACAGAAACTAGCACTGGGCCCTCGTTTAATAGGTTATTCTAAAAAATAATATAAAAGAGCTTATTAAAGCCCATTAAACATCAAAAACAGATAATATAATAGCATGGAACAATCAAAAATTATAGATACGTTGGAGAAGTATCAGTTTACCACATAAAAACTGTGTGTGATGGACAACCTTTGCCATATAGTTTCTTCTACCCACCATGTGTGATGCATTCAATAAAGCAAACAATAAAATTGTTAATATTGTGTGCGATGGCAACGCTATCACAAACGATTTGACGGGGAAAATTGTGTGTGATGTACCTGCGAACGGAAACGTTTTTCTTGGAGCGACTGTGTAGGATGTATATACGAACACAAACGTTTAGCGGGGATTGACTGTGTGGGATGTACTCACGACCAGAAACGATTTCACGTGTATAATTGTATTTTTTTGCACTACTGTATGATAGCCGTATTTGCTCGCTTGCCAGTCGCACACGACCTCATTTTGCCAAGCATGTGTGCGAGGAGGGCATATCCCCGACTGTTTCTGTTTCATGTGGGAAGGACCCCCCTATCGACCACACTCACTTGGCGACGGTTCCAAATGTCGTCATGGAAAGGGGTTAAAACCCCTTTGTATAGCACCTCGACGCTGCCCTCAAAAGGTAATTTGCAAACCTCACAAAAATCATAAAGCGCCATCTCTTTATACTCATCATATAAATAAAACTCTACCGCAGGTGGTGATCTCCTAGCATGAAAATGAAAATTTTGCACGAAAGTATTAGTGAGTAGGAGATACTATTCACACTAGTCGTGGAGGAAGTCGGTGATGCCAGCATTCTCAGCCAAATAATAAAAATCCTCATAAAACTCCAGCTGCCTGCAAGAATGCATCACTTGGCCATTCACACGGCCAAACCTCCGCGGTGCGAGGAAGGTGCTTGGGCTTTTCCTTCTCTTCATTTTCTTTTCCTTCGAACCCCGACTCGAGGAGCCTTTCAACAATCTCCTCATTATTTTCTTCCTCTGAAAATTTCTGAAATTTTTAGTAACTCAAAATAAAAGTGAACCAAACTCAACAAAATTGATAGTAACTACTCCCACAAGTGCCTAGAGGCTATATCATGCATCAAAACTACTTTGGACCATATAAATTTGACATGCAAGCTCAAGAACATGGTCACCTCAGCAGCAAAAATTTGCAATAAATAAAGCACTAGAACAAAAACTAATTGGACCATTGGAGGGGTCACATACCGAATAACAATCCCCCAAAACAGTTTTGTGAATGGAGCTTTGAGCAAGGAGATCAAAAATGGCAGCAAAATGAGCAAGAACATGAGTTTGAGCTACGGGATGTTTTTTCTGGAGGCAGATGAAGTGGATGGGTGCTGGAATAAGTGGAGGGCACCCACATGGGGCCCACAAGACAGGGGGCATGCCCTCCATCCTTGTGGCTCACTGGTGCATCCCCCTGGTGTGTTCTCAGTGCCAGAAATTCTCAAATATTCTATAAAAATCATACTAAATTTTCAGGGCATTTGGAGAAATTTTATTTTTGGGACTTTCTTATTTCACGGATAATTCAGAAAACAGACAGATAATACTATTTTTGCTTTATTTATTCTAAATAACAGAAAGTAAAAGGAGGGTACAGAAAGTTGTGCTTCCTAAATTCATCCTTCTCGTGCTCATCAAAAGGAATCCATTAACAAGGTTGATCAAGTCTTATTAAGAAACTTCTTCTGAATAACATGAAACTGGAGAATTTTCGAATAACACTAGGTTACCTCAACGGGGATATGCATGTCCCCAACAATAAGAAGATCATATTTCTTTTTGACAGTAAGAAGAGGGAATTCAAAACCTCCAATAGTAATAGTTGAAAATTTTCCAATAGAATTGATACTATGAACTTGAGGTTGTTTTTTCGGAAAGTGTACCGTATGCTCATTACCATTAACATGAAAAGTGACATTGCCTTTGTTGCAATCAATAACAGCCCATGCAATATTCAAAAAGGGTCTACCAAGGATGACCGACATATTGTCGTCCTCGGGAATGTCAAGAATAACAAAGGCCGTTATTATAGTAATGCTGGCAACCATAACAGGCACATCCTAACAAATACCGATGGGTATAGCAGTTGATTTATCAGCCATTTGCAAAGAAATTTCAGTAGGTGTCAACTTATTCAAATCAAGTCTATGATATAAAGAGAAAAGCATAATTAGCAAGCATGGTGGAATTTCAGCTTCTGGTATCTTTATTTTATTAGTGACAATATCTTTCACATACTTAGAATAAGGAGGAATTTTAAGCATACCAATCAAACGCATACACAAAAATATAGGTCCAATAATTTCAGCAAAGCGCTCAAAATCTGCATCATCCTTGTTCTTGGACAGCTTAGGAGGAAAAGGCATGGGTTTCTGAACCCGTGGTTCTCTTTCTTTACCGTGCTTCCTAGCAACAAAGTCTCTCTTATCATAACGTTGATTCCTTGATTGTGGGTTATCAAGATCAATAGCAGGTTCAATCTCTACATCATTATCGTTACTAGGTTAAGCATCAACATCAACATCATCATTAACATTATCACTAGGTTCATGTTCATCACCAGATTGTGTCTCAGCATTAGAAATAGAAATATCATCTGGATTCTCAAGTGTGTTAATAACAGGTTCAGTAGAAGCATGCAAAGTCCTATCAGTGTTCTTTTTCTTTTTATTAGTAGGATAGGTGCATCAAAATTAATTCTCTGAGAATCTTGCTCAATTATCTTAGGATGGCCCTCAGGATACAAAGGTTCCTGCGTCATTCTACCACCTCTAGTAATAACCCTAATAGCATTATCATTGTTCTTATTATTTAACTCATTGAGCAAATCATCTTGTGCCTAAAGTACTTGTCCTACTTGAGTTGTAACCATGGAAGCATGTTTACTAATGAGCTTAAGATCACTTTTAACTGTAGACATATAATCACTCAAGTGTTCAACCATATAAGCATTACGTTTCAATTGTCTATTAACTTAAGCATTGAAGTTTTCTTGTTTAACAATAAAATTATCAAACTCATCCAAGCATTGACTAGCAGACTTATTATTAGGAATATCACCTTCAACAAATCTATAGAGAGAATTTACCTCTACTACCTGTGTCGGGTTATCAAGACCATGTATTTCTTCAATAGGCGGTAGATTCTTAACATCTTCAACTTTAATATCTTTCTCTTTCATATATTTCTTTGCCTCTTACATATCTTCAGGACTGAGAAATAGAATACCCCTTTTCTTCGGAGTTGGCTTAGGAGTTGCTTCAGGAAGTGTCCAATCATTATCATTACTCAGTATATTGTTCAATAGCAATTCAACTTGCTCAATAGCTCTTTCCCTGAAAACACAACCAGCACAACTATCCAGGTGGTCTCTGGAGGCATTGGTTAGTCCATTATAAAAGATATCTAGTATTTCATTTTTCTTCAGAGGATGATCAGGCAAAGCATTAAGTAACTGGAGAAGCCTCCCCCAAGCTTGTGGGAGACTCTCTTCTTCATTTTGCACAAAGTTATATATTTCCCTTAAGGCAGCTTGTTTGAGCAGGGAACTTTTTTGCAGAGAAGTAGTAAATCATATCCTGGGGACTACGCACACAATGAGGAGAAAGAGAATTAAACCATATCTTAGCATCACTCTTTAACAAGAAAGGAAACAATTTAAGAATATAGTAATAGCAGATTTTTTTCCTCATGAGCAAATCGGGTGGCTATATCATTCAATTTAGTAAGATGTGCCACAACAGTTTCAGATTCATAACCACAGAAAGGATCAGATTCAACCAAAGTAATTAACTTAGGATCGATAGAGAATTCATAATCCTTATTAGTAACATAGATAGGTGAAGTAGAAAATTTAGGATCATATTGCATTCTAGCATTCAAAGACTTTTCTTTCAGCTTAGCTAACAGTTTCTTAAGATCATCTCTATCATTGCAAGCAAGAAAGTCTCTTGTAGTTTCCTCATCCATAATATAACCCTTAGGTACAACATGCAATTCATATCTAGGGAGAGAATCATAGTCTTCAGTTTCAATAATATCATCAGTTTCAGTAATTTCATTCTATCTAACCCTAGCAAGTTGTTCATAAAGAAATTCACCTAGTGGCGCAGTATTATCAAACAGAGAAGTAGTATCATCATAAGCATCGTGCATAGCAGAAGCGGCATCATCAATAACATGCGACATATCATAATCAATAGCAGGGGTAGGTGTTGCAAGTTTACTCAAAACAGAAGGTGAATTAAGTGCAGAGCTAGATGGCAGCTCCTTACCTCCCCTCGTAGTTGAGGGAAAAATCTTGGTTCTTTGATCTTTCAAATTCCTCATGGTGATCAACAGATATAAATCCCAAGTGACTTAGAGAATAGAGTTATGCTCCCCGGCAACGGTGCCAGAAAAAGGTCTTGATAACCCACAAGTATAGGGGATCGCAACAGTTTTCGAGGGTAGAGTATTCAACCCAAATTTATTGATTGGACACAAGGGGAGCAAAAGAATATTCTCAAGTATTAGCAGCTGAGTTGTCAATTCAACCACACCTGAAAGACTTGATATCTGCGGCAAAGTAGTATGGAAATAACTTTAATAGTGGCAAAAGTAACAGTGGCAGTTTTGTAGCAATCGTAACAGTGGCAACGGAAAAGTAACTTAGCAAAGATGAATACGAAACAAGCTCGTAGGCAATGGATCAATGATGGATAATTATGTCTGATGGCATTCATCATGCAACATTTATAACATAGGGTGTGATACGTCTCCAACGTATCTATAATTTTTGATTGTTCCATGCTATTATATTACCTGTTTTGGATGTTTATGGGCTCTACTTTACACTTCTATATCATTTTTGGGACTAACCTACTAACCGGAGGCCCATCGCGAATTGCTGTTTTTTTACCTATTTCAGTGTTTCGAAGAAAAGGAATATCAAACGGAGTCCAAATGGAATGAAACCATCGGGAGCGATCTTTTTGGAACAAACGCAACCCAGGAGACTTGGAGTGGACGTCAAGAAGAGAACAAGGCGGCCACGAGGGTGCCCGACACGCTCCCTGGGGGTGGGCGTGCCCCCCACCCTCGTGGGCCCTTAGTTGCTCCACCAATTGTGGGGACCCCGACTCATAAGTCGTGATCACCGAATGCACGTGTACAGTGATCCCAGAGATCAATGCTCACTGAACACACAGAAGCTGAATAACAAGAGTCTTACATCCATACATACCGTATTACACAAGTAGGACCATCATGGTCAAGTCTTGAGTATATCATCGCAGCGGAAATCTTCGCCGATAACTTGGACCCATGCCATCTACCTTAACCCTACAGGCATTCTGACTGGGAAGCGTCCTAGCTCGCATGTTCGTCATCGAAGTATTCTTCATCATATCCTGTTCTTTCATGCCCGCCAATGAAATAACGTTGGCAAGCCAATGAGTACTTTGAATGTACTACTTAAGCAACCCATGTTTTGGTTCAAGATACAACAATGCTTGATATAGGTAAATTTTTGCAGAAAGCTAGTTTTGAGTGCAATGACATGTTCAACAACTTTGTAAGGCATGCATCAAGAGAATTCAAGTAACCATGAGGACAGGTTACAGATATCAACATAAAGAGAGTGGGCACCAACCCAACTCAATCATGTCAAGTCCTTTGACTTGTCCCAAGTAGTTATGTCAACACACACACACACACACACACGTTTGTAAGAATCTGGACATAGTTTAAGCAGCACCGCCCAACTGTCCTTGACCGTGGGCACGGCTATTCGAATAGTTTTACACTCTGCAGAGGTTGCACACTCTACCCACAAGATCCGGGGAACTTCCATGTCATCCACGACCCGCGGTACCTCAAGGACCCGGGGTAAGCACCTGATCACTACCTTTCCCTAGACGACACTAACAAGGAGTCCACTCATTGTTCCGTATCCTCACGATGTACGTCATACGAGACTCACTCGAGATCGTAACATCCGAGAGGGGACACAACGGTGTGTCCGGTGCCCTGTAAAGACAGTCATGGCCGCCCTACCTGGCACGACCCCGTCCCGAGAGAGCGCACCAACAACTCTCCCGTCACTAGTAATGTGGGCTCCAAGCTAGTATCGGTCTAGGTAATCAATAATGCCCTTTCCCATATAAGGGTAGAGTGGTTGCGCATGTAAGGTTGGGACAGTCATCAAATCTTAAATCTAATCCGTTTTCGAAAACAACACACATACTTTCCTCGGTACACCACTTCGTCATCAAGTGGTTACCCATTTCATCATCTCCCTCGGGCATAAGTGGCACCCGACGGGGTTTTCGAAAAGTCTTTCGAAAATACTTTGCCTCCATCTCATGCATATTCCCGACCCTTTTTGCGTAGCACTACCTTAGCATCCTATCTACTCCCACCGGCATAACCCTCATAGGAAGGTAGGGTCATGCACAATGCAAGTATCAACGAGGAAGTATGGTGGCAACCATCGAAGTGGTTATCACCCCATCACGATTCCGTTGCAACAATGATAAGGTACTATATGACATGCATAAAAAGGTTTCATAGACATGGTCAAAGGGCTGCTTGCCTGGTTCATCAGAGTCTTGAAATCTTCTGGTCCTTCTCCAAGTACTCCATCTACTTCGTTAACTAATGTCGGAAACAATCATAATAAGCAACACAACAAGGCAGGAAATAAAATTGCTCTAAAAATATGAGTTGGACTTTTCTGGGATACCTCTGGTCATATGAGGGATGACCAAAGTGGTTTCATTGGAAGTGGATCAATGGATACTTCTAAACATTTTGATATGATGGAATCAAGGGGTTTTATGGGATTGCAAGAAGTGTACAGAAACATATTTTTGAAAAATGAGAAAAGGCACCCATTTAACAAAGGATGATTTTAGAAGCATCTAGGAATTGGTTTCACTGGATTTGGAGTTGAGATGATTTTCCTATGAATTTGCAAAGTTCACAAATATGAAGAAATGGCTCATTATTTTGTGGGATACAAAAAGTATTAAGAAAAATGTTCATAAACCAAGTTATGAACTTAGAAGCATCTGGAAATTTGAATCATGGCATTTGGATCAAATTTGAGCCTTCTGTGATTTGCTAAAGTTTATGACAGAAATGGAAAAATGGGATGTGATAAATGTTTATGAAGAGAAGGTTTCTGGAAAAATGTGCAAATAGCACCATGTGAAAGGTCATGATTTATGGAGTCATAAGAAATTTGAATCATCAAATTTGGACACTATTTGAGTTGTTTAGAGGTTTTTGAAGTTCACTGGATAAAGAAAAAGGAAAGGGAATAGGGCTTTAACCTTATCCTGCGCGCGGGGTGGCAGATGGACCGTGGGCCGGCCCAGCGGCTCGGCCACGCAGACGAAAGGGCGACGTCGAAGGCGCCCAGTCAGAGTACGCCTTCGCGCGGGAGAGGCGCAATTTCCTCTGTCCGTCTCCACTTAAACGGGCAGGGCCCGCCCACCGGGTCGCTGACGAGCGGGGCACGGGCTCAGGCCGTCTCCTACCTCCCGCTCGAACAGGGCAAAGGCAGGGGAGGCGAGGCCGAGCGGCGCCGGCGCTCTCTCGGGCGGCACAGGCCATCTCTGGCGACACCCAGCACACCGGCATGTTCAGCGGAGAGAGACGAACCAGCGAGACCCCACCACGGGTGCCTGCGTCACCGGATGGGAGCAGGGCTTCGCCCGCGGCGGACGGCGGCGTCGGGCGAGAGTGGGGATGGCGCTACGGTGCTCCCTCGGACGAGGGAAAGAGCATGAGAACTCCGCCTTGCTTAGGGGGCCTACTGGTGGAGGGAGAAGAGCTCGGGCTCGGCTGAATTTAAGCGAAGTCCGGCGGCTCGGCTTCGGCCGTGGGGAGCGATGGAGCGGCTCTGGAGAGGGGGAGAGGGGTCCGGGCGACGTACGGGAGGGAGAGAGGGCGAAGAGGCCCCAGAGTGAGGCCTCGGGCGGCCTTATACGGGCGCGGCCGGGAGGTGCCGTAGGCAGGGCACACGGCCACGCCCCGTGGCGTTGCCAGAGGCCAAAAGGGTGCTCTGGCGCGCGCCTGGGGTGTTCGTGGGCGTGGTCCAGGCCGAGAGGAGAGGAGAGAGGGAGCAGTGCGACCTCCAGGAGGCCCCGCACGAGTGCAGCAACTGGTGGACGCGAGCGGCGCTCGGGCACGCGTGTCAGAGGTCGCCGGAGAGAGAAGGAGGAGGGGGACAGGGGTTTAGCGTGACGCAGACGCCGAGGCACATCGTCGGGCGCGCTGGGGAGGCCCGAGGTGGCCGGGAGTGCTTGGTCGTGGGCGGCTACAGTGCCAGAGTGCACTGTAGCACGCTCCAGAGCGTGCCTTTGGCTGCCATGGCATTGTTTAAAGGGCAGGGGCATGCCCACTCATGTCTGGTAGCGCTAGGGAGAAGTAAACAAGTGGGGAGTAGCATTGGATGCCCTAGAGAGTCACTAGATGAGAGGGGAGGTGGAGAGAGAGGTGAACAGTGGCTGTCCAGAGGGGTAAATGAGGAGGTTTCACCCCTCAATCATTGAGCTGAGGCCAAGGGAGAGGTACTGGAGGTAGAAGAGGTCTAGGAGAGGATGTGGTAAAAAGTTGAGCTCAAGGAGATTAGTGGAAGAGGTCAAAATGGTGTTTTTGGAAAAATGTCAGAAGGTGTTTTATAGTAGTTTGGGCAAGAAAATTAATTCCACTTGCCATGAGAATTAACAGGATGGAGTGGCACATATAATTAGGGTGTTCCACCAAGTTTGAGATCATTTGGACAAAGTAGCCAATGTAACTTTGGTGAACCCTAGTAATCAGCAGAAATGGCTTTGCCAAGATTTAGTCATGCAAATCTATTCTCCTTGATGCACCACTTGGTTTAGTGCCATCATTTGAGGATTTGAACATTTCCACAAAAGTTGAGATCAGAAGGAGAAAGTTGCCAATGTAGAGTTGTTCAAATTTGGTTCTGGTCAGAGAGGGTTTTGGGGCACTTTGATCAATATAACTTGTTCTCCAACTTGTGGCACTTGGTCTAGATGAATAATTAGACCATTGGAGAATGTTCACAAGGTTTGAGAATATTTGGACATGTTTGGCAATGTAGAGTTGCTCAAACTTTAAAATTGACAGAAATGGTTTTGAGAGGAATTGATGATGTTATCTTGTTTTCCAAGACATGATACTTGGCAAGATCACCAAATATGTCATATGTGACATGATAGAATTTTATTGGAATTTTTGGAGAATATTTCCTTTGTAAATATTTCAAAAGTTTGAAATATCCAGAAAGAGTTTTTGAGGGATTTGACCAATATTTTGAACATGACCATGTGTTGAAACTCTTATATATGGACAATATATGTCCACTGAGTTTCCCTGATTTTTGTAAAATATTTTTAAAACAATAAAATAATTTTTCCCTATTAAAGACCATTTTGTCCTTAAGAAAAAGCTTTTAAATAAAATAGGAAAATAACTTTTAAAATTATACTTTTGTGGTTTCTGGGTATCCTATATCTAATAGGAGTCAAATATATTCTTGGAAAGATTTTTATTGCCCTTAATTAAGTACTTGCAATGCAAACCTCAATTCAGGGGTTTTTGGAAAACTAATTTTTGAATATACTTTTTGGCCAAATTATTTTTGTAAGAAAATACTATATTGCTCTATACACATGGCATGATCATTGGGAAAAGGTTTTGGATCAAGTAGATGAAGTATAGAAGTTGGAGGATTTATTTGATTTTTAGAGCACCTGCAAACAGCAAACAAAAATTCAATCAAGCAAAGTCCAAAACACTCAAAAGTTTTTGTCAAACCACATTTTATCATGATTTATTAGCTTAAGTGTTGTGCCATGAAAATCAGGGTGTGACAGACCTACCCCCCTTACAAGAATCTTGTCCCCGAGATTCCCAGACTAGGCGCGGAAAGGAGTATGGAATCTTGGATTTGGGGTAGTCTTCACGTCCTCATGTTGCTCCTGCTTCCGTGTAGTGCTCCATTGAGATTGAAGTACTTGATGGTGTGGCTTCGTGTATGACGCTCTTCTTGATCCAGGTTACTAATGGGTAGCTCGTGGTAGGTTAAATTGGGCTAGGGGTCGATGGCTCGGTGGTCAATGTCCTTGTAGAGACCGGGCTAGTTAGGAAGTTGGAAATGTTTCCGGAGTGGTGTCGTGTGGAAAAACGTTGTGCACAATGGGTGAGTCAGGTGGTAACTCTAGTTGGTATCTGTCTACTCTTCGTCTTGAAGTGATCTCGGAGGGGGTTGTTAAATCTTGGAGTGATCTTGAAGGGGGCCGATGAATCTTGGTGTGGGTCTCCTTGTCATGGGAATTCTTGGTTCCTTAGAGAGAAGTGGCCCGTAGATACACCTGGTCTTCAACGCGGATGTTTACTTCTTGATGATGGTGGTAGGTGTAGTTCTTCCTCCTTGGCATGGCGGTCTTCAAATGTTCCTTGACTAGCTGAACGGCTCTTCTTTCGTCTTCGGGTGGACAGGTAGGTCACCAAATGATGATGACAACTATCTTGTCTAAGCACTCCATGAGATCTATGGGGTACGTAAAGTGAGCTGAGGCATTGGTGGTGGTCATGGTTGAACATTGGCCAAGGTCTTATTGATCTAGAGCCAAAGCCCAAGGTCAGGATCCGACCATGTTGTGGCTTGGTAGGGCTTAAGGGTTTCAAGGATTCTAGTGTGCGAGTGAACATTTATCATCTTTATCCTTAAGCACGGTTCCTGAGATGCCAATTTTTCTATCTAGTCCTTTAAGCAAATCACATCATTTCACCAATAGCATCATTTGCATAGGTCAACTCCAATCATCACTCATGTGATTCATATCCTCATGACTCTCGAGAGGAGGTCTAACAAAATCATATATGTCTACAATCCCCAAACTCATATGTATGTCTACCCCTAAAAATCCATGGGTAGAACATACAGGCTGCTAAGCTTGAATGTGACAATCCAAGTGCTCAGCCTGTTCTTCCAAGGTCTAAGATAAAGCATCTCTATCCTAAGGAAACACGTCATAAGCCACTCCAAGATCTTGTTTCCTTCCTATGAATCAACTCCAACAGCCCATTAACTTCCATCAATCACTACATGATCCATTAATTCCACAAATCCAATGTCTATGGTGTGTTCCACATGATCTTCTAAAGTCCTTATAATCCCCAATACTTGAAAGGGATGCCTTACTATAGTCAGTCCACCAATTCCCGTTATTGTGATCTAGTAATACTCCATGGCCAAGCTCACAAAGATGCCTAAATAAATTCCGACAATTAATCCAATATCCTAGTTTATTGTCCACCGAGAAACATGGTATCACGATCAAGATCATCAGTCTAAATCCAACTTACTCCGAACCATGTAAACATACTCAACATCTATACTCAACTAGGATCACCTATTTAAATCCAAATCTCTTGTCCAACGAGAATTCCTACATGTTCCCCAAGTCATTTACGTAATATCAACTGTCTCCTAACAATATCCCATGGCTAAGTTAAATCCAAATACTTCCAAGAATTCTAGCTCGCGAACACAGTTATCCTACTAAATCCAATTTACTCAGGGGTAAAGAAAGTTATGCTAATCTATACTCATGATCCCACCAAGTTCATCTACCAACATGGTAGCCTTATAATCCACCAAAGAGTCTCGGATAATCCCTCAAAGTCATTGATATAAACTCATCAAGTCATTTGTCCTCTATTCCTATATCCTCAAATTGGTCTTCCCTATGGCATCGTCAGCTTTGGTGCTATATTAGGATGATAATGTGCTCGTTCACTATGTCTACTAGTTCCATAATGAACCCAGTGTTGTGCGAGGTTTACAGAGGCTTAACTGGTTCTCTTGCAATACTGTGGGTTAAGCACATGGTTAAGGACTCGAGCTGGGGTATCTCATGAAGTCTCGAAGAGTCTAGGAATGGGTTTCTAATCTTGAGGGTTAAACATAATCCTATGGAGTTGCATTTGGTCGAGGAGGCTGTAGCAAAAGTCTTCAGCGCTTGTTGGTCACCGCGGTGGAATCCTGGTGCATATTGTCTTGCTTGTCTTCAGTTGAGGAGAGAGATGAGAGGGAAAAGTAGCATGGAGGAGGGGAATGCCTAAAGGGGGTTCTATAGTGCAGGTGCAACAAACAAGTGCCAAAAAGGGCCAAACACAAACAACAAAATAAGGCAGGTGATATAGTTGTGTTCTTGTTGCCTAGGGCAAAAAGGGCGACTGATATCAAAACACAGACAAATAAAAGCAAGCAACACACAATCATGGTTCTATTCGAACTATCATACGGCTCGACTGCGCATAGGGGGTACACGACTCATCCTACCCTAGGGGTTCTCGGACTCAGTAGTCGTGCCTTGTGCCTCATGCAGTCTTCTGAGTTTTCCTCAGGTGTTGCCACGTCTCTTGTACTTGTTCGATGAAACAATCCGGGTTGAGCCTGAAGATTCTTCAACAACTTCTTGCCTGTTGAAGTGATGGGGTGAAGGTGGCTCCTCATAACTGGTATTGACTTGGTCTTCTATTGTCTCCTTATTCACGACGATTCCTTTTTGTCTTCTAAGGTGTCGAAGGTGCTAAGTAGATAATCCTTTATGCAATGACATTAAGAACGCATAATAGAGGTCCATCATGTCGGTTACGTTGTTGACAATATCGTCACCGAGAGCGGGGGATGAAGAGAACCGTTTTCCTGCTCACTATAGTGAGGCGGACCAAATGGCTAGGTTCTCATCCACCGGTGGTTGCCGATACAACAACGGTAGTGACAGGGTTACTCTATTAGCGATGTATATCATGATCTAGCATATCCTATGCCCTGATCATCGTAGGCTAAGGTTGCATCATCTTGGGGCAGTGTCAAGGGTGTCACCATCTCCTAGTTCTTCAGGTCATCATTCGTCGAGGATGTATCTTCTATTGATATCGTCTTGTTGTGATGTCGCCAATCTTGTGTTCAGGAGATGTGGGTGAATGTCTGGCAAGGCATCTTCCTTCTAGATTATCCACGAGGATTACAAGGAATCCAGTGGTCAGGGGCATAAGGGTTCTAGCGACCAAGGGTTTTGAAGGGGAAGAGATCAATAAGGAAAGTATACCTTAGTTTCCAAAAAACTGAGAAGGGAAGAGAAGTATAGATAGTTTTGAAAACTAGTAGTTGTTTTGGAAATAATTTTACCCTAACTAACGACCATGCTAACTAAGGCTTCCTACAGTCAGGATGGCTCTGATACCATCTCTGTGGGGACCCCGACTCATAAGTCGTGATCACCGAATGCACGTGTACAGTGATCCCAGAGATCAATGCTCACTGAACACACAGAAGCTGAATAACAAGAGTCTTACATCCATACATACCGTATTACACAAGTAGGACCATCATGGTCAAGTCTTGAGTATATCATCGCAGCGGAAATCTTCGTCGATAACTTGGACCCATGCCATCTGCCTTAACCCTACGGGCATTACGATTTGGGAAGCGCCCTAGCTCGCATGTTAAATCATCAAGTATTCTTCATCATATCCTGTTCTTTCATGCCTGGCCAATGAAATAACCAGTGGCAAGCCAATGAGTACTTTGAATGTACTCGCAAGCAACCCATGTTTTGGTTCAAGATACAACAATGCTTGATATAGGTAAATTTTTGCAGAAAGCTAGTTTTGAGTGCAATGACATGTTCAACAACTTTGTAAGGCATGCATCAAGAGAATTCAAGTAACCATGAGGACAGGTTACAGATATCAACATAAAGAGAGTGGGCACCAACCCAACTCAATCATGTCAAGTCCTTTGACTTGTCCCAAGTAGTTATGTCAACACACACACACACACGCACATTTGTAAGAATCTGGACATAGTTTAAGCAGCACCGCCCAACTGTCCTTGACCGTGGACACGGCTATTCGAATAGTTTTACACTCTGCAGAGGTTGCACACTCTACCCACAAGATCCGGGGAACTTCCGTGTCATCCACAACCCGCGGTACCTCAAGTACCCGGGGTAAGCACCTGATCACTACCTTTCCCTAGACGACACTAACAAGGAGTCCACTCATTGTTCCGTATCCTCACGATGTACGTCATACGAGACTCACTCGAGATCGTAACATCCAAGAGGGGACACAACGGTGTGTCCGGTGCCCTGTAAAGACAGTCATGGTCGCCCTACCTGGCACGACCCCGTCCCGAGAGAGCGCACCAAAAACTCTCCCGTCACTAGTAATGCGGGCTCCAAGCTAGTATCGGTCTAGGTAATCAATAGTGCCCTTTCCCATATAAGGGTAGAGTGGTTGCGCATGTAAGGTTGGAACAGTCATCAAATCTTAAATCTAATCCGTTTTCGAAAACAACACACATACTTTCCTCGGTACACCACTTCGTCATCAAGTGGTTACCCATTTCATCATCTCCCTCAGGCATAAGTGGCACCCGACGGGGTTTTCGAAAAGTCTTTTGAAAATACTTTGCCTCCATCTCATGCATATTCCCGACCCTTTTTGCGTAGCACTACCTTAGCATCCTATCTACTCCCACCGGCATAACCCTCATAGGAAGGTAGGGTCATGCACAATGCAAGTATCAACGAGGAAGTATGGTGGCAACCATCGAAGTGGTTATCACCCCATCATGATTCCGTTGCAACAATGATAAGGTACTATATGACATGCATAAAAAGATTTCATAGACATGGTCAAAGGGCTGCTTGCCTGGTTCATCAGAGTCTTGAAATCTTCTGGTCCTTCTGTAAGTACTCCGTCTACTTCGTTAACTAACGTCGGAAACAATCATAATAAGCAACACAACAAGGCAGGAAATAAAAGTGCTCTAAAAATATGAGTTGTTCTTTTCTGGGATGCCTCTGGTCATATGAGGGATGACCAAAGTGGTTTCATTGGAAGTGGATCAATGGATACTTCTAAACATTTTGATATGATGGAATCAAGGGGTTTTATGGGATTGCAAGAAGTGTACAGAAACATATTTTTGAAAAATGAGCAAAGGCACCCATTTAACAAAGGATGATTTTAGAAGCATCTAGGAATTGGTTTCACTGGATTTGGAGTTGAGATGATTTTCCTATGAATTTGCAAAGTTCACAAATATGAAGAAATGGCTCATTATTTTGTGGGGTACAGAAAGTATTAAGAAAAATGTTCATAAATCAAGTTATGAACTTAGAAGCATCTGGAAATTTGAATCATGGCATTTGGATCAAATTTGAGCCATCTGTGATTTTCTAAAGTTTATGACAGAAATGGAAAAATGGGATGTGATAAATGTTTATGAAGAGAATGTTTCTGGAAAAATGTGCAAATAGCACCATGCGAAAGGTCATGATTTATGGAGTCATAAGAAATTTGAATCATCAAATTTGGACACTATTTGAGTTGTTTAGAGATTTTTGAAGTTCACTGGATAAAGAAAAAGGAAAGGGAATAGGGATTTAACCTTATCCTGCGCGCGGGGCGGCAGATGGACCGTGGGCCGGCCCAGCGGCTCGGCCACGCAGACGAAAGGGCGACGTCGAAGGCGCCCAGCTAGAGTACGCCTTCACGCGGGAGAGGCGCAATTTCCTCTGTCCGTCTCCACTTAAACGGGCGGGGCCCGCCCACCGGGTCGCTGACGAGCAGGGCCCGGGCTCAGGCCATCTCCTACCTCCTGCTCGAACACAGCAAAGGCAGGGGAGGCGAGGCCGAGCGGCGCCGGCGCTCTCCCGGGCGGCACAGGCCATCTCTGGCGATGCCCAGCACATCGCCGTGTTCAGCGAAGAGAGACGAACCAGGGAGACCCCACCACGGGTGCCTGTGTCACCGGATGGGAGCAGGGCTTCGCCCGCGGCGGACGGCGGCGTCGGGCGAGAGTGGGGATGGCGCTACGGTGCGCCCTCGGACGAGGGAAAGAGCGTGAGAACTCCGCCTTGCTCAGGGGGGTGGAGGGAGAAGAGCTCGGGCTCGGCTGAATTTAAGCGAAGTCCGGCGGCTCGGCTTCGGCCGTGGGGAGCGACGGAGCGGCTCTGGAGAGGGAGAGAGGGGTCCGGGCGACGTACGGGAGGGAGAGAGGGCGAAGAGGCCCCAGAGTGAGGCCTCGGGCGGCCTTATACGGGCGCGGCCGGGAGGTGCCGTAGGCGGGGCGCACGGCCACGGCCCGTGGCGTTGCCAGAGGCCAAAAGGGTGCTCTGGCGCGCGCCTGGGGTGTTCGTGGGCGTGGTCCAGGCCGAGAGGAGAGGAGAGAGGGAGCAGTGCGAGCTCCAAGAGGCCCCGCACGAGTGCGGCAACTGGTGGACGCGAGCGGCGCTCGGGCACGTGTGTCAGAGGTCGCCGGAGAGAGAAGGAGGAGGGGCACAGGAGTTTAGCGTGACGCAGACGCCGAGGCATATCGTCGGGCGCGCTGGGGAGGCCCGAGGTGGCCGGGAGTGCTTGGTCGTGGGCGGCTACAGTGCGAGAGCGCACTGTAGCGCACTCCAGAGCGTGCCTTTGGCTGCCATGGCATTGTTTAAAGGGCAGGGGCGTGCCCACTCATGTCTGATAGCGCCAGGGAGAAGTAAACAAGTGGGGAGTAGCATTGGATGCTCTAGAGAGTCACTAGATGAGAGGGGAGGTGGAGAGAGAGGTGAACAGTGGCTGTCCAGAGGGGTAAATGAGGAGGTTTCACCCCTCAATCATTGAGCTGAGGCCAAGGGAGAGGTACTGGAGGTAGAAGAGGTCTAGGAGAGGCTGTGCTAAAAAGTTGAGCTCAAGGAGATTAGTGGAAGAGGTCAAAATGGTGTTTTTGGAAAAATGTCAGAAGGTGTTTGATAGTGGTTTGGGCAAGAAAATTAATTCCACTTGCCATGAGAATTAACAGGATGGAGTGGCACATATAATTAGGGTGTTCCACCAAGTTTGAGATCATTTGGACAAAGTAGCCAATGTAACTTTGGTGAACCCTAGTAATCAGCAGAAATGGCTTTGCCAAGATTTAGCCATGCAAATCTATTCTCCTTGATGCACCACTTGGTTTAGTGCCATCATTTGAGGATTTGAACATTTCCACAAAAGTTGAGATCAAAAGGAGAAAGTTGCCAATGTAGAGTTGTTCAAATTTGGTTCTGGTCAGAGAGGGTTTTGGGGCACTTTGATCAATATAACTTGTTCTCCAACTTGTGGCACTTGGTCTAGATGAATAATTAGACCATTGGAGAAGGTTCACAAGGTTTGAGAATATTTGGACATGTTTGGCAATGTAAAGTTGCTCAAACTTTAAAATAGACAGAAATGGTTTTGAGAGGATTTGATGATGTTATCTTGTTCTCCAAGACATGATACTTGGCAAGATCGCCAAATATGTCATATGTGACATGATAGAATTTTATTGGAATTTTTGGAGAATATTTCCTTTGTAAATATTTCAAAAGCTTGAAATATCCAGAAAGGGTTTTTGAGGGATTTGACCAATATTTTGAACATGACCATGTGTTGAAACTCTTATATATGGACAATATATGTCCACTGAGTTTCCCTGATTTTTGTAAAATATTTTTAAAACAATAAAATAATTTTTCCCTATTAAAGACCATTTCTGGCCTTAAGAAAAAGCTTTTAAATAAAATAGGAAAATAACTTTTAAAATTATACTTTTGTGGTTTCTGGGTATCCTATATCTAATAGGAGTCAAATATATTCTTGGAAAGATTTTTACTTTCCTTAATTAAGTACTTGCAGTGCAAACCTCAATTCAGGGGTTTTTGGAAAACTAATTTTTGAAAATACTTTTTGGCCAAATTATTTTTGTAAGAAAATACTATATTTCTCTATACACATGGCATGATCATTGGGAAAAGGTTTTGGATCAAGTAGATGAAGTATAGAAGTTGGAGGATTTTTTTGATTTTTAGAGCACTTGCAAACAGCAAAAAAAATTTCAATCAAGCAAAGTCCAAAACACTCAAAAGTTTTTGTCAAACCACATTTTATCATGATTTATTAGCTTAAGTGTTGTGGCATGAAAATCAGGGTGTGACACCAACGTACTTCCTTCGCCTATATATACTCCCGTACCCTGAGCACCATGAAAACCTAATTCCACCACCGCAAACTTCTGTATCCACGAGATCCCATCTTGGAGCCTTCGCCGGCGCTCCACCGGAGGGGGAATCGACCATGGAGGGCCTCTACATCATCTCCAAGGCCTCTCCGATGAGTTGTGAGTAGTTTACCACAGACCTTCGGGTCCATAGTTATTAGCTAGATGGCTTCTTCTCTCTCTTTGAATCTCAATACAAAGTTCTCCTCGATCTTCTTGGAGATCTATTCGATGTAACTCTTTTTACGGTGTGTTTGTCGAGATCCGATGAATTGTGGGTTTATGATCAAGTTTATCTATGAGAAATATTTGAATCTCCTCTGAATTCTTTTATGTGTGATTGGTTATATTTGCAAGTCTCTTCGAATTATAAGTTTGGTTTGGCCTACTAGATTGATCTTTCTTGCGATGGGAGAAGTGCTTACCTTTGGGTTCAATCTTGCGGTGTCCTTTACCAGTGACAGCAAGGCACGTATTGTATTGTTCCCATCGAGGATAAAAAGATGGGGGTTATACCATATTGCATGAGTTTATCCTTCTACATCATGTCATCTTTCTTAGTGCGTTACTCTGTTCTTTATGAACTTAATACTCTAGATGCAAGCAAGAGTTGGTCAATGTGTGGAGTAATAGTAGTAGATGCAGAATCGTTTCGATCTACTTGTCACGGACGTGATGCCTATATACATGATCATGCCTAGATAATCTCATAACTATGCACTTTTCTATCAATTGCTCGACAGTAATTTGTTCACCCACCGTAATACTTATGCTATCTTGAGAGAAGCCACTAGTGAAACCTATGGCCCTCGGGTCTATCTTTTATCATATAAGTTTTCCATCTACTTTTATTTGCATCTTTTACTTTCCAATCTATGTCATCAAAATACCAAAAATATTTATCTTATCTTATTATCTCTATCAGATCTCACTTTCGCAAGTTATCGTGAAGGGATTGACAACCCCTTTATCGCTTTGGTTGCGAGGTTCTTGTTTGTTTGTGTAGGTGCATGGGACTTTTGAGGAGCCTCCTACTGGATTGAGACCTTGGTTCTCAAAAACTGAGGGAAATACTTACGCTACTTTGCTGCATCACCCTTTCCTCTTCAAGGGAAAAACCAACGCATGCTCAAGAGGTAGCAAGAAGAATTTCTGGCGCCGTTGCCGGAGAGGTCTTCGCTCAAGTCAAGACATACCAAGTACTCATCACAAACTCATCTCCCTCGCATTACATTATTTGCCATTTTCCTCTTGTTTTCCTCTCCCCCACTTCACCCTTGCCGTTTTATTCGCCCTCTCTTTCCCGTCCGCCTCTCTCTTTCGCTTGCCTTTTCTGTGCTTGTGTGTTGGATTGCTTGTCACGATGGCTCAAGATAATACCAAATTGTGTGACTTTTCCAATACCAACAATAATGATTTCCTGAGCACTCCGATTGCTCCTCTTAATGATGCTGAATCTTGTGAAATCAATGCTGCTTAATTGAATCTTGCAAAAGAAGAAAGATACGGATAATGATATTCTCAAATTGAAGTTATTTTCGTTTTCACTTGGAGGTCGTGCTAAAACTTGGTTTTCATCTTTGCCTAAAAATAGTATTGATTCTTGGAATAAGTGCAAAGATGCTTTTATCTCTAAGTATTTTCCTCCCACGAAGATCATCTCTCTTAGGAACAATATTATGAATTTTAAACAACTTGATCATGAGCATGTTGCCCAATCTTGGGAAAGAATGAAATTAATGATTCACAATTGCCCCACTCATGGTTTAAATTTATGGATGATCATACAAAATTTTTATGCCCGATTGAATTTTGCTTCTAGAAATCTTTTAGATTCGGCCGCGGGAGGCACTTTTATGGAAATTACTTTAGGGGAAGCTACTAAACTCCTTGATAACATTATGGTTAATTATTCTCAATGGCACACCAAAAGATCTACTAGTAAAAAAGTGCATGCTATAGAAGCGATTAATGTTTTGAGTGGAAAGATGGATGAACTTATGAAATTGTTTGCTACTAAGAGTGCTCCTGTTGATCCCAATGATATGCCTTTGTCTACTTTGATTGAGAATAATAACGAATCTATGGATGTGAATTTTGTTGGTAGGAATAATTTTGGTAAGAACGCATATAGAGGAAACTTTAATCCTAGGCCGTTTCCTAGTAATTCCTCTAATAATTATGGTAATTACTACAACAACTCTTAATAAGATGCCCTCTGATTTTGAGAATAGTGTTAAATAATTTATGATCTCTCAAAACAATTTTAATGCTTTGCTTGAAGAAAAATTGCTTAAAGTTGATGAATTGGGTAGGAACGTTGATAGACTTTCGCTTGATGTTGATTCTTTAAAACTTAGATCTATTCCACCTAAGCATGATATCAATGAGTCTCTCAAAGCCATGAGAATTTCCATTGATGAGTGCAAAGAAAGAACCGCTAGGATGCGTGCTAAGAAAGATTGCTTTATAAAAGTGTGTTCTTCTAGTTTCCATGAAAATAATGATGAAGATCTAAAAGTTATTGATGTGTCCCCTATTAAATCTTCGTTTTACAATATGAATCTTGATAATGATTGGACTGGAGATGAGTCAACTTTAGTTAAAAGGCATCCCAATGATTTGGAGTTTTTAGATCTTGATGCTAAATTTGGTAAAAGTGGGATTGGAGAGGTCAAAACTTTACATAGTACTGAACCCACTATTATGGATTTCAAGGAATTTAATTATGATAATTGTTATTTAATAGATTGTATTTCCTTGTTGCAATCCGTGTTGAATTCTCCTGATGCTTATAGTCAAAACAAAGCTTTCACCAAACATATTGTTGATGCCTTGATGCAATATTATGAGGAAAAACTTGAGTTGGAAGTTTCTATACCTAGAAAACTCGGGGATGCCCCGGAAGGCATCCCCTCTTTCGTCTTCATCTATCGGTAACTTTACTTGGAGCTATATTTTTATTCGCCACATGATATGTGTTTTGCTTGGAGCGTCTTGTATGATATGAGTCTTTTCTTTTAGATTACCACAATCATCCTTCCTGTACACACCTTTTGGGAGAAACCCACATGATTTGGAATTTATTAGAATACTCTATGTGCTTCACTTATATCTTTTGAGCTAGATAATTTTGCTCTAGTGCTTCACTTATATCTTTTAGAGCACGGCGGTGGTTTAATTTTGTAGAAATTTTTGACCTCTCATGCTTCACTTATATTATTTTGAGAGCCTTTTAGAACAGCATGGTATTTGCTATGGTTATAAAATTGGTCCTAGAATGATGGGCATCCAAGTTGGGTATAATAAAAACTATCATAGGAAGTGAATTGGATGCTATGATCAATTTGATGCTTGATAATTTTTTTGAGATATAGAGGTCGTGATATTAGAGTCATGCTAGTTGGGTAATTGTGAGTTTAAAGAATACTTGGGTTGAAGTTGGCAAGTCTCGTAGCATGCACGTATGGTAAAAGTTTTGTAACAAATTTGTTGCATGGGATGCTCTTTTGATTGCCTTCCTTATGAGTGGAGGTCGGGATCGCGCGATGGTTAACTCCTACCAACCCTTCCCCTAGGAGCATGCGTAGTAGTACTTTGCTTCGAGGGCTCATAAAACATTTACAATAAGTATATAAGTTCTTTATGACTAATGTGAGTCCATGGATTATACACACTTTTACCTTTCCATCATTGCTAGCCTCTTCGGTACCGTGCATTGCCCTTTCTCACCTTGAGAGTTGGTGCAAACTTCGCTGGTGCATCCAAACCCCGTGATACAATACGCTCTATCACACATAAACCTCCTTATATCTTCCTCAAAAAAGCCACCATACCTACCTATTATGTCATTTCCATAGCCATTCCGAGATATATTGCCATGCAACTTTCCACCGTTTCATTTATCATGACACGCATCATCATTGTCATATTGCCTTGCATGATCATGTAGTTGACATCGTATTTGTGGCAAAGCCACCTTCATAATTTTTCATACATGTCACTCTTGATTCATTGCCCATCCCGGTACACTGCCGGAGGCATTCATATAGAGTCATATCTTGTTCAAGTTTTGAGTTGTAATTCATGAGTTGTAAATAAATAGAAGTGTGATGATCATCATTATTAGAGCATTGTCCCTTATAAAAAAAGACCAAAAAGAAAAAAAAGGCCAAAGAAAAAAAAGAAAAAAAGAAAGGCCCAAAAAAAGAAAAGAAATAAAAAAGGGGGACAATGTTACTATCCTTTTCCACACTTGTGCTTCAAAGTAGCACCATGTTCTTCATATAGAGAGTCTCATTTGTTTTCACTTTCATATACTAGTGGGAATTTTTCATTATAGAACTTGGCTTGTATATTCCAACGATGGGCTTCCTCGAAATGCCCTAGGTGTTCATGAGAAAGCAAGTTGGATGCACACCCACTAGTTTTCTTTTGTTGAGCTTTCATACATTTATAGCTCTAGTGCATCCGTTGCATGGCAATCCCTACTCCTCATGTTGACATCAATTGATGGGCATCTCCATAGTCTGTTGATTAGCCTCGTCAATGTGAGACTTTCTCCTTTTTTTGTTTTCTCCACGCAACCTCCATCATCATATTCTATTCCACCCATAGTGCTATATCCATGGCTCACGCTCATGTATTGCTTGAGAGTTGAAAAAAAGCTGAAGCACGTTCAAATGTATGAACCAACTGCTTGGCTGAAACCGGGGTTGTTCTTGATGGGTGAGGGAGTCCTGGACTAGGGTGTGTCCGGATAGCCGGACTATCATCATTGGCCGGACTCCAAGACTATGAAGATACAGGATTGAAGACTTCGTCCCGTGTCCGGATGGGACTTTCCTTGGCGTGGAAGGCAAGCTTGGCAATACGGATATGTGGATCTCCTACCACTGTAACCGACTCTGTGTAACCCTAGCCCTCTCCGGTGTCTATATAAACCGGAGGGTTTTAGTCCATAGGACAAACAACCATTACAACAATCATACCATAGGCTAGCTTCTAGGTTTTAGCCTCCTTGATCTCGTGGTAGATCCACTCTTGTACTACCCATATGATCAATATTAATCAAGCAGGAGTAGGGTTTTACCTCCATCGAGAGGGCCCGAACCTGGGTAAAAACATCGTGTCCCTCGTCTCCTGTTACCATCCGCCTAGACGCACAGTTCGGGACCCCCTACCCGAGATCCGCCGGTTTTGACACCGACATTGGTGCTTTCATTGAGAGTTCCTCTATGTCGTCACGATCAGGAAGGATGCCTCTTCCCGTCTTTAGAGACGGTATCATCGCCAAAGGAGCCTTGGCCGCCGGCGAAACTATCCGGCTAGGTGGTTTACTCATAACCGCCTGATCGGCCATCGCTTCGACGATGACCTATCGGATCATCAAAAGCAATCTTCACGTCAACTCGGAATTTGCCGAGCAGCTGGATCGAATAGAGCTCTCGTCCGTAAACGAGCACTTGGATCGCATCGCCGCCCTTGGAGTCGCTACAGACTACAATCAGATTGGGCTTAAAACCGATCTGATAGAGATTAACTCTCCCCAGGTTACCCACCACGTTGTGGTGGTAGAGGAACAAAGCTGCGACTCTTCTTCTGTATTAAAAACTAGTTATGTCCGGACTCCCGAACCCTTCATGCCGGATTCCCGCGGAGGGATGAATGTCGATCAAGCACTGAACCTAAAGTCAGGCATCGGACCAGACTCATTGGACAACGTCCAGCAATCCAAGCTTCCAAATTCGGAAACTTTTCGGCCCTTGAGCCTCGAGATGGGCAGGGTTCCGGACTCAATTCCACCCACCCACCCAAACATATGCGATCTATCTCAAATCCGGCAAGAGCCCGCTGAAACAGTACATCATTACTGGGCCAGATTCCTCATGGTTATGGACAGGATAAAAGACTGCCGTGAGGAAAACGCAATTTCAATTTTCCGCAATAATTGCACGGACAAGAGAATCTTAAACGTCGTAAGTCGTCATAAATTTACACGCTTCGCCGACCTGGCGTCCATAGTACGAAAGTACTGTGCGATGGAGAGTTTCCGGAAAATCGAAACTAAGTTTTGGGACAATCTGGCTCCGAATACAACCCTAGTCTGAAACAAAAGGGTGCATCATGCTCAGGCACCAGGTACAAAAACCAAAAAGCAAAAACCCCATAAAGGGCACGGAACCGTACTGGAGGGATGGCTCAGCGGACCCTGTAAAATTCACAGTACAGAGGGTGCCACTCCAACACATAGCCTTCGAGCATGTTGGATACTGCGGCAGGTGGCCAAAAGTGGCGAAGAGCTTCTAGCCCCGGAGAACCACTCCAACAGTACCAGTACGGTGTCAACAGTCTTCGAGACATTCGCATCAAATAATATGCGGAAACAAACAATCCGCAGCCTCGCCGAAGTCTACCAAGTAGCAACAACAAATCCATGGAGCGACACGGCCATCACCTTCAGCGCCAGCGACGAACCAAAATTCCTAACAGCCCGAGCACCAGCCGCATCGGTCCTCAGTCCAATAGTGGACGGCTTTCGCCTTACCAAGGTACTCATGGATGGCGGCAGTGGATTAAACCTCATCTACGAGGAAACCCTTCAAAAAATGGAAATATACTGGAGCCGCATTGAGCGAAGCAGCACAACCTTTAGAGGAATAATCCCTAGCCGGGAAGCACGCTGCACGGGAAAAATCACACTTGATGTGGTGTTCGCTCACGGACAATTACAGGTCCGAGGAGGTCACATTCCAAGTGGCCCCGTTCAGCAGCGGATATCACGCTATATTAGGACAAGAGGCATTCACAATTTTTCAAGCCATACCCATTACGGGTACATGAAGCTTAAGATGCCCGGGCCCAGTGGAATAATCACTCTTGTCGATGATCCGGACACAAAGACTCGCTACCGAAAACAAGACAGCCGCACTAGCCCTAGAGGACTATCCAAGCCTTAGCGGCAGAGGAGCTCACGGCGCGCTGCGCCCACGGTGAACAGGATGATGTGATACTCGATAAGAGGTCCAAGTCCACCTCTTTTAAACCAGCGGACGAAATAGTCAAATTCCAGGTCCATCCAACGGACCCAACAAAGACGGCCTCCATTGGGGCACAGTTAAACCCTGATGTAGACGCCGCACTACGAGAATTCCTTCGGGAGAATTGGGACATCTTCGCCTGGAACCCTTCAGATATGCCAGGAATCCCACGCAGATTGGCAGAACACAGCCTAAACATCCTAAAAGGATTCAAGCCAGTCAAACAGGCTCTTCAGCGATTTTCCAAACCCAAAAGACAGGCAATGGGAGAGGAGCTAGCCAAACTATTGGAAGCCGGATTCATCAGAGACATCAAACATCCGGACTGGCCAGCAAACCTGGTAATGGTACCAAAGAAGGAAAAATCCTGGCGCCTATGTGTCGATTTTAAAGACCTCAATAAGGCTTGTCCAAAGGATCCTTTCCCCCTTCCCCGCATCGATCAAATAATCGATGCTACTGCAGGGCACGATTCATTGTGCTTCCTCGACACATACTTCGGCTACCATCAAATCAAGATGGCGGAGGCGGACCAAGCCGCAACGGCATTCATTACTCCATATGGACCATTCTGCTTCAACATGATGCCCTTCGGACTCAAAAACGCCGGTGCAACATATCGGATGCATGATTCGACATATGTCCGCTACCCGGATCGGCAAAACGGTAGAGGCATACGTGAGCGACGTGGTCGTCAAGACCAAACACGTCGAAACTCTAGTAGGCGATTTGTGGCTCACATTCGATAACCTCCGAGCATATGACATAAAGCTGAACACGGAAAATGCGTTTTGGCGTATCAGCCGGAAAGCTCCTGGGCTTCATTGTATCCGATAGAGGAATTGAAGGAAACCCAGCCAAGATCCGAGCTCTGTCACAGCTGGATATTCCAAAAGACCTCAAACAAATACAAAAATTGACTGGATGCGTGGCGGCTCTAAGCCGCTTCATCTCCCGTTTGGGAGAAAAGGCATTGCCCCTCTATCGCCTCCTCAGGCGCACCGAACACTTTGAGTGGACGGATGCCGCCACGGCCGGACTCGAAGAAATAAAGGTCATACTGGCAACAGATCCGGTCCTGGCCGCGCCTAACCTGGGCGAACCAATGTTATTATATATCGCGGCAACACATCTAGTTGTCGGTTGTAGCGGTACTCGTCGTCGACGAGAAAGCGAAGGACACAAATTCCCTCTTCAAAACCAGTGTACTACATATCCTTGCCTTAACTCCATGCAAGTCCCGGTACCCGCATTATCAAAAGATAGCATACGCGGTGTTCATGGCATCCCGGAAGCTGCGACAGTACTTTCAAGAGTGTTCGATAACAGTGGCCTCCAAAGTACCCCTCAACGACATTATAAACAACCGCGACGCGACGGGCAGGATTGTGAAATGGGTAATCGAGCCCTTACCATTCGACATAACCTATAAACCACGGCGAGCTATAAAGTCGCAAGTTTTAGCGGACTTCATCGCCGAATGGACCAAAGCCGAACTCCCTAAAGAGTACGGCGCATACTCCAATTGGATTATGCATTTCGACGGCTCAAAAATGTTGGCCGGCTTGGGGGCTGGCATCGTATTGACGTCCCCAACCGGAGACACAGTCCAATACATACTTCAGATAATGTACACGGACTCCAACAATGCAACCGAATATGAGGCCCTCCTACATGGTCTCCGGATGGCAGTCTCCATGGGTATTCAACGCCTAGAGGTGCGCGGGGATTCAAACCTTGCAATATCCCAAGTAAATGGAGACTTTGATGCCAAGTATCCGAAAATGGCAGCCTACCGTAACGCTGTCCTAAAAATGTCAGCTCGGTTCGAAGGACTCGAATTCCACCACGTAGCCCGGGATAATAACCAAGCAGCCAACGTGTTGGCACGCATCGGCTCAAAACGCGACGCCGTCCCTCCAAACATCTTCCTGGAGCGGCTCTTTAAGCCATCCGTGCTATGGGAAGAGGAGTCCGGCAATAACAAGCCGGAATTAACGGCACCACCCAACACAGAACAATCTGACATAATCGGCGGCTCAGCCGATGAAATAACACCTTCAGCCCATGAAATAATGGCGGTAATTGCCCCGTGGACAGAACCATTCCTAGCCTACTTAATTAGGCAGGAACTTCCCGAAGACCAAAATGAGGCCCACTGCATAGTTCGGCGATCTAAAGCCTACAAGGTCCATGAGGGAGAACTTTATAAGAAAAGCACAACCGGAGTCCTTCAAAGGTGCATCTCCGAAGAGGAAGGGCGAAACCTCCTGGCTGAAATTCACACCGGACTAGGCAGACAACACGCTGCAGCCCGGGCCCTCGTAGGCAAGGCCTTCCGTACAGGATTTTACTGGCCGACGGCCCGGGCAGATGCTCAGGACTTAGTCCAACGATGCATCGGTTGTCAACTCTTTGCTAATCAGAGCCACATGCCACCCACCGCCCTCAAAACTATACCCATCACCCGGCCGTTCGCGGTCTGGGGGCTTGACATGGTTGGACCCCTTAAAGGGGGAACCCACAAGCAAAAGTACCTATTGGTCATGGTGGACGAATTCACCAAATGGATAGAGGCCAAGCCAGTTAAAACGGCTGAATCCGGACCAGTGATAGACTTCATATCCGGGGTAGTACACCGTTATGGCGTCCCCCACAGCATCATCACTGATAACGACACGAACTTCACGGCCGACGAGGTTAAACTCTGGTGCAAAAATATGGGCATTAAGCCCGACTACGCTTCGTTCTATCATCCTCAAACCAACGGTCAAGTTGAATGAGCAAATGGTCTAATAATGAGCGGCATCAAACCTAGACTAGTGCGGTCCCTTACGGAATCTAACACGCACTGGGTAGAGGAGCTCGACTCCGTACTCTGGGGGCTGCGGACCATGCCAAACCGGACTACCGGATTCACACCATTCTTTATGGTATACGGCGCAGAGGCAGTTTTGCCCTGCGACATAATTCATGACTCACCTCGAGTGCGCATGTACAAAGAAAGAGAAGCCGAGTTGGATCGGCAGAACAGCTTGGACGCATTAGAGGAAGAGCGCGACGTGGCAAAGGCTCGTTCCGCATTCTATCAGCGGCAGGCTCGAAGGTATCAAAGCAGAGAAGTACGGGCTAAAACTTACAATGTTGGCGAACTAGTTCTCGCTGCACGGACAAGAAAAGGACAAACTCAAGCCCAAATGGGAAGGTCCCTTCATCATCGACCAAGTCCTGACCGGCGGAGCATACCGTCTGCGAAATGCATCGGACAACCGACACGAGCCAAACCCATGGAACGCAGCCCGCCTCCGAAGATTCTACGCCTAGCGTCAGACTCAGAGTTCATCTCCTTCCCCCGTCCACATTTTATACTTCAGTTGCCTTCTGTTTCTCTCTTTTATCCCACTTTTTTCATAAAGCCCTTGAGGGCTGATTTGCGCATTGTTCGCGCACACTCGATGTGCTACCCGCACTCATTATACCTGGGGGCTTCTCTAACAGAAGCTTACTTTTACGGGCTTCGTGCCCAACACATGTGTCAAACTTCCGCATGTACCTTTTATTTACTATTATATGCATCGATATGACTTAAGTTTTGGCCAAGCTGGGTTGCCTGGCTCCTGTGCTTACCCCTACGTTTCCGATTGTTCGGCTAGGAGGTAAAGGGAGCACCTCTGCGATTGTTACTGCTGGATCAGCCGGTTGTGTACCTCGGACTGAGTGAAGCCGAAAGCTAGCGTTCTTATGGGAATATTCGGTCAGTGACTTGAAAGATGATTTTTTACCTATTTATTTATCTGCCCCCAGATGTTTTCCTGCTCTTTTCGCAGTCCGGACATGCACTTTAGGGCATGCCTCCCAGGGAAAGGAACCCTTAATGGAACTATTCTCCCTGGAAGATGTTTCTTACTAACCATGTAATATAACATAACTAGTTGGGCACTTGTCTGATAAAGCACTAATGACCCCTACGCCTGGTCTCCATGCATGCCCCGGTTTTTTCATAATCGAGAAGGTATTCGGACACACTCCGGACTCTAGGGTCCCGAGGTTGAAGATAAAAGGTCGGCAAAGACAAACGATCTACAATCCGCTAGAAGGCATTTTACATGTCATTTTAAATACATCACAAATCGACCGATTGTACTCCTCCTCAATCCCGCCTAACAGCTGTCTAATTTCTGATCCCGTTAGGAATACTTAGCGGCCAACTCTACTTGGCCGTACACTAAGCTCACAGGGATCCCCTTCCCATCGGGCCCCACAGGTCCGACCTCGGCCATGTGGTTTGGATCCGCCTTCTTGTACCGCTTCTTCACCATGGCCCAGGCCTCCCTGGCACCTTGACGGCAGGCCGATATCTTCCATAAACGGAAGCGCTGCCGTGCTCCCTGAAGCTTCTCCGCAAGCTCTCCAAGGCCCTCGGGTAGGGGGACGGACGGCCATAAGGCCTGGACGACGCCACTCATCGCTTGCCGAACACGTTCGAGCAGTTGCACCAGCTCGGGAAGTTGGTCACCCATTGAACCGGGCATTTCCTCTGTAGGGCGACCTGTGAGCACACCTACAGACATAATTCTGTCAATTGACTTCCTCGCCGAACTCTTCTTTTCAAAAGAGTTTGCTCAAGCACTTACTATAGATGCCGTGATGAAGCCGCTGATTCTCCTTCACGGAGCCAGACAGCTCGGCCCGAACACCCTTTAGCTCTTCTCCAAGCTGGGTGTGGGCATCCTAGAGTTTGTTCCTCTCCTGCTGCACCTTCATAAGCACCCTCTCGCCGGCCTTGAGCTGGCGCAGTAGCTGTTGCTTGTCCGGATCAAGTCCGGCAACATCTGCAATATCATTGTCAGACTTATATGCACGCCGCACACTGCTTATCCTTTTGAAATATGTGTTACCAGAGGGGGTCTCGGTGTATCCTCCTGCGGCGGCTAGTGCGGCCTCAAGTTGGGCCTTGCACCCTTGTAGCTCTTGAGACAATTGGGCATTCTTCTCCGCGAGATCCTGCATATCAAATGATCCTTAAATCAGTTATTTTAACTACTTTAAGTCTCGGGGGCTACTGGCATATACAACTATTAAAATCCTTTACCGGTATGTATTTTACATACTGCTCCGTGGCTCTGGTTAAACCATCTTGAGCAGCACGGAGGTTCGCGTCTCCCGCGTTAAAGGCATTCAACGCCTCTGGGGAGAAACACGCGTCACGAAGAACTGTCCGGCGGTGCCTATGATTCATGGCGCTCTCCACCTCAGACCTGGTGGCGGACAGCCTGTCGGCATCCTCCATTGGAGGAGTACCCGGCTCGCGCCTTGCGCTCGCCTCCCCCTCCGGACCAGGTGTTGGAGCCTGGTTGGCGGAGGCTTGGTTGGCAACCTCTCCGGGCACAGTCCGGCGAGCGCTCTTTCTCCTGGAAAAGTCATGAGCATTAATACACCTCCTAGGAATCTTTTCCTAAATAACGGTCGCGAGCTATACCGTTGCGGTGACGTTTCGATTCGCACCGCACCCCTCTTCCGCCTGCTGGGCCGGACTGACCCTTGTTGGTCAGCCCCCACGGGTTCGGCTTCCCGCCTTGAAGGCACCTCCTGCGAGACGCCGTTGTATATGGTGGTCAGAAATATGCAAGGACGAAGTAATGGTGTCAGGACTCCGGTCATAATTACCTGGGAAGCCGGTGATAAGCCGGGGTAGTCAGCCGTAATGGCGACTAGAGCATTGTCCATGCTGAGTTGGTGGAACACCCCGTCGATTAGCTCCACCTTTATGTCCGGATCCTCTTTGGAGGCCGGATCAAGGGATCTTCCCGGATCCTCGGGTTGTGGAGCCGGACTATGTATGCCCTCCACATCCCGACGCAGTTCCTGCGTCGAAATCATAAAGTAAGGTACTTAACTTTGAAAGCATGGGTCGGATAAATAAACGTCCGCTTACCCAGCTCCGAGGGTTATTCATGGAGAACCCATTCAATGGGCTCATCTGGAGGAAGTCCTCCTTCTCCCCCTTGTACAGGCCGGACAGAATCTTCACCAGATCTGCGGCCGATCCCGGCCCCTTTCGGCCATGATGGGTGGCATCATTCTCCCCGTTGAAATCCTACATACGGTGGCCCCTATATTGGAGCGGCTGTACCCCTCGCACAATGCACGTGGCCATGACTCCAATCATGGTCAATCCGGAATGGGCCAGCAACCTTATCCGACCCATCAAGTAATGGACGCTCCTGTCTTCCTCCTGTCGAGGGCTCCGCGGGCGCCAACTTAGGCATTTCTTCAGAGGAGCCTTGTTGAACTCCGGGAGGCCGATCCGAACTGGGTCCGGCAGTGGATCGTCTTCCACATAAAACCATTCTGAAGGCCAGTCTTCGGACGCCTTCTTTGGGGTTCTGGATAGATATCCGGTCCCGGCGATGCGCCATATTTCGGCTCCGCCCACTTGATATATTGACCCCTCGTGAGAATGGGGTACGAGGCAAAATAATCTCTTCCACAGCACAAAATGGGTCTCGATGCCCAGGAACAGCTCGCAAAGAGCTACAAAACCCGCGATGTGCAGAATAGAGGTGGGCGTGAGGTGATGAAGCTGGAGTCCATAGAACTCTAGAAGCCCCCGGAGAAACGGATGAATGGGAAATCCGAGCCCCCTTATTAGATAAGGGACGAAGCACACCCGCTCTCCTTTGGAGGGACTAGGGGTGGCCTCCGCTTGCTTTCCACCTTTGTAGGTGGCAGCATGCTCGAACCGGGACCATAAAGGCCGGAGGAAGGTATCCCTCCGTTTGGAGCGTCACCAGCTCGTTGTGCGGAACTGAACATCTCCTCCAATCTCCTGGCAGAGGGCTAGGAGTGCGAGAGGAGGAGCCGCGTGGACGGTCCATGATGGAATGGATTTTTGGTCAGAAGCGCTCCGATGAGTACTCGCGGAAGGAAAATGGTGTGATTTGGATCTGGATTCTTGCCTCTCTTATAGGCAGATTATTGGCGCAGCTAGGGGGTAAAATATAAAAATACCCTGGCCTTTCGCATTCGTGCGACACGTGGAAGAGGGCCATTATTGGGCGTGGGAGCCAAGGAGCACAACATTTGTAAGGAAGCCGGACACTATTCAGCAAACACATGGAATTTGGAGGAGAACCCGCCTTGCAACGCTGAAGACAATATACGCGTCGGGCTCGTCGTCATTGAAGCCTGGTTTGGGGGCTACTGAGGGAGTCCTGGACTAGGGGGTGTCCGGATAGCCGGACTATCATCATCGGCCAGACTCCAAGACTAGTAAGATACAAGATTGAAGACTTCGTCCCGTGTCCGGATGGGACTTTCCTTGGCGTGGAAGGCAAGCTTGGCAATACGGGTATGTAGATCTCCTACCATTGTAACCGACTCTGTGTAACCCTAGCCCTCTCCGGTGTCTATATAAATCAGAGGGTTTTAGTCCATAGGAATAACAACCATTACAACAATCATACCATAGGCTAGCTTCTAGGGTTTAGCCTCCTGGGTAAAAACATTGTGTCCCTCGTCTCCTGTTACCATCCGCCTAGATGCACAGTTCGGGACCCCCTACCCGAGATCCGCCGGTTTTGACACCGACAATGGGAGTATTTTGTGTAATGAAAATGAAACATAGCCTAACTATATGATTTTGTAGGGATGAACTTTCTTTAGCCATGTTATTTTAAGAAGACATGATTGCCTTGTTAGTATGCTTGAAGTATTACTATTTATCATGTCAATCTGAACTTTTATTTTGAATCATTTGGATCTGAACATTCATGCCACAATAAAAAAATTACATTGAGAATTATGCTAGGTAGCATTCTAGATCAAAAATTCCATTTTTATCATTTACCTACTCGAGGACGAGCAGGAATTAAGCTTGAGGATGCTTGATACGTCTCCAACGTATCTATAATTTTTGATTGTTCCACGTTATTATATTACCCGTTTTGGATGTTTATGGGCTTTACTTTACACTTCTATATCATTTTTGGGACTAACCTACTAACCGGAGGCCCAGCCCGAATTCTGTTTTTTTTGCCTATTTCAGTGTTTCAAAGAAAAGGAATATCGAACGGAGTCCAAACGGAATGAAACCTTCGGGAGCGATATTTTTGGAAAAACGCAACCCAGGAGACTTGGAGTGGACGTCAAGAAGCGAACGAGGCGGCCACGAGGGTGCCCGGCGTGCCCCCCACCCTCGTGGGCCCCTTGTTGCTCCACCGACGTACTTCCTTTGCCTATATATACTCCCGTACCCTGAAAACATCCAGGAGCACCATGAAAACCTAATTCCACCACCGCAACCTTCTGTATCCGCATGATCCCATCTTGGAGCCTTCGCCGGCGCTCCGCCGAAGGGGGAATCAACCATGGAGGGACTCTACATCATCTCCGAGGCGTCTCTGATGAGTTGTGAGTAGTTTACCACAGAACTTCGGGTCCATAGTTATTAGCTAGATGGCTTCTTCTCTCTCTTTGAATCTCAATACAAAGTTATCCTCGATCTTCTTGGAGATCTATTCGATGTAACTATTTTTGCGGTGTGTTTGTCGAGATCCGATGAATTGTGGGTTTATGATCAAGTTTATCTATGAGAAATATTTGAATCTCCTCTGAATTCTTTTATGTGTGACTGGTTATCTTTGCAAGTCTCTTCGAATTATGGGTTTGGTTTGGCCTACTAGATTGATCTTTCTTGCAATGGGAGAACTGCTTAGCTTTGGGTTCAATCTTGTGGTGTCCTTTCCCAGTGACAGCAGGGGCAGCAAGGCATGTATTATATTGTTGCTATCGGGGATAAAAAGATGGGGTTTATATAATATTTCATGAGTTTATCCTTCTACATCAAGTCTCTTCAGCATGTGTTACTCTGTTCTTCATGAACTTAATACTCTAGATGCAGGCAGGAGTCGGTCGATGTGTGGAGTAATAGTAGTAGATGCAGAATCGTCTCGATCTACTTGTCGCGAATGTGATGCCTATATACATGATCATGCCTAGATAATCTCATAACTATGCACTTTTCTATCAATTGCTCGACAGTAATTTGTTCACCCACCGTAATACTTATGCTATCTTGAGAGAAGCCACTTGTGAAACCTATGCCCCCGGTCTATCATTTATCATATAAGTTTTCCATCTACTTTGACTTTCCAATCTATATCATAAAAATACCAAAAATATTTAGCTGATTTTATTATCTCTATCATATCTCACTTTCGCAAGTTACCGTGAAGGGATTGACAACCCCTTTATCACGTTGGTTGCAAGGTTCTTGTTTGTTTGTGTAGGTGCGTGGGACTTTTGAGGAGCCTCCTACTGGATTAATACCTTGGTTCTCAAAAAACTGTGGGAAATACTTACGCTACTTTGCCGCATCACCCTTTCCTCTTCAAGGGAAAAACCAACGCATGCTCAAGAGGTAGCAGGGTGACACAGAACTAGCTCCAATTCATCAATATAATGTAGTCATACGTGCTTATTGAAAAGAACTTGCATGACATATTTTGTCCTACCCTCCCGTGGCAGCGGGGTCCTACTACACTAAGGGATATTAAGGTCTCCTTTTCATAGAGTACCCAACCAAAGCATTAGCACTTAGTGAATACATGAACTCCTCAAACTACGATCATCACCGGAAAGTGTCCCGACTATTGTCACTCTGGGGTTGCTGGATCATAACACGTAGTAGGTGACTATAACTTGCATGAGAGGATTAAGAACTCACTATATGATGGAAAGTATGTCTAGAGGGGGGTGATTAGACCACTTGACCAAATAAAAACTTAACCTTTTCCCAATTTTAATTCTTGGCAGATTTTTAGCAAATTAGCACAAGTAAAGCAATCTCAACACAATTCAAGCAAGCATGTAAAGAGTATATGAGCAGCGGAAAGTAAAGCATGCAACTTGCAAGAAAGTAAATGGGAGGAAGTTGGAGGGAGCAAACACAATGTTGACACGGAGATTTTTGGCGTGGTTCCGATAGGTGGTTCTATCATACATCCACGTTGATAGACACTTCAACCCACGAAGGGTAACGGTTGTGCGAGTCCATGGAGGGTTGCACCCACGAAGGGTCCATGAAGAAGCAACCTTGTATATCCCACCATGGCCATCGCTCACGAAGGACTTGCCTCACTAGGGTACATCTTCACGAAGTAGGCGATCTCCTTGCCCTTACAAACTCCTTGGTTCAACTCCACTATCTTGACGGAGGCTCCCAAGTGACACCTAACCAATCTTGGAGACACCACTCTTCAAAAGGTAATAGATGGTGTGTTGATGATGAACTCCTTGCTCTTGTGCTTCAAATGATAGTCTCCCCAACACTCAACTCTCTCTCACAGATTTGGCTATGGTGGAAAGATGATTTGAGTGGAAAGCAACTTGGGGAAGGCTAGAGAATTCTTGTGGTTGGATTGGAATATCTTGGTCTCAACACATGAGTAGGTGGTTCTCTCTCAGAAAAATGAATGCTGGAAGTGTAGGCACGTTCTGATGGCTCTCTCCACGAATCAAGAATGGGTGGAGGGGTATATATATAGCCTCCACATAAAATCTAACCGTTACACACGGATTCCCAAACTCGATGGGACCGAATGGTAAAACTCGGTCAGACAGATTCAGGTCAAAATATGAATGTTAGGCTTTTCGGTGGGACCACCACAGTCAACTCGGTGGGGTCGATATGCTAGGGTTAGGGCATAATGTAATCTCGGTGTGACCGATCACATGAACTCGGTGTGATGGATTTCAGCAATAGGCACATAGAGAGTTGGTCAGGCAAACTCGGTGGGCCTGGTTCGCCCAGTTCGGTAAGACCGGAGTGTTACGAAAGGGAAACAGGGAGTTTGCATTGCAGACTCGGTGGGACCTATTTGCTCATCTCGGTTGGACCGAAATGTTACAAGAAGGAAACAGTGAGTTTGCAATCCCATCTTGGTGAGACCGAGATCCCTATCGGTGGAACCGAAGTAACTAGGGTTTGTGGCAGTGGCTATGTCAACTAAAACTCGGTGGCGCCGGATAGATCAAATCGGTGGGGCCGAGTTTGACTTTTAGGTTTAGGACATATGTGGAAATGAGAAAGTGGTTGAGGGTTTTGGAGCATATCACTAAGCATTTTGAGCAAGTAAGCCATTAAGCAGCACCTCATCCCCTTTTAATACTATTGGCTTTCCTATTGACTCAATGTGATCTTGGATCACTTAAATGAAAAATGTAGAGGCTTGAGCTTGTTGCCAATATGTGTCCTTAGCATTTTGAGGGGTCCACATCTCTAGTCCATGCCATGCCAATCATTGAACTTTCTAAAATGATCATCTTGAAAGAGCATTAGTTCAATGAACTATATGTTGTTAAGAATTACGAAAACCACCCAGGGATTAGTTGCACTTTCAATCTCCCCCTTTTTGGTAATTGATGTCAACATATAGATCAATGCTTCGACAAATGATAATAAGAATGAAATACATCGTCGCTTTGAGAAGTATGTGATAAGCAAGAGCTCCCCCTAAATTTGTGCATTAATTGAAATTTGCTTTTGAATGCAAATGAACAATTAAATAGGATCATGGGTTACTCTTCCATGTCACATACATCTTGGTGGAGTGCTCAAAATGATAGAAAATAAGAACAAGCACTCATCACCAAGGCAAAGTGAATGATCATACATAAGAGATAGATAATGTCATCATCCAAGCACAAGCATTAAGCATGATATGATCAAACACATTACCATACAGAGTATCTCACACACATAAACATAAAGTATCTCAACCAAGCAAGGATAGCAAATAAGAGCAAAAGAAGCAAAGCTCTCCCTCTCTCCGAAGCCTATGATCTATACACTTTGTCCCCCTTTAGCAACAAGTTACCAAAAAGCTTGAAAATGTATAGTGCTATGCGACCTCTAGGCTTGATCTTCAGGAGGAGGTGTTGAGAGGACTCCAAGGATGAAAGCATCAGTGGAAGTTGATGGAGCTGGTGGAGTTGCCACTGGAGGGGCAACTGGAGCTATGGCTGCAGGTGCTGAAGTTGTGGCACTTGTGTCTGGCACTGGCACTGCTGTAGACGTTTGTGCCCTAGGAACTATGTGAAACACTTGTGTAGTTGCTTTTCCCTTCCTTTCTTCTGCTTCTTCTTGCAGCTCTTCAACTGCTGTCTGAATTTTAGTCACCTTCAAGTCAAGATCATAGAATTTGGTTTCAATGATCCTATTCAAACTCTGCTAGTTCTGAGTCAAGGTGGCCAGTCCTTTCTCAGTTCTTAAGGTTGCTTGAATAATATATCCAAGCTGGTCTTGCTTTTGACTTGAGGAACACTTCTAAAGCTTCTTTAGCACTTGGCATCTTTGCTGCCTTCTCAGCTTTAGCTTTCTGTCTCTTCTCTTGAGCCTCTAGGGATGATGTTGGATCTTCAGCAGTCATGACAAACAGTGTTGTCCTCAAAGTCGGGCTTCAAGGGCAGATGCTCTTTGTCCAACAAGTACACTCTCTTGGGCATCTTGGAGTTGATCAACATTTGTATGTGTGGAGCATACCCACATGACCTCTTGTGGTCAGCAGCTATTCTCTTGATTGTCTCTACAATCAAACTCAATGCTTTGAATTTCTATGGAAAATCAAACATCTGAAACAAATTGATTGAATGGCCTCTTATCATCCCGTCATCTCCTGATTTGGGAAGCAAGGTGTGCCTTAATATAGTGTTCATAGTGGCCAATCCAGACATCAAGTAATACACTGACCCTAGCTTGTGAGTCTCCAAAGCTTTGTCAGGTATTTTCTTGTACATATTTGCCATGGAGTTGTGATTTTTCTTCTTCTTAGCATAGACATCAATGTCTTTCCCATGCTCCTTGGGGCCTTTTATGAGCTTTTCCCACTCATCAACAGTAGACTGGTACCTTGTACCTTCAGTCATCCACAAAATCTTTCCATCTAGATAGAAATGAGCTATAGAATAAAACTGCATAATGAGCTCATCATTCCATTTGGTCAACTTTTAACCCACAAACTTGTCAACACCATTGAGTTTGAAGCTCTCATGCACTCCTGGAAAGTGGTATTCATTCTCATCGATGTACTCCCAATCAACCCACTTCATATCACTAAAAATGGGCTTCTTGTCAAGCAACACTGTTTCATAAAAGTCTTGATGTTCTTTGGTGTGGAATCTATAGTCCACAACTGTCCTTCTCCTCACTGCATATGGATCAGCTTGTCTCCACAATCTGAGACCTGCATATTTCCTTTCTTTCATATTCTCAGCCACTGGATGATTGTCATCATGGTCTGGAATTTTTGGCTTGAGTTTCCTAAGCACCTGGGCTTCATCAACTTCTTCCTCAACTTCAGGCACTGATGCCTTGTTCTTTTCTGTAGCAGGGATGTTCCTAGTGCTTCTCTTAGGTGCAGTTTTGGAGGCTTGAGCTGGAGCTTTGGGGGCTGTCTTGGGCTTTGAAGGAGCAGCACCAGACTTGATGGCATCCCCCATCAGCTTTTGTGACTTAGCAGGATGTGTTGGTGCATCATCCTCTTCTTCCTCTTCCTCCTCGCTAGCAGAATCTCTTATCATAGATGGATTTCCAAGCATTCTAGCAGTAGTTTTCCCGACCCTCTTCTTGCCCTCATCACCTTTTCTTGGCTCAAGTGTAAATACCATAGTCTCTTGAGTTGATCACCTAGACTTAGACATTGACACTCTCCTGGCAGATGCTTTCATGTGCTGACCTGGCTTGGTAGAAGCAGCATCAGCATATTCCTTCTTTAGCACCTTCTTCTTTGAGCTGACTTCTTCAATCCCAAAGTCCTCATCCTCAGAGTCTGAAGTTTTCTTCTTCCTCTGCCTAGTCTGAGCCTTAGGCAGGTTGCTTGGTGTGCTCCTGCTACCTTCATCATAGCTGCGAGAGGGACTAGTGCCTCACTCAAGTCCATCTGCTCCTCTGACTTGTTCTGATTATCACTATGATCAGACATACTTCACTGCTAACTGAGAGCTGACCCTGTGAATAGTTGTAGATGAGATAGAGTAGATGAGCATCACAAAGTGTGGAGTTTTTGCTAAAAGAATGAGTCAAAAACTTAGTTTTAGTTTTCTACAGGAAGCATTTCAGAGGCACCGATGTGTAAAACTCGGTGACACCGAAGCAACATTGGAGTCTAAACTAGTGGAATCGGTCAGACCGAGACACAGTTCAGTGACTTCGAGTTTGCTAGGGTTTCACAAAGTCCTGATCTTGGTCACACTGATTTGCAATTTTCGGTCAGACCGAAAATCACATGTGCAATGGCCTAAGCCAAACCGGTGAGACCATTCTACAATTTGGTCGGTCCGAGATGAGTCCGGCGGAAACCTAACCTTAAATTTTCAAATCAAAACTAACCTAAAGGATGTTTTCTGTGGATAGATCAATCTCATACTTGGAAAGAAACATGGCATTGCCTTTGTGCTAAGAATCGGAGTTAAAGGAAAGAACAAAGTGTTGAGCTCATACCCTAGCTTGGCGATGAGCTCGCTGCGGCAGCAACGGAGGGGAGGACTTCCGTTGACGGCGGTGGAGACCAGCGGTTGGAGGTCACTGGCGATGAGAAGACGATCCGGGGACCCTAGGCGGTAGAGCAGGACACGCGCGGGCGAAGAGGTTTTGGAGGAATTTCCAAAATTTAACCCGTCGGTATATATATCCTGGCACTGTCGGTGTGACCGAGTGGAACAACTCGGTGGCACCAAGATGCAAAACCACAAGTGGTTGCTGCGACTCGGTGAGACCGGAGAGTTCTAGTCGGTTGCACCCAGATTGAAAACTTGATCAACCCAGTGAACTCTGTGTGACCGAAATGGAGGAATCGATCAGACTGAAATACACAGTGAGGTTTTGGAAGTTTAAGTCTATGACAAATCGGGACTCCGTGTGCTCCACACCCAGAGGGTTTGAATTTGACTTAGATCAAACTTTGTGATGTAGCATGAAAAGAGTTTGAGACGAGAAATGCATAGATAGCTAGAGGAAGTTCTTAGGCATTCTTGTCCATCCATTTGGCAAAAGAAGAAGATCCAAGCAATCAAAACAACAAATGGATTTCCTCGAATGAGAAAAGTATGCAACCAACATGCTCACACAATAAAAAGGCAAATGAAATATGTGGCAAAGCATGCACAATCACTCTAACATCTATCAAGCAATTGGCAATGACTAGGTCATCTATATATGAGTATATTGACTTAGGAGTCAAATGAGAACATTTGATCATAGGTCATACTCACCATTTAAGCACAAGTGGGGTTACCACCTTTACATAAAGCATTGTTGTGTTCACATCATTAGAGTAGCTTTAGCTCAATTCTTAGAGTAAAGCTCCCCCTTGATGTGATATCCCCCTTAAGAGGGATGAACTAACCTTGGTTTTTGTCGATGATGACTTCACGTAGATGTTGAAGATGTGGATGCTCGTTGTTGATGTAGATCAATTGAAGCAATCCATTGGAGTGAATTGCACTTTCAATACCTACATGGGTTAGTCCCATAAGGAACAAACAAGGATATCCATAGACATAGAGTGAAGCACACACATGATGATGTCGATGAAAGCATTAGGTTACCTTGTCCCTTGTCTTACCAACAAGAGGGTTTGTGACTCCTTGAACTAGTGCAAGATGTGGAAGTTGTTTGCACTTGTCCTTGCCAAAATGAATATGAGTGAAGTATGTTGGCGGAGTCACCCTCAAGAACTCTCTAGTTCTTCTTCTTTGGGATCCACATCATTTTGATGGGAATCCTTGGCATTGTAGATGTACTTGATGAAGTAGAACTTGATGTAGTCTTGGGAACCCACTTGACCAAGGCCTTTTGAGCATCTTCAAACGCATCAATCTCCTCTTTAAGCTTGTCCTTGCCTTTTAGCTTGTGGTCTTGTGGTGGAAGATCATCTTGAGCTTGTGTTCCCTTGAAGGAAGTAGGATCATACTTCTCTTGTTGAGGAAAAAACTTCGTCTTGGGGTATTGATCTTCTTCCCACGCAACTCCATTGGCATTGAACTTTCATTCAAAACCAACACCTTGATTCTTCTGGTGCCTTCCTTGCTTGCGTACAATTTCCTCAAATTGCTTACTTCTGGCAAGGCTCTTGTAAACACCTTGCTCTATAATTCCCTTCAGTAAGCTATTTTCTTGCTTAAGTGTAACTTGGCTAGGAGAATCTTTGCTGGAATCAAGAGAACTACTAGAAGCAACAATATTGGATTTAGCTTGATTATTGTTACTACTAGAAGAAGAATCTTTCTTGTTCTTGTTGCTAGATTTTACTTGTGGCATGTAAGTAGACAATACTAAATGCTTGGCAATGTAAGAAGAACTTTTCTTTCCAAGATCATCATTGATGGCTATTAAGAACCCATGTTCTTGCTCAAGGTTGAGCTCCTCAAAGCATAGCTTCTCATGAGTTTTTAAAAGTTCTCGATGATCTTCTAAAGTAGTTTCATGAGCTAACTTAAGAGTGTTTAGATCTTTAGTTAGACGCTCAATATCCTCATCTTGATTAGCATGATTAATAGCATTTTCATCATAGTATTCTTCACTAGAGTTGTCAACAAGTAGATCACCATCAGCTAGCAAGTCATCTTCATCACTATTGAAATCAACATACTCGGGGTGTGTTACCTTGGGGCCTTTAGCCATGAAGCATCTCCCAATCCCTTCATTTGGTGAATCAAATATGTCATAGGAGTTGGTTGACACAAGTGCTAGACCGGCAACACCTTCACCTTGAGTATATTCAGAGTCGGAGTGATAAATTCTCTCGGAGTGGTGGTCGGTGTCAGAGACAAATACCCATTCACCAACATGAGCTTGATGTCTTCGTTTTGTGTAGCTCCTTGATGACTTGTCCTTCCTTTTCGAATCCTTGCTTCTGCTAGAGGTTCTTCGTTCATAGTGATCATCTCTACTCCTTCTCTCTCTCTTGGAGGTGATTCTTCCCTTTTGCTTCTCCTTTTTAGGCGAGTCTTCTCTTCTGTTGTAGGGAGCCGTACACTCAATTGAGTAGTGTTCGGGTCTTTGTTGGATATCGGGTTCCGGCAAAACCCTTGAGGTTCGAACACTAGGGCGCGCACGAAGATTTCCCCCTACCAAATCTCGCTCTCAGCCTCGCCGCGATCCCTAAGCTTAGCTAGATGAACTCACAGCACAAGAGACACAAGATTTATATAGGTTCGGGCCACCGTTGTGGTGTCAGATCCTACTCCTATGTGGTGGTGGTGGATTGCATCTTGGGCTGATGATGAACAGTACAAGGGAAGAACACCCTCCTGAGGAGAGGTGTTCTTGAGCTGGTGTGGTTGCTTGGGGAGGAATTGATCGATCCCCTCTATTTTGGTGGCTAGTCCTATTTATAGAGGCCCTGGTCCTCTCCCCAAATATTGAGTGGGAAAGGATCCATCAACGGCCAATTCGAAAGGGGACAGCTAGTACAAGCTATCCTGACTAAAGGTGGTCTTCGCCTGTCAAAGGCGCTGGTGATGTCGCCGTCTTTGGCTCCACGATGACCTCCGTCCTGTCGTCCTGCTAGTCTTGGTATTGTTGCACCGATATGGAAACCTTTGCCTGATGCCTCGATACTCCGCGCTTGCGCTTGCCCCCTTAGCACCGAAGGGGAAACAAGGACACTGCGTGCTCTGGCGCCCGCCTGGCCTTGGTCGTCATGGCTTGCGTCACGGGAACCTCGCGAGGTACCCTTTGTTTTGATCTCTCCGCCTCCTCGCGAGCCTGCCTGGTGATGCCGATCCTGAGGAGGCTTTGTGTCGTCCGCCCCGCGAGCTTGGCCCCTCACGAGGGTCTTGAGTGTTGATTGATGAAGACGGGCCGTACCGGGCCACCGGTGGAGCCATGCCGCGGGCCGCAGGCAGGCAAGTCTAGGGACCCCCGTTCCCAGAACGCTGACAGTAGCCCCCGGGCCCAAGGCGCTGTCAGGACCCTGACTCAATGCCACATCGATCTAGCATGTAACACCTCATATCACTTTGCGGCCTCACGCTCGGTATCCCCACGGGTGTCGCCTTAGCTTTGCCCAGGACCGTTTGCGCCTTTTGGCACACATATATGATAGTGTCGCTAGCATCCATATGATAAGGAGCACAGGCTGACATGGCTAGTCGTAAACCCAAAGTGGCACAAACTTACAGGACAGCATCCATGACCCATCATCGAACGTGTCGGTCATCGCCGAGTGAATCTGCATCGTAGCACTGGGCTAGCGGGACTCCGTGAACCGGGCAGAAGCGGCTAACAGGACTCTAGTATTCATCGCGTGACATTTCCCGAAGGGACGTACATAGGAACGAAGAAGGACACATGCCGGCCAGCCTAAGTGTTCGGAGCAAGTAGCAAGCTACTATGGCTCGATGGAAGCACTAGGAGACATTTCGGTGAGAGAGGCTACTAAGGATAAACAACTAGATAGTCAGATCCCACACATACCAAGCATTTCAATAACATACACACAATATGCTCGATATGTGCAAATACAACATGGCATCACAACATGACTCTACAACTCAAGTATTTTATTCAATAGGCTCCGAGGAGCGAGATATTACAAACATGGGTCTCACGACCCAACATTCAGAGCATACAAGTCAAGCACAAGCGGAAGCTTATCATGTCTGAGTACAGACATCTACAAATGAAAAAGGCTTAGAAGCGTGACTATCCACCAGATCCTGCCGAGGGCACAAGATCGTAGTTGAGGTAACAAGCTAAACGTCGAAGTCCACACGGTACTACTAGTGAGACTGAAGTCTCTCTGCAAAAACATAAAATAGGCAAACGTGAGTACAAATGTACCCAGCAAGACTTACATCAGAACTATCTACATATGCATCATTATCAACAAAGGGGATGGTGGAGTTTGACTGCAGCAAGCCAGCTTTGACTCGGTGGCTATCCTGAACTACGACTGCAATGTAACTCTTTTGAGGTGGCGCACACGAGTCCACATATTCACCAGATCAATACACCACTATGGATCCGCTCCCGTCTCCCTACGAGAACGCCATCCATAGCACTCACACTTATCTTGCATATTTCAGAGTATCCACTTTCACTTGTCTATGAACTGTATAGGCAACCCAGAAGTCCTTTACCGCGGACACGGCTATTCGAATAGATCATATTAACCCTGTAGGGGTGTACTTCTTAACACATGCTCTCGCCACTTACTGCCATGTACACGTCATGTATCTCGGCAACCTTCAAGCGGAAGCCTGGCGAGGGTGTCGGCCACGACCTGACTAACCACACAAGTCTCTAGTCCAGGTTTATCGCCTATTCGGGTTACATCCGCAAGGAGATCCGGCCGGGGTGTCGCTCACTGCCCCAAACGATGTGTGCAGGGTTCCCAAGCCCACCTCGACGGGTGGATCTACGCTTGGTACACCGTGCCACGGTGCCTAATCATCCCAAGCCCACTGCACGGGTGAGACTTGGTAGACTACTAACACTACCTACAAACACCAGAAACTAGTTGCAACTCCTGGACAGAGATCAAGTTGATTAATAAGTCAAGAGAGCTTGGAGTGCCCGGAGCCCAATGTGTGGTAGTAACTGATCATGGATCACAAACACAGAACTCAGTTCCTAAGGACGGCTTCAATGAGACAACCCACCATGTACTCCTACCTGGCCTCTCACCGCTACCTTTACCAAATCGTGTTCACACACTTAGCTCTCAATAGTAGGACATGTTCACACACCTCTGATTCATCCCGATGAATCGGACCTAACTCAACTCTAAGCGAGAGAGTGCATGACAAACAAGCATGAATGAGTAGGCACATCAGGGCTCAAACAACTCCTACTCATGCTAGTGGGTTTCATCTATTTACTGTGGCAATGACAGGTCATGCAGAGGATAAAGGGGTTCAGCTACCGCAGCAAGTAACAGTTGAATCGTTGTTGTCCTAATGCAGTAAAAGAGAGCAGGAGTGAGAGAGTGGGATTGTATCGAAATGAACAAGGGGGTTTTGCTTGCCTGGCACTTCTGAAGACAGTATAGCTCTTCATCGGTGTCATTGAACTCATCGTCGGAACCACGTCTATCGAGAGGGGACAAACACCGGCAAACAAGGAAGAACACAATCAATGCAATGCACAATATGATGCATGACCATGACATGGCAATATGCTGTGGTTTCAGATAATGCAACTAGCAGCAAGTTAAATGGAGTTGGTTTGAATCTAAGATTCAAATTCAAACTCCATATGTGATTATTCAAATGCCATTTAATTGATTTGACCTAAAGAGTGAACAAAAGTTGGTCTCACATGCATGAAAATGATACAGATGGATAGATTGGATTTTTGATCATTTTTCATATATAATTTATTTCATTCTGAGCTACGGTTGAATTTCTATGATTTTTAGAAGTTTGTGATATTTTCTGGAATTTCTTGGTTATTTTAAATTAGACTAAAACAAGAAAATAGTTTACTGCGTCAGCATGACATCATGCTGATGTCCGCAAGTCAACGGGCGGCCCAGGTCAAACTGACCAGTGGGTCCGCGTGTCAGTGACTAACCTAACTAATTGGGTTAGTTAGCGTTTTAACTAAAACTAACCTAGATTAATTAGGCGGGCTGGTCCCGCCTGTCAGTGACCCAGGGGAGGTTAAACGATGGTCAAACCCGGGTCAACTCGCCGGAGTTGACCCGCGGCTCGTCACCGGCGGAGCCACAGACGGCGGAGGGCGCCGGGTTTCGCCCTCCGGCGACCAAAAGAGAGGCGGAGGGGCTCTACGAGACGCCCAGGCTCGCGCGCATCCATTGCGGCCAGAGGCAGCAGCTGGGGTGCACTACAACGATGTCGGCGATGGCAAGTGCGGCGGCCGGAGCTACGGGTTCGAGCGGCGCGAGGCCACAGAGGACGGGAGGGCTGGCTAAGGGGCTCACCGAGCTCCTAAAGATGCTAGGAGCACGGTGCCGTGCTCGGTTTCGAGCCTTACTGGCTGCAGTGATGGCGGTGACATCGCCAACGGTGTGGAGTTCTCGGCCAAGACGGGGCTATGGCCTAGAGGTCGAAAGAGACCAGGGGAGAAGGGGAAGACGACTCGGGGGCTCACCGTGAGTCCGTTTGGAGGGTCAGTGGGCTCGAGGGCGGCCGGAGTGCAGCGAATCAACGGCGAGGAGCTCGGGTGCCCGAGGTTGGAGATGACTGCGATGACGATGAAGCAAGGCCTCCTGGCGTCTTGTAGCTCGATTGGGAGGACGAGGAGGTTCCGGCGGTTCTTCTGGACTCGGCGGGAGGGTGAGGGGTGCCCGGTGGCCGCGGTGGTGCTTGTCGGCGGCGGCGGGTGTGCTCGGTGGCTGCACGCAAGAGAAACAGAGGAGGAGAGGGAGAGCAGCGAGTGAGGGAGAGGAGAGAGGGGTCCAGAGTGAAAGCGAGGGAAGGATCGGGGCTCCCAGGTGGAAGCAGGAGGTGGCCGAAGCCGCACACGCGCGCGCCACGCCTCTCCTCTGCCTACTGGCTGAAGGAAGAAGACGGGCATGCCCCTGTGGGCTGGCCAACAGTGCTGGGCTGTCCAGGTGGGCTTCGGTGAGCGCCAGGTAAGTTTCCAGGTAAGTGTTTTCCTTATTATTTACTTCTGTTTTCTACTTTTGCAATTTGTTTTTGATTTAGTAAAAACACCAAATCATTTCTATAAATCCTGAAATTAATTATGGCCATTAACTGAATTATCTCAAAAGCCCTTAGCTATTTTCAGAATTGTTGGAGCATTTAATAATATTTATAGCAATTAAATGCCCCGATTCAAATATTTTATGACTTAAATTCAGTGCCCAAGTTGTTCCTTAAAAATGTTCATTATTTTTGGTATGGATCAAAACCATTGCCAAAAATATCAAACATCAAAGAAGAGCATTTTGGGTTCTTGAATGCAATTTATTTAAGTTGGACCTATTTGGAATTCAAAGTGCTAGGGTTTGATCACCCCCAATTCAACTTTCAAAGAAATTTAGACATGATGCATGGATGCTTGTGCAACTATTTGCAACGAAATTCTAGGGCTGTGACAGGCACGCTCGGACTGGGCTTAGCGGTGAAGCCAAAGGGGCAAGTACGGACTACCGTGGCCCCAACAGCCTACGGCCTTGGTCGACACGTGGCGACTGATTGGACGTGGGCGTCTCCGCTTCCCCATGCTACCTCGGCAACTGCCCAACTTGACGAGTCCCTGCTGCATGCAAAAAGGGGCATCATTACTTGCGATCATGGAGTCCGATGGTTGGCCTCCTTTGGGCTATAAATGAGGAGGGGCGAAAGCCCTCGTTGCCCATCTCTTCCCATTCTGCTCGCTTCTCCTCCCTTGCTCTGTTGCTTGTAGCGTCCCCCATGGCGCCCGCGAAGAGGTTTTCGGCCGCGGAGAACGGGAAGGCTCGCTAGGAAAGGCCTGGTTCTCCTCCGCCCAGGCGCAGACGCGGTCGCCCTCACAAGCACTCTACAACCCCTGCCATGGCTTCCCGCGGTCGCGGTGGTGGCCCTTCACGTGGTGGTGGCCGCCCATGTCGAGGCAGCCTGGTTGGTGGGGGAAGGCGTGCTATGGCTGCGCGGCCTCCCCGGTCGCGCTTCCACTCGGCGGAGGTGCTGCTGGAGTTTGTCGTGTGGTCGGAAAACCAGGCCGGCAACTGGCTTCAGCTCCCGTGCTTCTTCGTCAGCGAGCTGCCGACCGCTGGCCCAAGCGGGCTCTAGTTGCAGGTGGACGGCTGTTTCAGTAGGGCCTCCTAGGTCGCAGTGGAGGTCTCTGTTGCCGGCAACGCAGCCTTGGCCCGAGGCTGGCAGACGTTTGCCCACGCGCGTGGTCTGGGCAGGCCATGCACCCTCCACTTCAGGTATGATGGCGACGCGACCCTCTATGTGAGGGTGTTCGAAGGGGATGGCCATCGCGTTGGGTGCTGCCCCGAAGACAGGGATGGCGACGAGGTGCTCGGACTTGGCGACGGTCGTGACGAGGGTGAAGGCGAACCCGCTCCCGGCGGCAACCGCGGCTCGTCAAGCTACGGCGGCTCCTCCTCTGGCAACAGCTCCTCCAGCGGCGGCTAAGATCAACTGCCACGCCACTGTGTCCTCCTCGAGGACGGCAGCGGGGTGTCCCGTCGCGTGCGTCGTTGAAGTGCGAGGTGGGGTCTGGCTGAGCTCAGGAGGTCGCCATAGATCCCTCCTCGCGAACTGCTGCAGGGCGTGCTACTTTTGTTTTGTTTTCCTTCCTTCCTGCATTGAGAGAGACAAGTATGGGGCCCTATGGGGGCGTGCAACAAACTATGCTTTCCTAGTTAACATGCTGCATCTTTTGTTCCTGTGTTGTGTCATGGCATCGTTGTTGTACGCTGGCGTGTAGGAACAACTTAGCTTGGTACATTTGAAGTAGTTCCTGCCTCGCGAGGTGCCCGCTTCAGGCCTTGCCGGGCACCTTAAGAGCTGCGAAAAACTCGTTGAGAGACTGTCATTTTCTGAACCCTGGTCACTAGGGCTGTCGGCCGCGGCCCGGCGCTTCGTGTTGCGGTACCCGAGGGGCACGGCTGGTAGGGATGCTCCCGCTGTGAACTCGAACGAGAGAGCCTCACGAAAGTCAAAAGAGAAAGGGATCACGAGGGCACCCGCGCATCCCCCTCGCGAGGCTTGCGAGAGAGAGCAAGTCAGACAAAGAGTTGAAGACAGAAAACGAAGGCCGAAGGCGATGGAACAGAACCGGCAGAGAACATCAAAAGCAACTTTAATCTAGATTCAAACAAAGAAGAGCGAGCCAACTGCAGAAAGCAAATGAAAAGCCGCGTCGGGCACCTGGTCTAGTCTTTGACATCTTCTCACCAGTGCAGAGCTAAGTGCTGCCACTGGGCATGGGAGGGAGCCCCCGAGGCCCAAGGGCGGCACTCCTGAGACTCTGGGGCGTGTACAGCCCCAGTCACTATTAAGTGACAGTGTCACGGGCGGCGAGCTTCACAGGCACTGGGCCTTCTTCACAGGCACCGGGCCTTTCTTCGGGCGGCGAGCTTCACAGGCACTGGGCCTTCTTTATAGGCACCGGGTCTTTCTTCAGGGGTAGAACTTCCGGAGGTGCTGGATGTTCCAGGCGTTCGGGATGGGTACCCCATCCCGAGTCTCCAGGCGCGCGGCGCCAGGCCTGGAGACATGGACGACCTTGAACGGGCCCTCCCACATGGGTGAAAGCTTATGCAGCCCTTCCCTGGAGAGCACCCGCCTCAGTACGAGGTCACCTACCTCGAGTGTCCTAGGGCGGATGCTGCGACAGTGATACTGTCGCAGCGCTTGCAGGTGTCTTCCCGCCCGTAGCGTGGCTTTTCACGGTGGCGTTCCTCCCCCAGCACGAGGTCCATCCACCGCATGGATTCCCGCTGCACCTCATCAAATGCCAGGACCCGCGCGGAGCGACGCCTGACCTCGTGAGGGAGAACTGCTTCTGCTCCGTAGACGAGGAAGAATGGGGTCTCGCCCGTTGGCTTGGTGGCGGTAGTGCGGATGGACCACATCACGGACTGGAGCTCGTCGTGCCAGCCCCTGCCGCAAGCCTCCAGCTTCTTCTTGAAGGTCCTGGTCTTGAGGCCCCTCAGGACCTCCGCGTTGGCGCGTTCGGCCTGGCCATTGCTCCGGGGGTGTGCTACTGAAGCGTAGTAGATCTGCGTTCCAAGGTTAGCACAATACGTTTTGAAGAGATTGCTGGTGAACTACGAACCGTTGTCGGTGATGATGCGGTTATGGACCCCAAACCGGCTCACGAGGCCCTTGATGAACTTGACCGTGGAACCGACTGGGATGGTGCGGATGGCTTCCGCCTCCGCCCACTTGGTGAACTTGTCGATGGCGATGTAGAGGTAGCGGTAGCACCCAGGCGCTCGAGGGAGGACGTTGCTGATCCGGCGAAAGAACGACTTTGCGTGGCGGTTTGAGGGTGGCGCCTGCGAGCTGCCCAGGGGAGCTGCGACGACCAGGGGCGCCGGCGCCACGTAGTGGGCGAGGAAGAGGTCGCGCAGCTCCTCCCAGGAGGCCACGGAAGAAGCCAGAAGGTTGAGCAACCACGTGCGTGGGACGCCAATAAGGGCTATGGGAAGCCAGTTGGCCATGACCTTGTCGTCGCCCCCAGCCTTGAGAATGGCCTCCTCGTACGCCAGCAGGAAACTGGGGCCGTCGCACCGTCGTAGCGCGGCGGCATCTCTGGCTTGAACTTGTGCGGCCACTGCTCCTGCCGTAAGGCGGGGGGCCAAGGCTCGGAGCTCCTGGCCCCAGCGCTGGCGTCGGTCGCCGGAGCCGGAAGCACGATGTCCGCCATGAGTGTGAAGCGCGGTGTTGGCGGAGTGCGGGTCGATGGAAGGAGGAGCTCCGGCGTCATGGCTTGCGTCACGGGAACCTCGCGAGGTACCCTTTGCCTTGATCTCTCTGCCTCCTCGCGAGCCCACCTGGTGAGGCCGCTCCTGAGAAGGCTTTGTGTCGTCCGCCCCGTGAGGCTTGGCCCCTCGCGAGGGTCTTGAGTGTTGGTTCATGAAGACGGGCCGTACCAGGCCACCGGTGGAGCCACGCCGCGGGCCACAGGCAGGCAAGTCTGGGGACCCCCATTCCCAAAATGCCGACAGTCTTCCACAATTGTAGCAATTTCGCTCACGACTAGAAGATCTTTTGTCATTGTAGGACCTAGACTTAAAACTTCTTTCCTTGCTTCTACTCTTGTAGAATTTGTTGAAGTTCTTCACCATTAAGCTCAATTCTTCATTGAAGGCTTGTTTCTCATTTGATGATGTAGGAGCATCACATGAGGCTTTATAAGCACCACTAGACTTGTTGTGAAGCTCTTCTTTATCCTTGAGTGACATGTCATGAGCAAAAATTCTTCCAATGACTTTGGTTGGATTGAGATCTTTGTAGTTTGGCATCATTTGGATCAAAGTGCACAAGGTATCATATTTTCCATCCAAGGCTCTCAAGATCTTTTTGATGATGAATTTGTCGATCATCTCTTCACTTCCTAAGCCTGCAATCTCATTTGTGATGAGAGCAAGCCTAGAGTACATTTCAGCGAAACCTTCACCATCCTTCATTTTGAACTTGTCAAGTTGACTTTGAAGCACATCCAACTTGGATTCCTCGACGGAGTCGGTACCTCCGTGCATATCAATCAAAGTATCCCAAATTTCCTTTGCATTCTCAAGACGGTTGATTTTGTTGAATTCTTCGGGGCAAAATCCGTTGAAGAGGATACCGCGGTAGCTTCACGATTTGGTTCTCTCCCATCAAAGAATTCAACGACGGGTGATTAGACTACTTGACCAAATAAAAACTAAACCTTTTCCTGATTTTAAGTCTTGGCAGATTTTTAGCCACTTAGCACAAGTCAAGCAAGCTCAACACAATTTAAGCAAGCTTGCAAAGAGTATATGAGCAGTGGAAAGTAAAGCATGCAACTTGCAAGAAAGTAAATGGGAGGAGTTTGGAGGGAGCAAACGCAATGTTGACACGGAGATTTTTGGCGTGGTTCCGATAGGTGGTGCTATCATACATCCACATTTATGGAGACTTGAAACCACGAAGGGTAACAGTTGTGCGAGTCCACGGAGGGCTCCACCCACGAAGGGTCCACGAAAAAGCAACCTTGTCTATCCCACCATGGCCATCGCCCATGAAGGACTTGCCTCACTAGGGTAGATCTTCACGAAGTAGGCGATCTCCTTGCCCTTACAAACTCCTTGGTTCAACTCCATAATATTGACGGAGGCTCCCAAGTGACACCTAACCAATCTAGGAGACACCACTCTCCAAAAGGTAATAGATGGTGTGATGAACTCCTTGCTCTTGTGCTTCAAATGATAGTCTCCCCAACACTCAACTCTCTCACACAGATTTGGCTATGGTGGAAAGATGATTTGAGTGGAAAGCAACTTGGGCAAGGCTAGAGAATTCTTGTGGTTGGATTGGAATATCTTGGTCTCAACACATGAGTAGGTGGTTCTCTCTCAGAAAAATGAATGCTGGAAGTGTAGGCACGTTCTGATGGCTCTCTCCATGAATGAAGAATGGGTGGAGGGATATATATAGCCTCCACACAAAATATAACCATTACACACAGATTCCCAAACCTGGTGGGACCGAATGGTAAAACTAGATCAAATCGATTCAGGTCAAAATATGAATGTTAGGCTTTTTGGTGGGACCAACACAGTCAACTCGGTGGGACCGGTATGCTAGGGTTAGGGCGTAATGTAATCTCGGTGTGACTGATCCCAAGAACTTGGTGGGACCGATTTCAGCAATAGGCACATAGAGAGTTGGTCAGGCAAACTCGGTGGGACCGATTCGCTCACTTCGGTAAGATCGAAGTGTTACGAAAGGGAAATAGGGAGTTTGCATTGCAGACTCGGTGGGACCAATTCGCTCATCTCGGTTGGACCGAAATGTTACAAAAAGGAAACAATGAGTTTGCAATCCCATCTCGATGAGACCGAGATCCTTGTCGATGAAACCGAAGTGACTAGGGTTTGTGGCAGTGGCTATGTCAAATGAAACTCGGTGGAGCCGGATAGATCAAATCGGTGGGGCCGAGTTTGACTTTTAGGTTTAGGACATATGTAGAAATGAGAAAGTGGTTGAGGGTTTTGGAGCATATCACTAAGAATTTTGAGCAAGTAAGCCATTAAGCAACACCTCATCCCCTTTTAATAGTATTGGCTTTCCTGTTGATTCAATGTGATCTTGGATCACTTAAATGAAAAATGTAGAGTCTTGAGCTTGTTACCAATATGTGTCCTTAGCATTTTGAGGGGTCCACATCTCTAGTCCATGCGATGGCAATCAATGAACTTTCTGAAATGATCATCTTGAAAGAGCATTAGTTCAATGATCTATATGTTGTTAAGAATTACCAAAACCACCCAGGGATAAGTTGCAGTTTCACCCACATATATTCATGAAAACATAATAGGTTCAGATTTGAAATCATGGCACTCGGGCCCTAGTGACAAGCATTAAGCATAGCAAAGTCATAGCAATATCAATCTTAGAACATAGTGGGCACTAGGGATCAAACCCTAACAAAACTAAATCGATTACATGGTAAATCTCATCCAACCCATCACCGTCCAACAAGCCTACGATGAGATTACTCACGCACGGCGGTGAGCATCATGAAATTGGTGATGGAGGATGGTTGATGATGACGACGGCGATGATTTCCCCTCTCCGGAGACCAAAACGGACTCCAAATCTGCCCTCCCGAGGAAGAAGAGGAGGCGGCAGCGGCTCCGTATCATAAAACATGATGAATCCTTCTCTCTGATTTTTTCTCCCCGAACGTGAATATATGGAGTTGGAGGTGAGGTCGGTGGAGGTCCAGGGGGCCCACAAGGACAGAGGGCGCACCCCAAGGGGGTGGGCACGCCCCCACCCATGTGGCCAGGGTGTGGGCCCCCTTCGGTTGATTCTTTCGCCAATATTTTTTATTTATTCCAAAAGTTATCTCTGTGAAGTTTCAGGTCATTCTGAGAAATTTTATTTATGCACAAAAATAACACCATGGCAATTCTACTGAAAACAACGTTAGTCCGGGTTAGTTCCATTCAAATCATGCAAATTAGAGTCAAGAACAAGGGTAAAAGAGTTTGGAAAAGTAGATATGATGGAGAAGTATCACTGCTCCGGGAGAAACCCTCGATCTAGGTCTTTCGGTTTGGGTGATGATGGGGACTTCGTCACCATTCTCCCTCTTGAGGGCATTGTTTTGGAGTAGGTACTAACTGCAGGGGCCAATAGGTGGAGCGGTGTTTTATCTACCACACTAAAGATGGGGGGTCTCGACGATGTGTCATAGTGGAGTCTTGGTGTTGGACACGGGTTGATGGACACTGTTACAAAACATAATGGAAAACAAAAAAATCGCCCTACGATCACCCCGGAACAATATGAAGATGCATATAGGGTTTGAATGAATGATTGTTATTGACCCCAGAGTGCAGTGGAAGTAGACGAGTCAGTGTAGATCATACTTGGAGTCCCTCGAACTGTTGATGATCCCATGAATCGCCCTCAAACGATCCCTCGAATGGAAGACCGAAAGCACAACTTCTCTATTTGGTTGCAAGCATACGATCTTCATTATCTAGCAGTGATTCACCATCCAGAGCTAATCCCCGAAGAATTAGAGGGAGGAGATTAGAACCACACCAGGCTTCTAATTATGAGGATTAGAGGAACTAGGTCTAGCTCTAATTAGTCAACTAGGACCAACTAGAACTATGACTAGATGAACTAGAGGAGGCTTATATGTTCAAAAGGTCCAAATCCTCTAGTATATATAGATTGGAGAGGGGAGAGGGGAGACACCACACCAGGGGGGAGTTCCCCCTTTTTGGCCAGCCAAGAGGAGGGGGAAACCCCCTCCAATTCGGCCTCCTTCTCTCCTTATCGTGAGGAGAAGGGGGCGCCTCCCTATATGCATACTAACAATTACCCCTTCCACCGTTTCGCATTTTAAGGCACGTTGATATTAAATTACATATAAAAGCCTTCAAACATTTACCAAGGCCTTTTATGATTAATTTAAAATCATCGAAAACATTTTCCAGCTATATATTATTTATCAAGAATACCCGGTATTGCCCGATAAACTCTGAAACCCTCCCGATGACCCCGAAATGCTTTCTGTTCCTCTCAGAACTATTCTGAATATTAATGAAACAATTACACAAATAAATCCTCAATACTCTCATCCTACTAACACTTAGCAGATCGTGATTACTTTAAGCTTGTGACCCCATATATTCGGTAAACCATAGACATAAACGAAACTCCTTAGTTCAACACCAATGGCGGAATCATGGACATCCATATCGATCCCTATAATTATACGAATGAAATTCGTGTGAACCTTTGGTTATCATGTGATGTTCCCTTTGCTTCACGATACTTTACAAAACCCGACGTGTGCCAGTATTCTCCTGTGTTATGCACATGCCCACTATACCATTGCCTTCGTTACCAATTTTGTTCTTCTTTCTCATTGAAGTGTTCCGGCATCCCTATGACATAGTACCTATGCCTGGCCAGACGATGATGGATGCCTGATACGTCCATTTTACATCATGTTTTCCTGTTGTTATTTATTATTTTTTGAACTGTTATTTCACTTTATGATACAATTCTTATGACTTTTGTCTCTTATTTTGCAAGTTTAACATGAAGAAGGAGATTGCTGGCAGGTGGAATTCTAGACCGGAAAGGGCTATATCGGAGACAACTATTCTGCACAACTCCAAATGACTTGAAAATTGATGGAGGATTATTTTGGAATATATAAAAAATATTGGCGAAAGAAACATCAGTGGGGAACCCACCAGGCAGCCACAAGCGTAGGGCGCGTGCCCCTAAACTTGTGGGGCACCTGGCAGGCCTCCGAAGACCATCGCCTGCTATATGATGCCATTTGACCTAGAAAATATCAGAAGGAAGGTTTCGGGATGAAGCACTGCTACTTCTTGAGCTTGCATTGATTTTTCCCTTGTAGAGGAAAGGGTGATGCAGCAAAGTAGAGTAAGTATTTCCCTTAGTTAAGAACCAAGGTATCAATCCAGTAGGAGGTACACCCAAGTCTCCAATAGTTGCACCTACACAAACAAACAAATACTTGCACCCAACGCGAAAAAGGGGTTGGTAACCCCTTCACGGTTAATTGCAAGGATGAGATCTGATAGAGATAGGTATAAAAGATAAGTAAAAGTGCAAAACAAGCAGCAAGGTATTTTTGTATTTTTGGTTTTATAGATCTGAAAATAATATGATGAGAAATAGACCCGGGGGCCATAGGTTTCACTAGAGGCTTCTCTCTTGAAAGAACGTATACGGTGGGTAAACAAATTACTGTTGAGCAATTCATGTAAAAGCGCATAGTTATGACGATATCCAAGGCAATGATCATGAATATAGGCATCACGTCTGTGACTCTTGCCTGCAACTACTACTGTTACTTCACACATCGACCACTATCCATGTATTAAGTTAACAAGAACGGAGTAACACTTAAGCAAGATGATATGATGTAGAGGGATAAATCCAAGCAATATGATACAAATCCCCATCTTTTTATCCTTAATGGAAACAATACAAATATGTGCCTCGCTATCCCTACTGTCACTATGTGAGGACATGATACGTCTCCAACGTATCTATAATTTTTGATTGTTCCATGCTGTTATATTATAATTCTTGGATGTTTTACAACAATTTTATAGTAACTTCATATCATTTTTTGGGAGTAACCTATTGACATAGTGTCAAGTGTCAGTTGCTGTTTTCTGCTTGTTTTTACATCGCAGGAAATCAATATCAAACGGAGTCCAAACGCAGCGAAACTTTTTGTGGATTTTTTGGACCATAAGAAATCCAGTGGACCGATGAAGTAGCAAAGAGGGGGCCCGAGGTGAGCACAAGACACCTGGGCATGCCAGGCGCGCCCAGGTGGGTTGTGCCTACCTTGATGGCCTCCCGCACCGCCTCTTTGCTCTATAAAAACCCCAATATTCTAGAAACCCTAGGAGAGTCAACAAAAATCAATTCCAGCCGCCGCAAGTTCCAAAACCACCAGATCCAATCTAAACACCATCACAGAGGGGTTCATCATCCTCATTGGTGCCTCTCCGATGATGCGTGAGTAGTTCATTGTAGACCTTCGGGTCCGTAGTTAGTAGCTAGATGGATTCTTCTCTCTCTCTCTCTCTCTCTCTTGTTTATCAATACAATGGTCTCTTGGAGATCTATTTGATGTAACTCTTTTTTGCAGTGTGTTTGTTGGGATCCGATGAACTTTGAGTTTACGATCAGATCTATGTTTTTATCCATGAAAGTTATTTGAGTCTTTTGATCTCTTATATGCATGATTACTTATAGCCTCATATTTCTTCTTTGAATCTTTGGTTTAGTTAGTCCAACTAGATCGATTTTTCTTGCCATGGGAAGAGGTGCTTTGTGATGGGTTTGATCTTCTGGTGCTTGATCCGAGTGACAGAAGGGGAACCGACACGTATGTATCGTTGCTATTAAGGATAACAAGATGGGGTCTATTTCTATATACATAGATCTTGTCTACATGACGTCATCGCTCTTATTGCATTACTCCATCTCTCCATGAACATAATACACTAGATGCATGCTGGATAACGGTCGATGTGTGGAGTAATAGTAGTAGATGCAGGAAGGAGTCGGTCTACTAATCTTGTACGTGATGCCTATATAATGATCATTGCGTGGATATCATCATGATTATTTGAAGTTCTATCAATTGCCCAACAGTAATTTGCTTACCCACCGTATGCTATATTTCTCGAAAGAAGCCAGTAGTGATATCTACGGCCCCGGGTCTCTTCTTTATCATATTTGCCTTCGAGATCTATTTTTATTTGCTTTTATTTTCAGATATATTAATCCAAAAATACAAAAATACTTTGCTGCACTTTATTTTATTCGTGATCTATTTATTCAATCTACTACAACTTTCTCCCGTCCACGTGCCAATTTCTGGCGCTGTTGCCCGAAAGGGATTGACAACCCCTTTTACACGTCGGGTTGCAAGTATTTGTTATTTGTGTGCAGGAGCTGTTTACGTGGTGTTGCGTGATTCTCCTACTGGTTCGATAACCTTGGTATCATCACTGAGGGAAATACCTACCGTTATTGTGCTGCATCATCCCTTCTTCTTTGGGGAAATAAGGACGTAATTCAAGCAACCATCGGGACACCGCAAGATTGAACCCATCACAAAGCACCTCTCCCATTGCAAGATTAATCAATCTAGTTGGCCAAACCAAATCAATAGATCGGAGATAAATACAAAGTTGTCTTAATCATGGATAAAAGAGTTTAGAAAAGACTCAAACAATATTCATAGATAATCTGATCATAAATCCACAATTCATCGGATCTCAACAAATGCACCACAAAAGAAGATTACATTGAATAGATCTCCAAGAACATTGTATTGAAGATCAAAGAGAGAGAAGACATCTAGCTACTAGCTATGGACCCTTAGGTCTGTGGTAAACTACTCACACATCATCGGAAGGCCAGCAAGGTTGATGTAGAAGCCCTCCATGATCGGACCCCCTCCTGCAGAGTACCGGAAAAAGGCCCAAGATTGGATCTCACGAGAACAGAAGCGTGCGGCGGTGGAAAAATATTTTTGATGTGCCGTCCGATATACGAGGAATATTTGGGTATTAATAGACCTGAGATTAGGGTTAGAGGGGCTACGGGGGGCCCACAAGCTCATAGGGTGCCCCCCTAGAGCACGCCCGGTGAGCTTGTGGCTCACCCGTGGCTCTTCTGGCCTCCTCCCGAAGCTTCGTGGGTGTCTTCTGGTCCAAGCAAAATGGTCAAAAAGTTTCATTCTGTTTAGACTCCGTTTGGTATTAATTTTCTGTAAAAGACAAAAACAAGGAAAAAAACAGCAACTGGCACTGGTCACTAGGTTAATAGGTTAGTACCCAAAAATGATATATAATAGCATAATAATACATATAGAACATCCAAGATGGATAATATAATAATATGGAACAATAAAAAATAATAGATACGTTGGAGACGTATAAAGCATCCCCAAGCTTAATTCCTGCTCGTCCTTGAGTAGGTAAATGATAAAAACAGAATTTTCGATGTGGAATGCTACCTAACATGTTTATTAATGTAATCTTCTTATTGTGGCATGAATATTCAGATCCATAAGATTCAAAACAAAAGTTTCATATTGTCATAAAAATAATAATACTCCAAGCATACTAAATAAAGCAATCATGTCTTCTCAAAATATCATGGCCAAAGTAAGTTATCCCTACAAAATCATATAATCTTGTCATGCTCTATCTTCATCACACAAAGTATTTATCATGCACAACCCCGATGACAAGCCAAGCAATTGTTTTATACTTCTAATGTTCTCAAGCGTTTTCAAGTCTCACGCAATGCATGAGCGTGAGCCATGGATATAGCACTATAGGTGGAATAGAATATGATGGTGGAGGTTGTGAGGAGAAGACATAGAGGAGAAAGTCTCACATCAACTAGGAAAGTTAATACACTATCGAGATGCCCATCAATTGATATTGATGCAAGTGAGTAGGGATGGCCATGCAACGGATGCACTAGATCTATAAGTGTATGAAAGCTCAAAAGAAAACTAAGTGAGTGTGCATCCAACTTGCTTGCTCACAAAGACATAGGGGAATTTGAGGAAGCCCATCATTCGAATATACAAGCAGAGTTCTATAAAAAAAATTCCCACTAATATATGAAAGTGACAAAATAGGAGACTCTCTATTATGAAGAACATGGTTCTACTTTGGGACTGGGCACTAGGTTAATAGGTTAGCCCCAAAAAATGATACAAAATAACATAATAATGCATATAAAACATCCAAGAAGGATAATATAATAGCATGGAACAATAAAAAATATAGATAGTTGGAGACGTATCAAGCGCCGCCTTCTCGAGGCGGAACCTGGGCAGGAGCACTTTTTCTCTCCAGCGGAGCGATTCTGCCGGGGAAACTTCCCTCTAAGAGGGGGAAATCGAAGCCATCGTCACCACCAATGATCCTCTCATCATGGGAGGACCAATCTTCATTAACATCTTCACCAGCACCATCTCATCTCAAACCCTAGTTCATCTCTTGTATTTCATTTTTGTCTCAAAACCTCAAATTGGTACATGTGGATTGCTTGTAGTGTTGATTATATCTTATAGTTGATGCAAGTTGGTTTATTTGGTGGAAGATTATGTGTTCAGATTCTTAATGATATTCAATACCCTCTGATCTTGAACATTAATTTGGTTTGTGAGTGGTTACTTTTGTTCTTGAGGACATGGGAGAAGTCCAATTATAAGTAATCGTGTGAATTTGGTATTAGTTCGATATTTTGATGATATGTATGTTGTTGCTTCCTTTAGTAATTTCATGTGAACGTCGACTACATGACACTTCACCATACTTGGGCCTAAAGGAATGCATTATGGAGTAGTAATTATATGCTGGGTTGCTAGAGAGACAGAGGCTTAAACCCTAGTTTATGCACTATTCCATAAGGGGCTGATTTGGATCCATATGTTTTAATGCTATGGTTAGATTTATCTTAATTCTTCTTTTGTAGTTGCAGATGCTTGTGAGAGGGGGTAATCACAAGTGGGAGGCTTGTTCAAGTAAAAACAGCACCCAAGCACCGGTCCACCCACACATAAAATTATGAAAGTAACGAACGTGAATCAAACAAACATGATGAAAGTGACTAGATGGATTACATTGTGTCCTGAAGAACGCCTTGCTTGATATAAGAGAAAGTTCTGGCCTATCCTTCTATATAAAAAGGATGGGCTACCTTTCTGCACATTTGTTACTATTTCTACTTGTTGCTCGTTACAAATTACTTTGCTAACAAACTATCTATTACCGATAATTCCAGTGCTTGCAGAAAATACCTTGCTGAAAACCGCTTGTAATTTCCTTCCGCTCCTTGTTGGGTTCGTCACTCTTACTTATCGAAAGGACTATGATTAACCCCCTATACTTGTGGGTCATCAATTTCGTCACATAGAGAGGGCCCAAAGAATATCTCTCCATCATCGGAGGAGCAAATCCCACGCTCGAGCTATCTAGTCCCTTGTCAAACTTTCCAATGAAAACATAAGTTGTTGCTATGATCACCGTGTTACTGATGACATTTGAGCAACACCAAAGTCCATAGTACAGTAGGAAGTGACTATGAGACTCTCATGGTCTGGGGAACTAAAAACACATGCTAACACTCCATGGTATAACAATTGATTTCAGACGATATTATCTGAAATTATAACAAACAAGTTTGGGTCGATTCAGTATGGTCGTTCTTCTAACGACATACTCTCAATGTTGTTTTAGGAATATTGTTACATTTTATGATATCCTAACATTGAGAAAACATGGTCACCAACAACACTTGAGGCAATCTTAGAGGCAAGACTAGGAACTCATTCTTTACCGTTTATCATTCCACACGTGCATATGGGTTTTCCACTTAATCACATATTCCAGGATCATAATAGTTATAGCATGAAATATAAACTCTTAATTATGAAAATGGAAATATAATAATATAATATTATTGCCTATAGGTCATGTTTCCAATAGGCATGCATAGGCTGGTGGTGCTGTCTAGCGTCGTGGTGGCGCCGACGACAATTGGGCCTAACATGGTAATGAGTTGATCACTCCTAGAGATGGGCTAGAGGAAGATGATGCGAACAGATCCAGAGCATGCGCATGTAGTGCGTGCTACAGGACGCCCAGACCTGGTGGTCCTCTCAGCCCGATGCGGGACAGTTGCGAGAGGCCACCAGATTAAATAGTGCGGGTCATGCGGTTCGAGCACATTATCAAGATCGTAGGTGCTGCAATTTTTTTGCCAGATAGGTGGCTACGATTAGATCCATATATTCATGTTGTCAACCTTTACTGAATAGTAATAAAGATGATTGTTGATATGTCTCCAACATATCTATAATTTTTTATTGTTCCATGCTATTATATTACCAATCTTGGATGTTTTATATGCATTATTATGTTATTTATATCATTTTTTGGGACTAACCTATTAACCTAGTGCCCAGTGCGAGTTGCTATTTTTTCTTTGTTTTTGTCTTTGCAGAAAATCAATACCAAACTGAGTCTAAATGGAACGAATTTTTTTGACGATTTTTGTTGGATCATAAGCCACCCTGGAAATTTTGGGAGGAGGCCAAAAGGGATGCGAGGCGGCTACAAGCTCAGGGGGCGCCCCAGGGGGGTGCCCTCAAAGCTAGTGGACCCCCACCCCTTGTGGCTCCTCTAACCCTAATTCTTCTTCTATAAATACCCAAATATTCCCTAAAGACCAGAGGGCACACCAAAAATACTTTTCCGCCACTGCAAGCTTCAGTTCTCGTTAGGTCCCATCTTGGGGCCTTTTTTGGTACTCCGCCAGAGGGGGGTTTGATCATTGAGGGCTTCTACATCAACCTTGCTGGCCTTTCGATGGTGTGTGAGTTGTTTAGCACAGACCTATGGGTCCATAGCTAGTAGCTAGATGGCTTCCTCTCCCTCTTTGATCTTCAATACAATGTTCTCCTCGATGTTCTTGGAGATCTATTTGATGTAATGTTCTTTTGTGGTGCATTTGTTGAGATCCGATGAGTTGTGGGTTTACGATCAAATTATCTATGAGTATTATATGAGTCTCTTCTGAACTCTTTTATGCATGATTTATATAGCTTTGTATTTATCTCCGATCTAGTTATTTGGTTTGGCCAACTAGTTTGATTTTTCTTGCAATGGGAGAGGAGCTTTGTAATGGGTTCAATCTTGTGGTGCTCAGTACCAATGACAGAAAGGGACATGACACGTATTTGTATTATAGCCATTAAGGATAAAAAGATGTGGTTTGTCCATATTGATTGGCTCTATCACTCTACATCATGTCATCTTGGTTAAGGTGTTACTCCATTCTTGTCAACTTAATACACTAGACACTTGTTGGATAGCGGTCGATGTGTGGAGTAATAATAGTAGATGCAGGCAGGAGTCGGTCTACTTGTCTCGGACGTGATGCCTATATACATGATCATTGCCTTGGATATCATCATAACTATTTGCGTTTCTATCAATTGCTCAACAGTAATTTGTTTACCCAACGTATGCTTTCTTTCAAGAGAGAAGCCTCTAGTGAAAATTATGGCCCCCGGGTCTATCTTTTGTCATATTATTTTCAGATCTACAAAATCAAAAACCCAAAAATACCTTGCTGCAATTTATTTACTTTTATCTTATTTTTCACTTTACTTATCTTTTATATCCGTCATTATCAGATCTCATCCTTGCAAGTGATTGTGAAGGGATTGGCAACCCCTTTAACGTGTTGGGTAAAAGCATTTGTTTGTTTGTGCAGGTGTGATTATTGGAGACTTGTGTGTTCCTCCTACTGGATTGATACCTTGGTTCTTAACTGAGGGAAATACTTATCTCTCCTTTTCTGCATCACCCTTTCCTCTTCAAGGGAAAAACCAACGCAAGATGATCAAGAAGTAGCAGGAAGAATTTCTGGCGCTGTTGTCGGGGAGGATCTACATCAAGCCTACTAAGCACCTATCATAAACTCTTATCTCTTGCATTTACATCATTTTCCATTTGCCTTTCGTTTTCCTCTCCCCCACTTTTAAAACATTTTCAGAAAAAAACAAAAATATTTTTCCTTTGCCTTTTTGTTCGTTTGTTATCTTTGCTTGTGTGCCATGTCTCTTCTATTTGCTTGCTTCTTCGCTAGCTAAAAATCTATTGATATGGATCCTCATACACTTGCTAATATTTTCAAAAGATCAAATTATGTTGACCCAATTGCTAGTTAGTTGAGTGCACTTGATTTTCTCTATGAAGTTTTGCTTGAAAATCATGAATCTGAAATTTTTGATGAAGTGTTAAAAGAAGAAATTTATAAAGTGGTTCATGATAGCCCCTTGAGTGAAATTGTGTTAATAATATGCAAAAATTAAAGCTTGGGTATGCTGATTTTGCTATGTCCACTACTTATTGCAATGATCATGATTGGGGTGATAATGCTTCTTATGATTTTGAAAATTTATTTAAGCCTCATGATGCATATGAAATTGATAAAAATGTTTGCAATAATATTTAAAGTGGGTTTGGAAGAGTGTCAACTTTAGAAAAAAACGTACCCCACATATTTGGAGAGTGTTCAATCTTATGAAATTATTGATAAAAGTGGGTTTGGAGAGGTCATGACTTTATTTGATGATAATCCCACTATTTTGGAAGAGTGTTAACTTTGCATGCATGTGGATCATGTAGAGAATATGTTATGTGATAGCTATATTGTTGAATTTGTGCAATTATTATGAGATATGGAAATATGGTTGTAGAAATTTTCATGTTACTAAATTACCTCTCTTTATGTTGAGATTGTAAATATTTTATTCTTCTTCCTTGCATATGCTAGTTTTTGTTTGTTTTGATAATTTGTTTGCTTATAAAATGCCTATGCATAGGAAGTATGTTAGACTTAAATGTGATTTTCACATGCTATATGATGCTCTCTTTGTGCTTCAATTCTTGTCTTTCATGCGAGCATCATTAAAATTATCAATGACTAGCTAAAAGGCTTTAAACAAAAGCGCTTGTTGGGAGACAACCCAATATTTTTTCCTTTCTGCTTTTATGAGTTTACACAATTATAACTCGGCTACGATGGTGTTCTTGTGTTTTAAATTAGTGTTTGTGCCAAGTAAGACCTTTGGGATGATTTGGAAGATAATTACTTGCTTCTGTGAAAAAACAAAAACTTTTGCACCCAGTTCTGGAATTTTGTAAATTCACATAAATGTGCTTTGCTCTAAATTTTGTACACAAGATTGATATACAAATTTCGCACGTTGCCTAATTTTTCAGAATTTTTAGAGTTATAGAAGTATGGTCATTGTTCGGATTACTACAGACTATTCAGTTTTTCATAGATTCTGTTTTCATTGTGTTGTTTGCTTATTTTGATGAATCTATGGGTAGTACCGAGGGGTATGAGCCATGGTGAAGTTAGAATAAATTAGGTATAATGCCAATATAAAATTGTAATGAGTTACAACAGTACCTAAATTGGTGGTTTGCTTTATTATACTAATGGATCTCACGAGTTTTCTGTTGAGTTTTGTGTTGTGAAGTTTTCAAGTTTTGAGTGAAGTTTTGATGGGCTAAAGATTAAGGAATGGCAAGATCCTAAGCTTGGGGATGCCCAAGGCACCCCAAGGTAATATTCAAGGACAACCAAGGGTCTAAGCTTGGGGATGCCCCAGATGGCATCCCCTCTTTTGTCTACGATCCATCGGTAAATTACTTGAGGCTATATTTTTATTCACTACATGATATGTGTTTTGCTTAGTGTGTCGTGTATTGTATGAGTCTTTTCTTTATTTGCTTTTTAGTTTGACACAATAATGCTTGTTGGACACACCTTTTTAGAGGGACACACATTAATCATAAATTTATTACCATACTCTTTGAGCTTCACTTATATCTTTTGAGCTAGGCAGTTGCTCTAGTGCTCCACTTATATCTTTTAGAGCACGGCGGTGGTTATATTTTAAAGAAATTGATGAACTCTCATGCTTCACTTATATTATTTTGATAGTCTTATAAATAGTATGGCAATTTGCTTGTGTTATGTATTTAGTCCTAATATGATGGGTATTCAAGAGGGATATAATAAAAGCTTTCATGAAGATCATTGAATACATGAGAAGTTTGATTCCTTGCATTTGCTTTGAGATATAAAGATGGTGATATTAAAATCATGCTAGTAGTAAATTGTGGAATAGTAAGAATATTTGTGTTAAGGTTTGTGATTCCCAAAGCATGCACGTATGGTCTCTCGTTATGCTATGGAATTAGAGCATCATTTGTTATTGATTGTCTTCCTTATGAGTGGCGGTTGGGGACGAGCGATGGTCTTTTCCTACAAATCTATCCCCATAGGGGAATGCGTGGTAGTGCTTTGGCTAATAAACTTTTGCAATAGGTATGTGGGTTCTTTATGGCTAATGTTGAGTTCATGGATTATACGCGCTCTCGCCCTTCCACTTTTGCTAGCCACTCTAGTACCGCGTAATTTTCGCCGGTGCACTAAACACTCCTTATACCTTTCCTCAAAACAGCCACCATACCTACCTATTATGGCATTACCATAGCCATTCTGAGATATATTGCCATGCAACTTCCATCGTTCCGTTATTTTGAGTTGTCACATTGAGTTGTAATTCTTGAGTTGTAAGTAAATAAAAGTGTGACATCAATATTAGAGCATTGTCCCATGTGAGGAATATAAAATAAAAAAAGTGGCCAAATGTGCCCAACAAAAAAAAGAGTCCAAAGTGCCCAACAAAAATATATATGTAAAAACATGAGAGAAAACGAGAGAAGGGACGATGTTACTATCCTTTTCCACACTTGTGCTTCAAAGTAGCACCATGTTCTTCACGATAGAGAGTCTTCTATTTTGTCACTTTCATATATTACTAGTGGGAATTTTTCATTATAGAACTTGGCTTGTATATTCCAATGATGGGCTTCCTGAAGTACGCAAGGTCTTCATAAGCAAGCAAGTTGGGTGCACACCCACTTAGTTTTCTTTTGAGCTTTCATACACTTATAACTCTAGTGCACGCGTTGCATGGCAATCTCCACTCACGTTGATATCGAATGATGGGCATCTACATAGCCCATTAATTTGCCTAGTTGATGTGAGAATTTCTCCCTTCTTTTTTGTCTATTACCACCTTCTATTCTAGCTAAAGTGCTATATCCATGACTCACGCTCATGTATTGCGTGAGAGTTCAAAAAGCTGAAGTGTGTAAAAAGGAATGAACCAATTTCTTGGCTTGTCATCGGGGTTGTGCATGATAAATACTTTCTGTTAAGAAGATGGAGCATAACAAGACTACATGATTTTGTAAGGATAACTTTATTTAGCCATGATATTTTGAAAAGACATGATTGCTTTCTAGTATGCTTGAAGTATTATTGTTTTTATGTCAATATTAAACTTTTGCTTTGAATCTAATGGATCAGAATATTCATGCCACATAAAGAAAGATTACATGATAAACATGCTAGGTAGCATTCCACATCAAAAATTCTGTTTTTATCATTTACCTACTCGAGGACGAGCAGGAATTAAGCTTGGGGATGCTTGATACGTCTCCTACGTATCTATAATTTTTTATTGTTCCATGCTATTATATTATCAATCTTGGATATTTTATATGCATTATTATGCTATTTTATATCATTTTTTGGGACTAACCTATTAACCTAGTGTGACGTCCGAATAATTAAGCTACAGTAACCACACTAATGGTGCCAGGCCATCATAATCCTTTTGCTAATCCACACTTTGTTTCGACCAAACTCAAATCTAGATTCAAATGCCAAGTCAAATAATGTTTTTATAAAATAGTAATTTAAAAATGTTCCTTAGGTTGAAAATATTCACTATAGAATTGTCATGCATTAAACAAACACTTATGGAGATGTTTAAAATACCCCCCGGAAATTATAACAGTGGACCAACAACCAATTATTTGACCTTTTCAATTTCTAAAAATAGTTTAACACTCCCAAATGCTTTAAAACTTTTTGTAGCAAGCCAGAATATTGTACTATATTTTTGTGGCAAGTTTTGTATTAAAAAATCCATATAATAGCTCAAATATAATGTAAAGTAGGAAAGGAATAAATAAATGAAAAAAATACAAACAATTAAAAAGAAAGAAAAGCTCCACAACCTCATGCCCCCGGGCCTTGGCCCAATATGTCCAGTCGGCCCACTCTAACCCCTCGCCCTTGTTCCCTATACCTCGTGCGCGTCCGACCCAGCGCCCGCTCGCGCTCGTCCCTGTCGAACCCCCTCACCCGCGATGGCCCAGGAGGATAAGGCCTCCACTGAGGCAACCCCTAGATATTTTCTTCCCCGCCTCCGCCCACTTTCACATGCCCCAGATCCACTTCTCCTCCTCTCTGTCGCCCGCTCCCTTCACCTCCAGCGTGCCCTGACCGGTCCTGTGGTCGCCGGTGTGCACCACCGCGGCGAGCGCCGCCCCACTCCCCTTCGACGTGCCCACAACCCGCGCCACTGTCGTCCACGTCGCGTGCGCTAGCGGATCGCAACTAAAGAGGAACACCACCGCCACCTATGTCTTCGTCCCCAACTACGGCAGTCGCAGCCTCACTGTCGATCCACGTCATCTCGTCCACTTCGGCCCCGTACGAGCTCGCCACCGACCTCCCGTCGGTGAGGAGCGCTGATCCCCTGCCTTTCTCCCTAGTTTCCGTCGACGTAGCCATCCCCCAAGTCCTCCTGAGGCTATGCCCGAAGCTCTGCTTCCGGCACGAGCGCGCACCCCTGGCTGCACCTGAACTTGTCCAGCCACTCATTTCTACCGCCCCGCACGCACGTCGCCGCCGCCTCCCGCCGCATCGCCCCGCCTCTGCCAAGGCCTACCCTGGCGCCGCCTGCCGCTACTATCGCTACTGCTGTAGACTGCTTCTGCTGCTTCCTCCCCTCGCACGCATGGCCGCGACGCTCGCCGCCGCTACCCGCGCCGTCGCCCCTTCCTTGCTGCTCCCGGCTGCCCCTTTCTCTGCCTCACTTGCTACATCGCTCATTGTCGCAGCTACCCCGCCCGCGTAGCCCTACGCCGACCGTGCCTTCTCCGCCCCTGCACCGCCTTCAGCCTCCTCTCCCCATGTCACGCCTTCCTCTCCTGCTATGGCCCTAGCGCCCCCCTCGCCGCCTACCTGTGCGTCGCCACTGTTCGTCGCCTGGCCGCGCGCCCGCCGGTGCCCGCATGTCCGAGCCTGCTCGGGCGGCGCCCGCCCAATTTTTGCCAGCGCCCATGGCCTTGTGCCCCTGACCGCTGGGGCCCGCACCCTTAATTAGTGGCTAACCCTTAATTAGCACTAACCCGGACTCTAATTCTCACCGACAACCGGGCCCCCACATAGGTTAAATTTTCTAATAAAAACAATTTTAATTAAATGTCTCACTGACACCTAGGGCCCACTAGCCAGTTTGACCAGTCAAAGTCAACATTTGACTGCTGACTGGGATGTCAACTGGACCCCACTGTCAGCCTCATGTACTCTCTGGCTGGGTACACTTTTGGGTACCCATAGCCATTTTTCTATTTAATTCGATTTATTAATTAAATCCAGGAATTTCCAGAATATTATTAAAACTTTGAAAATTAATATAAAACAATATGTAACTCTGATGAAAATGTTTTCTACATGAAATTTGCTCAAAACGACGAGAGGAATCCGAACATGCGGTCCGTTCATCTGTCAAACGTCCCTAGCATAGTGAACATTGAACCTTTTCCCTTTGGTTCATCTGTCTAACAGACGTCCGGAACCGGGAAAACTTTCCCGGATGTTTTCCCCCTTCGCTAGTATCGCCTAGCACTGCGTTAGAACACCTCTAGCGCCGCTTATTGTCTTGTTACGGATCGCAGAAATCGTGCTTTAGGATCCATTATGTGTCGAAGGCCTTTTGTTCTTCGGGTGTATTTACTGTTTCTTCCCCCTCTTCTCTCCGGTAGACCCCAATACCGCTGTTGATGCCCCTGTGATCGACTACATCACCGACGACACTTCTTCCCTTTAGTGGGAGCTTCTAGGCAAGCCCCCCGTTTGATCATCCCGATATCGCCCATTCCATTCTCTCATGCTTGCATTCCTACTGTAATTGATTGCTCCTATTCTGATGCATAGCCTGCTTTTGTCACCTGCTTATTGTTATCTACCTGCTTATCCTAAACTACTTAGTATAGGTTGGTTAGTGATCAATTAGTGACCCCCACCTGGTCCTTGTTGCCCCTGCTTCATCTTCGATGACTCGATCACCGTGATCGACGACCAAAGCCCGACACCTCACATCACATCATGCCCCTTCTTGTTGCTCGACTCTGCAGAGTTACTATCAAGTGCCGAGGGCGATACCTCATAACGCACTCCTGATGATGACTCTGTAGTGTAGCTATTCGGTCATGGTCATCGAGGGTGATTCCTCCTTTACCACTCCTGATACGACTCTATCGTGCAAATCCTCAAGTGTAAACCTCGAGGGTGGTTCCTCTTATGTTCACCTTGATGATTACATCGAGTGGAATCCACTGAGGGTGATCCTCGGGTTTTCCTCCATGATGTTTTGGACACACAGTTACCCGGACTTTACTTGAGACCGCTGTTGGAGTCGGGTCGGCCCTGAGGGGTACCCGCAAGTTGATGTGAAAGTCAGGCGGGCCCGTAGAGCACCCGCGAGTTTTCTACGTGGCACAGCCAAGCATTTTGGGCCCTTGCCGTAAGTCCACGAGATAGGGCGATGGGGTCATATTATCGTGAGTCTCTGCTCGCCCCCGCGAGCCCACAATGCACTAAGAGGTTTGTGTATTTGTTCTGAGTTGGCCTTTGGCCTTTATGCACTAACCACCACACGAGAATAGTTATGGGCCTCGACGTCACAGTATCAGTCGAAGCTTTGTTAGACGTCCAGTTCAGCAGTGCGGCACGGTCGGATCGTATTGGCCATCTGAGGTGGTGCTGGTATCCACCCTGCTCGTAACGATGTGGAGTGCAACGAGCGATGGGCCCAAGACCCCGGGGCACTTAGGATGTAGACCGAGGGGGACCTCTCCGCTGAGCCTAGGTTGGGTTGCGACGTGTAGATCTTCCGAGGCCGGGCATTGACCTAGAAAAGTGTGTCTGGCCATAGTAATCAAGTGTGTTGGGTAACGTGGTGCACCCCTGTAGGGAAGATTATCTATTAATAGCCGTGTCCACGATAACGGACGTTCAGACTTGTATCCTGATCTATTATAACTAGAAATGGATACTTGAGATACGTAATGCATATAAGGCTCCGAGATTGCTTTTCCGCAGGGAGTCGGGGAAGGATCTCTCGGCGTTGATTCTACAACATGTTTGTTAAATATTAAAATGCTATTCTTTACTCTTCTACATGTTGCAATATGCTTGGAGCTGCTTGAAGATGCTAGTCTTTGATAGGCTAGGCCTTCCCCCTCTATTCTGGCATCCTACAGTTCAGTCCACAATTACAAACCTTCCATTTGATACCAATGCATACTTAGTATAGATCTGATGCTTGCGAGTACTTTGGATGAGTACTCATGGTTGCTTTGCCACCCCTTTTCCCCCTTCCTTCTTCTTTCCAGTTGATGCAACCAGAGGGTGGATCCTTGGAGTTAGATGCCACCGCTGATGAATACTACTACATGGAGACCGACGACGACCAGGAGTAGTTAGGAGGTCCCAGGCAGGAGGCCTTGCCTCTTCGATCATTGTTGCTTTTGCGTTAGCCTTCTTAAGGCATCCATGTTTAACTCATGTCTGTGCTCAAATATTGTTGCTTCCGCTGACGCTTGTGTCTCGAGCTTTTGTATTCAAGCCCTTGAGGCCCCTGGCTTGTAATATAAAGCTTGTATTTTTTATATGAGTCTAGAGTTGTGTTGTGATATCTTCCCGTGAGTCGCTGATCTTGATCGTACACATTTCCGTGTATGATTAGCATACGATTGAATCATCTGCACACAAGTTGGTATCAGAGCCGACTTCCTGTAGGAACCCCCTTTCCAACTACTTGGCCGAATTTGAGGCTAGTCTTTGAAAATTTGTTTTACTAACATGGCTGTGTGGCTTACGGGCCCACGTCGCCATTAGGTGGTATTAGGATCTTTTACTCCTCATCTATACTCTGGGACTCTGATCTCTTATCTATTCGGCTTAAATGATTTTGCTAAATCTAACACTAGGTTCTCGTGATCACATCCACCCGGAGATTTGTATTACCCCTTTCTCGAATTGAGGGCCAAGTTCTGCTTCACAATATTCACTGGCGCAGGATCCTCTTGTCGAGGGAACCCTGCGTCGTCACTCTCAAATCTCTCGTTCCAGTGGTTATCTTCGACGCTGATGTAGCCTTTTCTATGTCTTGTTGTTGTATTCCTATATCTTGTGCGTGCGAGCCGCCTAGTAAGTCTAGGACGTTTCTCTTATCAAAACTCATACGAACAACGTGTAATTGGCTCTATATATGTATATGTATGTCTTTAATGACTACTGCTTTGTACATACTGCACCTTTGCTCATTATTCAAGTTACCTCATGACTGACTCCTTACACCTGCTCCACCCCCTGTTAAACTGCTTCCTGATGTTTTTAGCAGGATGGCTGACGATCCTCCACCTCCACCCTATATTGCCGCAATGATGCAGCAGTTTGAGCTGAATCATCGGTTTATGATTGGAGTAATGTCGCAGTTTCCAAACTAGAATGTTCATCAACAGCCTGCGCCAATAACACTGCAAGAATTTGTGCGTCTCAACCTGTCCATTTTCCGCAACTCCGCCAATCCTATGGATGCTGATGATTGGCTTCGTGACATCCTATTTGAGATGGAGTCAACTAATGTTACCCTTGCCAGTTACATCACCTTTGCGACATTCCACCTGAAAGGTCCCATTGCTCAATGGTGGGCCTGCCACAGGCGTTCCTTACCTATTGAAACTGCCATCACTTGGCCAAAATTCCAAGCTGCATTTCGCGGGCCAATGTCGAACCACCATGGTTAGTCACAACATCCCCGTTGAACTTGAAGGATTGGAAATTCCATGTTTCCCCCATTCGTTTTGAAGTCGTCCAATCGACCTCATTCTGGGAACGGAATGGTTGAAACACATACCGCTTCCATCATCTGCGCCACTAAAACCGTCCATCTACTACATCCATCAAATGAGATAGTATGCTGCCATGCTCATCTTGTTCGAGATGCCGAAGCACGAATTTATTGCTTGAATGCGTTAAATGCTTCTCTTGTGAGAATTGAAAATGCTCCAGTCGCTTGTGAATTCTCAGATGTCTTCTAGAAGAACTACCCAGTCCTTGCCCTTGAACTTGCTGCAGTTAAGATTGCACTAAAGTTGTGGCGACGTTTCCTTCTTGGTAATTGATGCGAGATCTTCACCAGTATTAAAGTCTGAAGTATCTGTTACTCAACTAGATATTGATCTCCGTCAATAGTGATGTATCAAAATAATTAAAGACTATGAATACGGTATTTCTTATACCCCTGGCAAGGCTGTTATCATGGCCGACGCCCTGAGTTGCAAGTCTTATTACAACAACCGCTTGGCTTCTAAAGCTCACCCCTTACAACATGATCTCACTTACAGAGAGCATCCGGTCCACGTTCTCAATCAAGTTGAACGTCGCACCCGTCAGAGAACTATACAATTTATGAAAGTTCAGTGGTCAAATCATTCTGAAGATGAATCCACTTGGGAACTCGAGGATCGTCTTCGTGATGAATACCCTGCTTGTTTCCATCTACCTCCTAAATCTCGGGATGAGATTTCTTGTAGTGGAGGAGAATTGTGACGTCCGGATAATTAAGCTACAGTAACCACACACTAATGGTGCTAGGACATCATAATCCTTTTGCTAATCCTCACTTTGTTTCGACAAAACTCAAATCTAGATTCAAATGCCAAGTAAAATAATATTTTTATAAAACAGTAATTTAAAAATGTTCCTTAGGTTGAAAATTTGCACTACAGAATTGTCATGCATTAATCAAACACTTATGGAGATGTTTAAAATACCCCCTGGAAATTATATTAGCTCACCAAATCCCCCCCCCCCAATAACAACTTAATTGTGGCTCCATAATAACACTTATTTAGTTATTGGGGATGGACACTCCATCATTTCTTCAATAATTCATCCCCAATAAACTGTTTTTCCTATTTCTCATTAAACTTGTATCAAACACCTTATGACAATGAGTGCCTTCTTCTTCTTCTTCTTCTTCTTCTTCTTCTTCTTCTTCTTCTTCTGTGGAGCCAGTGTGGATGAGGTTTTCGAGAGTTACTTTATTCAAATTCTCTCCTTTCTAAAGCTCCGTAAGGCAGGCAAAAGGAGTAATAGGACAACAAAGAAATATTTCTTTTTCGAGGGGGGGGGGGGTTGGCTTTTTCTGGCCGAACGACACACAACAAGAAGTAGTGGTGAGCCGGGGTTGCGGGCTGGCAGGGAGGCAGAGTCAAATGGAGGCGCGTGTGCGAGGCAAACGGATGGCACTCGAGGTTGGCGGGTGGCACGTGAGGCTAGTTGGAGACTTGCGGAGACGAAAACAGGTGAGGAGGCAGAGTCTGATGGACGGATACGTGTGGACGGGTGTGGTGGCGCGAGTGACTTTTCAGTTGATTTTGCTGACGCGGCGGGTGCTTTTTCAGTCGCCCTTCATAAAAAGAGTATTGTGAAAGGACAAGTCCCCTTTCATATGAGGGGAAGAGGAACTATTTTCCTTTTTTGCAAAAATGACCCTAGATCTATTGAGCTAACATCAATGTACAAACTTGACAAAGAAAGAAAATACAAGTAGCTCCTCAGGTCGCCGAATGCCTTCCAACATAGTGCGCCACCACTACCACTCATCCAGAGCCGTCCAGACATTGTTCTACATGGTCAGGAATTCAAGAAGACTTTGGTCCTCACGAACCAACATGTCAAAAGAGAAGGCGTCGCCGGAGCAAGCCACACAGATCCAGACACCACACCAGCATCGACAACGCCGCCCTAGATGCCCGTCGTCGATCTAGCACCAGCATACCATCCCCAGAACTCATAAAGAATGTCGGAGTCATTGGTGAAGGGGGATCCAAGCCGGGGAACAAAAAGTCCTAGTGTTGCCGTCACCGCCACCACGCTGGCGACACCAAGGCAACACAAATCTGCCGCCACCGAGGACCATCGGAAGACCGTGCCCCAAGATCCCTCGACAACGCCACTAAAGCCATCATCGACATGGAGGTGGCATATAAGAAGATGAAGTGTTTGCTCTATCACTAATTGTTTAGCGAAAAGGGGGATCGACCCGCGTTGCTCCCAGGAGGGGCGACTCGGGCGGATCTCACGAGCGCGCCACCGCCCCTTCGCCGTCGCCGATCCTCCTCCCCTCGCCACCGTCAAAGGACCCCTCCGGTCTAAGGCCTCGAGACTGATGGCGGTGCCGGGTCCTCATCCTCCTCGCGCAATTAATGGTGGCGGGGGCCCCATCCCTCTCGCGTTGCCGGATCTCCGGCTAGAGCTCCATGACAACTCTGGACGACATGGTTCTTACGGTGGAGATGGGCCGGAGCGGCGACCCCGAATTTCTCCAACGACCACGACTGCCACTGTGGACGCGAGGGAGGCATCGCGTCTGGTTCAGGCGGCTCGGTGCTGCTCAGCTACTCATCTCCGCGTGGTGCGGGTGGTGGCGGTCGTGCCCGCTAAGATCTCCGGCCTGCTGTTGGGAACCGGTGGGTGGCGCAGTCCTTTGGTTCTTTTTGCTCTAAGATTGTGTTCTACCGGTTGCCGACCCTCATGGATCTGGCCATTGACGAGTTCCGGAAAGCTCCGCTGGAGATCTTCATTGGGTGCTTGATGCCTGTAGATTTCTGGATCGGATGGGATTCGGTCGTGTGCGCCCCGATTTCAACCCGAGTGGCTTCAGGAGGGTGTAACGCGAAGTTTCGTTATCTGTTGACAGTATGTGACACGTCGGTATTTTGATTTCCATGGTGAAGACAGTGACATAAAGCATCATGGTGGCTGATGTCTGAGGTCTTGTAATAGCGGATCGAGTCTTCGTGGCGACGAGGACTTTGCTTGGTGATTTGTGACTCATGGCAGCGGCATCGACAAGGTGGGGCGGCAGCACAGGTGGAGTACAAAGTCTTAGCTTTCAAGGTGAAAGCCCAAGGTGGCCTTAGTTGGTTGTGCCTGGCAGTGACCTTGTTGAAGGCATTGTTTTGAGAGCGCGGATCTTCTCCAGGGTGAAAACCTAAGATCTAGGATCGGGTGATGAGGTGCTGATCGGGCGATGACGGTGCTTCTGCACTGTTTCCTTCTTGGAGGCATCGCTTTTGGAGAATTAGGACTTTGGGTGTTGTCTAGGTGGTGGTTCGTGCTGCAGCTACGAGGAATTGATCACTGTTGCGGGATCTTTCTTCTTCTTCTTCTTTTACTTATTGTCTTTTGGTTGTGTGCATCCGTAATGTCTTTACAATATTGTGTTGTTGCAGAGACAGGGTGTAATTGATATCTCCGCGATATTAATATATTCGCTTTGTCGAAAATCACTAATAATTAATTCGCAATAGCTACATGTAGCTGAATTTGTAATTTCGATAAGTCAATTTTGTGAGAGAAGAAATGGTTGTAGGAGGAAGAAAGCCGAAGGAAGAAGAAAGAAATATGATGGTTGGATCTTGATCTCATGGCAAAAAAAAGACTTACCCAAAATAAATTTTCACGCGACTTACATATAGTCACACCATAATTTATTGGTGAAAGGAAAGCGGTCGAAGCAGAACGAGTTCTCTACTCTCTCAATACTGGAAAATTATATTGGGGAAAGAGTAGTTGTTGATATTGCTCTCCTTTTTCTTCTTCTGAAAACTAGTGCTAAGTCTCCTGCGACAGCGAAACATTACTACTACCACTTTTAATTTTGGTTGTTGCCGCCTGTCTCCTTTTTCTTTAGCAAACTAGCCGCCTATCATGAGTCATCATCAAATAAGTATTCCCTTCATCCAAAAATACTTGTTATCAAAATGAATAAAAAAAGATGTATCTAGACGTATGACAAGTATTTTCGGATGGAGGGAGTACTCGGCCTGCTCGGTTGATTCCGAATTCAGGATAAGCATCTCTAGCCTGCTAGCCACTATAAGTCTGTTCTTCAGTCTGCCAGTTCCACTCACTCTCTCTCCAGTTTCGTGACACAATTTGCAAAGTAGGCAAAGAAGACAACCACCTATGGGAAGCACCGTCGTGCTCTACACATGGATGGTCAGGGGTCACCTCCACCCCATGACGCAGCTCGCGAATCACCTCGCCGGACATGGCGTTCGCGTCACCGTCGCCGTCGCCGATGTTCCGTCAACAGGTGACTCCTCACAAACCATTGCCCGCCTCTCTGCCTCCTACCCTGCTGTATCCTTCCACCTGCTCCCGCCGGCAACAACCCGCTCCGAGGACGCGGCCGATCCCAACGCCGACCCTTTCATCACCCTCATCGCCGACATCCGCGCCACCAACGCCGCGCTCCTCGCCTTTCTGAGATCTCTCCCGTCTGTGAAGGCTCTCATCACCGACTTTTTCTGCTCGTACGGGCTCGCAGCCGCGGAGCTCGGCGTCCCAGCCTACGTGTTCTTCACCCTTTGCGGGTCGGCTCTTGCCACGTTCCTGCATATCCCCGTCATGCGCTCCGCCGTCTCCTTCGGGGAGATGGGGCGCTCCTTGCTGCACTTCCCTGGAGTTCACCCAATTCCGGCGTCCGACCTGCCGGAGGTCCTGCTCGATCGTGACAACAGGCAGTACAGTGCCACTCTTGGTCTCTTCGAGCAGCTTCCCAGAGCGAAGGGCATTTTGTCGAACACGTTTGAGTGGCTGGAGCCCCGCGCCGTGAAGGCGATAAAGGAGGGAATTCCCCGCCCCGGCGAGTCACTGCCGAAACTGTTCTGCGTCGGTCCACTGGTCGGCGAGGAGAGAGGGAGCAACGCGAATCACGAATGCCTAGTGTGGCTGGACAAGCAGCCGGCGGGGAGCGTGGTCTTCGTCTGCTTCGGGAGCGCGAGCTCGGTGCCGGCGGAGCAGCTAAATGAGATAGCCGTGGGGCTGGAGAAGAGCGGTCACGCGTTCCTCTGGGCCGTGCGCGCGCCTGTCGCGCCGGATGCCGACTCGACGAAGCGGTTCGAGGGGCGGGGTGAGGCGGCGGTGGATGCGCTACTGCCGGATGGATTCTTGGACAGAACACGGGGACGCGGCATGGTGCTGTCGTCCTGGGCACCGCAGGTGGAGGTGCTCCGGCACCCGGCGACTGGAGCGTTTGTGACGCACTGCGGGTGGAACTCCACGCTGGAGGCGGTCATGGCGGGGGTGCCGATGCTGTGCTGGCCGATGTACGCGGAGCAGAGGATGAACAAGGTGTTCGTCGTGGAGGAGATGAAACTTGGGGTGGCCATGAACGGCTACGACGAGGCGATGGTGAAAGCGGAGGAGGTAGAGGCGAAGGTGAGACTGATCATGGAGTCCGAGCAAGGGAACGAGATCAGGCAGAGGATGACGAAGGCGCAAGAGATTGCTGCCAATGCACTGGAGATCGGTGGATCCTCGGAGGCAGCAATCATTGACTTGCTGCATAATCTGAAGATTTCGACAAACGACTGAATCGTTCAAGGCATCAAGGATTGCAAAGAGCCTTTTTAACAACTTTATTATTATATTATTTAAAAACAAATACGACTTTCTCCGTCCTAAATTATTTGTCCTAGATTTGTCTAGAAACACGAAAATATGTAGACATGTTAATTTGGGACGGATGTAATACTGGTAACTTGCTCTTCTTTCGTGTAGTGGAAATGTGGAATGAAGGTGTTATGTGACTGTTGAGTGAAAACTGTGAAACATATGTTTCTTTTGCGGGGCAATGAAACATATGTTATGGAATAATTACTAAATAAGTACTCTTATACGAGGTTCCGTAACCTCCTTTACATCAAAGTAGTGACTCTATTGTATATTGGCGTCAATACTAGTATAACTCTTCTATCATAAATTATTGTAACCTTTGGTTTAATCAATCCTCTCATCTATGACTATATGCCTGGATGTTGAAATTCACTTGGATACCAATATGCTTAGTGAACTGTAATAGAAGAAAATAAAGCATCAAGCCATGATTTTTATTTTACACCATCTCCAAGAATCATATGTATGTCATATGTGACCTCTACATGTGTGGATTTTTAACTATTTTTTATAACATAAAACTATCGTATGTCTTATTAAGTTGAATATAGTGATCGAGGTTAAATGATTAGTTTTAATGTTGAAGAAAAAGTAAGTTGATGTGTAATGGAAATAATTATATATTACTCTGAACTGAACTGAGTGACTTATATTTTTAAGAGCAAACAATAAATTGTGTGTCACTTGGATTCTGTTTGTTTGAGCATGTAACTTGGAGTTTTGATCTGGGAATCCGATAAAACTATTACAAAAATATGGTGCCAGATCTACTAAAACTATTTTTAATTATCATTTCCAAAGATAGAGTTCAAAAATGTAAGTTTTTGTAATAATTAAAATGGGCGATTTACAATAATAACTTAGTAATATACGATTCAAAATATTACATGATAAAGCTCGCATTAAAAGTAAGTGTGTCCTTATTTCATAGACATGTACTCCCTCCGTAAAGAAATATAAGAGCGTAAACACTCTTATATTTCTTTACAGAGGGGGGTATTGCCAAAAAGGCGACATTTTGTGTAATATTTGCTAAAACATTTCCGAAATATAAAGTTACAACATAGATTTTTCAAAACTATAAGTATTATTTAAAACTGGCCTCTGAGAAAGAGTTAGAACTCAATAGGAATAAAAACGGAATTCATTCCTAATGCTAAGATACCCATCAATTTTGTCTAGACCAATTACCGATTTTTTTCGATAAATACCAATTACCAATATGTTTAATATTTTTTGTATTACGTGTCATGTGTTTCTGTGTCATATCACTGAAGGTATAAAACTGCAATTCAACAAAGTATCTGTGATGGGCGGCGCCGACATGTGGAGGCTGGAGGGACAGCAACTCAAAAATTTCCGTCTTCAAAGAACTAAAGTTCACTACAAGTATAGACTATTATACAATTTTTAAAAACTAGCCCATACGGACGCACGGGTTGATGACTAGTTCATATAATTAAAATGATATTTGAGTTAGCAAAATCTTTTACAATTTTAAAACATGTTTACATATTTAATTAAAGTATTAACATAATTTGTTAAATTATATGTATGTATATATATGTGCGTGTGTATGTGTGTGTGTGTGTGTGCGCGCGCGCGCGTGTGTGTGTGCAGGTAATTTCTCAAATGTGAAAGAAAATGTTTATTCATTCTTGAAAAGTGTTCACTGTTTTTAATAAAGTATGCCTGTTCGCCAATTCTTTTTTTACCTCTAAAAAAAGCCAATTCTTTTTTATTTATGCTTAAACAAAACTGAATAGGAAAAGATGTATGGAAAACTAAATACGGCCCTAGTGTGGCTCAGACGGCAGATATGTTTTTTTTTTGGTTATTTTTCTGTATGAATAATTTTTAAAATAATATTTTATTTTTAATTGGAATATATTCAAGTATTATTGTAATATACGAAAATGTCAAGAACATGTATGTAAATATATAAACATTTTTAAATTAGGTTAGTATGTCTATTAGCTATGCATTTTTAAAATTATACCAAAAATTATAAATCAAAAATATTTTTTTATCATATGAGTATTTCTTTAAAATAATACGTGAATATATTATAATTACTTGAAGATTTTTTAAAGTAAGTCATGTTATTTGTATCTATATCATTCATAACACATGAATATTCTAGTTTTATCTGTTTACTGTGGTTTATAATTCGTATTATTATTTTTAAATAATTCTGAAAAAGTAATAAAAAGGCTAGCATGCGGAAAGTGGCCACCCCGACCACAGGCTATTTTAGATTCACGAGCATGTTCCTCTTAAAATGTATGCACATGGTTGTCTTATGTTTCCGTCATACATCAAGCGGTGGAGTTTCTTAGCTCGCTGGATTTATGCTGCGTGTAAAAACGCGACCCTCCGGGCTCCGGCTAGATTTGATACCAATTCAGGGAGCGTTCACAAAATTTGATATTTCAATTACTGCCAGTTGCCCTGGGGACATGTTGACAGGCCCCGTTGGCTCATTGATGTGTCTAAGAACAGAAATTGCACCGTATTTGCACCGTGACACAAATTTATCGATCAGGTTTATGTATTTTTCAACCTTAGGCACCAAAGTGGAAATCCTGTGCAACTTCATGCCCACGGGTGTATTTGCCTCTTGAAAGAAAGGTATGCGTTGGGGGAATGGCTAGGCCACCTGGGTCCATGGTCTTAGGCCAACTACAACGCGGCGGCTCAAACGCAAATTTTGTCCGCCTGGGCTAGTTAGACGGATGTCGATGTCTGTTTTTGTCCGTCAAACCTTAGGTGCGCGAACGTGGACGACGCATTTCACATTTGCGCCAGACTTCGGTATTTTTAAAAAATAAACCAGCCACCAGAAGTCCAGTTTATATTAATTAAAACAAAAAAAATTAAAGTAAAAACATCCAACGACAGGGCGTAGATCTAGGCGGTGGCGGCGTCCTCCTTGGTCAGGTCAACGTAGGTCGATGCCGCCATCCAAGGGAATGCCTACTGGAAGGCCTCCAACGTCGTTTGCTGCTGCTTCACCTACCGCCCAGCCTCTATCTCATGCTTCGCCGCCTGGCGCTCGACCTCCTTGTCGGTCACGCCCACCCACACAGGCGTACATGACATGTACATCGGCACTGTGCTCATCCACGACCATGTCTGCGCATGCTCGGGCGCGGGCGGTGCTGGTGGCAGTGGGGGCACGTTGGTCGACAGTCCAGCCACCCACTTAGCCAACGCCTGCGCAGGGCCAGGCCACCTAGGGAGCTCCTCGAGCTCGGACTCCTCGATGGCCCTCCTCGTGGCCTCCTCGACATCCGCAATGTAGGCCCCGTCGGCCTCCTCACCCTCCTCCTTCACAACGACTGCCGGTGGTGGTGGAGTGGCGAGCGCGCGTGATGCACAGGGCGCTCCCTTGAAGCTCAACCGGTAGCACTGTTTGTGCTCGATGGCGAACCACGTGTCCTAGTTAGGCGAATCCACTGCGTACACTGGAATAATGAAGTTTTCTATGTAAGAATGAATTAGTAGCGTTGATTTTACCTTTTAAGAAGAAAGAAAATAATGAAGTTTTCTATGGAAGAATGATTAGTAGCATTGATTTTACCCTTTAAGAAGAAAGAAAAAAAACAAAAACAAGGAATGACAAAATTTGTGCATGACTTACATAGAAATTGTGCTTTTTTATAATATGCAAGAATAAGCATATAATGGTGGATTTTTGACAAAAAGAAGTTTCCTTAGAAGGAAAGAATTAATGGTACGCTTAAAGAAGAAAGAAAATGAAATAAAAGCAAAATAATGAGGTTTTCTAAGGAATAATGAATTGGTGGCATTATTAGTACCCTTTAAGAAGAAGGAATGAAATAAAAGAATCAAAACAATGAAGTTTTCTAAGGAAGAATGAATTAGTGACATTGTATTGCCCTTTAGAAGAGAGAAGTTAAAAGGGAAAACAAATGAAACAATTGCACACAATATACACAAAAATTGCACTTTTCTATAATGTGCAAGAATAAGCATATGAAAGAGGAATGCACACCAAAAAAACTTCACAAGAAGGAATGAATTAGTGGCATTGATTTTAGTCTGAAAGAAGAAATAAATAAAGTAATAACAAAAACAAAAATAAAAACCAAATAATGAAGATTTATAAGAAAAAAATAAATTAGTGGTATCGGTATTAACATTTAAGAAGAAATACAATAAAATAGCAACTAAAGCAAAATCAAAATAATGAGATTTTCGAATGAAGAATGAATTGGTGACGTTGGTATGACCCGAAAGAAAAGGAAAACAAATCTAAAACAAAGAATGACAGAATTTACACACAATATACACAAAAAAATGCATTTTTGAAAAAATAGGCAAGAATAAGCATATAATAGTTGAAATTTGGCAAAAAAAATCCTAAGAAAAGGAATGAATTAGTGGCATTAGTATTACCCTTAAAAAGAAAAATGAAATAATAACAAAATCAAAATAATTAAATTGTATATGGAACAATGACTAGTGCCATTGATATTACTCTTAAGATAAAGATACTAAGAAAAGGAAAAAGAAACTTACACACAACTTTGCACTAAAATTGTTCTTTTGTAGTATGCAAACAACAATCATGTAATAGTGTAATTTTTGCACATACATAGATTTTGTATATATTTACACACACCCAACATTCCATAAATAACTACAAAGGAAAAAAGAAATAAAACCAACTAATAAAGTAAATAAAATAAAATAAAAGGACAAACACATAAAAACTGAAAAACAGAGAAAAAACAAAGGGAAAGAGGGATGTGTTGGAAGGTACAGGTAATGGAGCTTCAGCCCAATAGCAACTCGACTGACCAAAATATGTTGTCAGTCAAAAATATAGCCCAACCCAGCTGAACGAACAGCCGAGAAAAAAAACAGCACGAATCTTAGAGTAAGAATCATCAGCCAAAAATTGACTAGCCCAATTTGAAATTCAGGCGACTTACATATAGCTTAAGTGAATTAGTAGAGACAATCATGCATTTTTTTGAAAAGGAGAGACAATCATGCATGAATGACAATGATGCTCTTTAGTGACCATCGTCGTAGCCAGCCCGTATAGGCAAGCAGAAGCAGCTGACGATGTAATGTAATCCTGAAATTGCAAGTCACTCGGAGAAAAGTGGATCTGTGTGACGGCCGGCCGGTTCTTTTCTTTTCTGTGTTGGGCAACGCATTTAAACTGTTAGGGTTAATTAATAAGTTTAATTAATGGAAATCTCTGTTAGCAAACCGACATGTGGTTTTCTCTCCCGATGGGTCACGTCCTATTGTAACGGCCACGCCCGTCGATCCCATCTCTTGCAAACGTCGCGTCTGTGCGACGCGCCCCTTCCAGGGGTATATATTTGTACATCATCGCAATCAATAGACATCAGTGATTACTGTTCACGCATAGTTTCTTTACACGTTATCAGCACTTCTCTCCAGCGAGAGTGACGAGGCCCCACAAGAACTCGTCGGAGAAGAATCTGGAACGAACTTCAAGGAATCATACAATGGAGGAGGAAATGTGTTTAGTGGATAGTGCATCTACTAACACGATTCTTAGGGAGATGAAGTATTTCCAGACACTCAAGAAGAGCAATGGAAGTCTCATGACAATTGCTGGTCGAGACACTGTAATTGTTGGTTCTGGTCAAGTCACAATTACACTCCCTATGGGTACTAAATTAATAATCTCGGATACTCTACTGTATCCAGATTCTACTCGTACCTTGCTGAGTTTTAAGGATATCCGCAAAAATGGTTTTCATGTGGAAACTAATGAAGAGAGTGGGGCCGAATGCCTACTCATAACTTAACAAAAGGGATTTCGAAAGGAAGTCCTTGAGAATTTGCCTTCTCTATCTTTCGGGTTGTATTATACATATATTAAACCAGAGACGCATACGGCGTACAAGATAGTTTTTCAGAATCTTGATAAGTTCAAGATTTCGCATGGTCGCCTGGGTCATCCTGGTATTGGGATGATGAGAAAAGTTATTGATGGTTCTGTTGGACACAACATAACGGATAGAAAGTTTCCAAAATCATCGGATTTTGTATGCACATCATGGTGCAACTAGGAAATTGATCACAAGGCCATCGTATGTGAAATTAAAGGATGAGCCGCTTAATTTCCTTGAACACATTCAAGGAGATATTTGTGGTCCAATACAACCGTTATCTGGACCATTTAGATATTTCATGGTCCTAATTGATGCATCAATAAGATGGTCAAATGTCTGTCTACTATCAACAAGGAACCATGCTTTTGCAAAGCTAATTGCTCAGATCATTAAATTGAGAGCAAATCATCCCGAGCATAGGATAAAACCATCGAATGGATAATCTTTGCAGAATTTAGTTCACGAGCATTTAATGATTCTTGCCTAGCTTTGTGCATTTACGTGGAGCACTCAAGACCTTATGTACATACCAGAATGGTCTTGCGGAATCACTTATCAAGAGGATCAAGTTGATAGCAAGACCGCTCCTGCAGAATAGTAATCTTCCAGCTTCATGTTGGGGTCATGCAGTTTTACATGCTGCAGAATTGATACAAATTCGACCAACTGCATATCATACGGTCTCCCCGTTGCAGTTAGTACATGGAAACCAGCCAAGTATTTCCCATCTGCGGCAATTCGGTTGCACGGTATATGTACCGATCTCACCACCGCACCGTACATCAATGGGCCCTCATAGACGAATGGGGATCTATGTGGGGTACAATTCTCCGTCAATCATTAAGTATCTGGAATCCCTGACATGGGATTTGTTTACAGCCCGGTACGCTGATTGCATTTTTGATGAGGATAATTTCCCGGCATTAGGGGAGAGAATAACCACAAAGAATGTCGATAAATAGATTGGGATGTATAAGGCATCCAGTCCTTAGATCCACGTACGAATGAGTCTGAACTGGAGGTTCAGAAGATTATAAATTTGCAAAATATTGCAAATAATCTGCCAGATGCATTTACTGATTATAAAGGTGTCAAAAGTCAAATGTTCCCGATATGAATGTGCCAGAGAGAGTGGATGTGACCCATAGGTCTACTCAGCCACCTAAGAGGGGGAGGAATCTGGACACAAAGGATAAGGCTTCGCAGAAGCGTCCAAGGGGAATGAGGAATCCTCAAATAGTAAATGCAAGTCAACAAAATGTTGATAATCAACCTAGGGTTGAAGGACACCTGAATTATGCTGGACATCCAGAACCCAGCACAAGTGTGCACACAAATTTTGGTGCTCGGACATCAGAAGACCTTGATCCAATTGTTGAGGGAAATCATGAAGGATCAAAAGGTATTGATGAGATATCCATTAATTATATTGATTCAGGAGAATCATACAATAGAAAGACTACATTTGTCGACATTTATTTCGCCTCTAGAATTGCAGAAAGCCTTGATTTGGATCAAGAACCTAAGTCCATGGCAGAGTGCATGAAGCGCTCAGACTGGTCCAAATGGAAGGCAGCAATTGAGGATGAATTGCGCTCGCTCAAAAAAAGAAGGGTATTTACTGCAGTAATACCCACTCCTCAGCATGTGTTCCCTGTGGAAGCAAAATGGGTTTTCGTTCGTAAGAGGAATGAGAACAATGAGGTGGTGAGATATAAGGCGAGGCTTGTAGCACAGGGGTTCACGCAGAGACCCGACATCGATTATGGTGAAACATATTCTCCTGTTATGAGTGGAACAATGTTCCGATATTTAATATCACTAGCAGTGAAAATGAATTTGTCTATCCAACTGATGGATGTTGTGACTGATGAAGCTATGTACCTAGGATAGGCTCATGGACCTGTCCAAGATACCCTCCCCAAGGACATCTCTAGAAGAAACCACCTTCCAATTGACCCGGAAGTGTTCCACTCGACGGACTCAAAGACACTCGACCATGAAGCCAACCACTCGACTGCCAGGAGACCTAAAGTCACTCTGCACACAAACGGTCTGTCATTAAGTAGCTTTTATAGTCATCATAGCACTTTATTTGTGGCGTTACCAGTAGCGCCCGGCCTTAATGTACCTTAAACCCTGCATAACTAAGGCTCGGAGGGGTCTGGCGGACTCTATATAAGCCACCCCCCTCCTCAGTATAAAGGGTTCGCACCCCTGTAACACATATACACATAATCCAATCGACCGCCTCCGGGCTCCGAGATGTAGGGCTGTTACTTCCTCTGAGAAGGGCCTGAACTCGTAAACCTCTTGCATATACAACTACTCCATAGCTAGGATCTTGCCTCTCCATTCCTACCCCCCTATTCTACTGTCAGACTTAGAACCACGACAGTTGGCGCCCACCGTGGGGCAGGTGTCTTAGCAACTTATTGGAGAAGTTGCGATTTTTCCGATCTCCTTCATCATGGTGTCAGGCGGAGTTTTGGTTGAGGGCCGCGAGATCCGTCTCGGCGCGCTCACGTTCATCGCCGACGACTCCGCTTGGCTTCAGGAGGCTCCACTCGACATCGACGTGCTCCCTGTCCGCGGGGCGACGCACTTTTGCGCGTGCATCCGCGGTGTCCTTCTGCGGCAACCGTCGACCCAGTATCGGTCGGCCCCTGTGTCATCCTCCCTTCCTATTTCCCGCCGGCAAGCACTCCGGTCGGTCGAGGCTTCAGTGGTGGGTGAGGCATGTGGTGGCTCGCCAGTCGGCCACCCCCCAAGTCATGGTGATCGAGCCCGACGAATCTCTCTACGGCCTGTTCGACCTGTCGACTGGCTCCGTAGAGACTGCATCCGAGTGCGACAGCAGTGATCCAGCGGCAGAGGTTCTAATGGTCAATGGGCCACGCAGTCCTCCCGGCTTTCCCCGCACCGACGGAGGCGACAGCGGAGGCGATCCGGCGCATGCCCACAAAGAGTATCACCCAGAGCCCCTCACTCTGCAGAGGGAAGAACTTTGCCGTCGGAACATGGATGCGCTGCACACTCCTATCGTTGGAGAAACCACCGAGGCTCGGGCCTTAGAGGACGCGCGCTTGGCCAACTTGGCTGAGCGCACTCGACTGGAGAACCTCCAGCGAGCACTCGACGAGCGTGCGCATCAACGGGTTCCAGAAACCAGTCGACGTCAACTCTTTCCATCACCGGCTCAGGTATATCGAACTCCGATTCAGAATCTAGCAGCTGCAGCCCGTATAGCAGAGTCGATTCAGCCTTCCCAGTCAGAGGCTGGCAGAGGCTTGTTACAGATCAGAGCATTACTCCGGGCAGCAGGAGATCAAAATTCAGCTATGTCACAGTCATGGAATAGGATTCATAGCAGATCCGTCACTGCAAATACAATCCAGTCGGCCCATAGCCCAAGATCGCCCCCAAGGCGTGAGGGACGTGGGGACCGGCATGATGAGTACAGGAACCGGGAGCAGTATGATCACCAACTCTATCGCGATGATCGACGTCGAGTGCCCACCCCTCCCCCAAGGGGTGGATCGTACGCGCCTCGACAGCAGGACGACAGACGCCCTCACAGTGTTGGGCGAAGGATTCCAGTCGACCCCAGGGAACCAGGCTTTGATGCGAGATCCATTCTCGTTCAAAGTTTGGTCGACAGGAACAGAGCTCACCGAGAAGGTCATGACAGAGATGTGCCCACCAGCAGCAGAGTACACGTTTCAGGGCCAGAGTGCTTCAGCAGAGCCATCAGGGCCGTGGTGATTCCTCCCAACTTCAGGTTGACGACTGGAGTCAATAAGTTCACCGGTGAGTCCAAGCCTGATACTTGGCTTGAAGACTACCGAGTGGCTGTTCAGATTGGCGGCGGCAACGATGAGGTGGCCATGAAACACCTGCCTCTTATGTTGGAGGGCTCGGTCAGAGCATGGTTGAATCAGTTAGCACCCAGCAGCATTTACACTTGGGAAGATCTTGCCCGAGTGTTTGTCAGAACATTTGAAGGAACTTGCAAGTGACCAGCAGGGTTGACAGAGCTGCAATCTTGTGTGCAGAAGTCGAATGAAACTCTGAGGGATTACATCCAGAGATGGATCACGTTGCAGCACACAGTAGAGAATGTATCTGATCACCAGGCAGTCTATGCCTTCAAGGAAGGCGTTAAATACAGAGAGCTAAACCTAAAATTCGGTCGAACCGGAGACATGTCTCTGAGTCAAATGATGGAGATTGCCACCAAGTATGCCAATGGTGAAGAAGAGGATCGGCTCCGGAGTGGCAAGCACAAGTCAGTCCCCCACGAAACCGGAGGAGGGAACTCCAGTCGGAAGCAGAAGCGGAAAGCCGAGCCAGCTGCTCCTGGAGAAGCCTTGGCCGTGACTCAAGGAAAGTTTAAAGGGAAGCCCAAAGGGTCTTGGAACCCTAAGAAGGTGAAGGACAAGGAAGGGAATGACGTGATGGATTTGCCGTGCCACATCCACACGAAGAAAGATGAGGAGGGTAATTTCATTTACCCGAAACATACCACTCGACAGTGTCAGCTCTTGATCCAGCAATTCCAGGGGAACCAGCCCAAAGATAAAGAAAAGGAGTCGGACAAAGTTGAAGACAAAGAAGATAGTGATGATGGATATCCCCAGGTCAATTCCACCCTGATGATTTTTGCTGATGTTGAAAGCAAAAGTCGATTGAAAGTTATCAACTGAGAGGTGAATATGGTTGCTCCGGCGACACCCAGTTACCTGAAATGGTCTCAGACTGCCATCACATTCGACCAGTCCGATCATCCGACACACATAGCCACCCCTGGGAGGCAAGCTTTGGTGGTCGACCAAATCGTCGAAGGCACCCGACTGACTAAAGTTTTGATGGATGGTGGCAGTGGCCTGAATATATTGTATGCAGAGACGTTGAAAGGGATGGGCATTCCGATGTCCAGACTCAGTACCAGCAACATGAGTTTCCATGGAGTCATTCCTGGAAAGAAGGCTGAGTCACTCGGCCAAATTGCTCTTGATGTGGTTTTCAGTGATTCCAAGAATTACCGCCAAGAAAAGTTGACGTTTGAAGTTGTGGATTTCTAGAGTGCTTATCACACTATTTTGGGCAGGCCAGCCTATGCACATTTCATGGCTCGACCATGTTATGTGTACCTCAAATTGAAGATGCCTGGTCCCAAAGGTGTGATCACTATTACTGGCAATCGGAAGAAGGCGGAAGAGTGCTTTCAGAAAGGCTCAAAGATCGCCGATGCTTAGATGGCAGTGGTAGAGCTGCAGGAATACCAGAAAACTGCAGACCCGAGTGATTTGTTGCGAGCCAAGAAGCCCGCTACGTAATTAGCATTTTAGTCGTCCGGCGAGACAAAACCGATTCACATTCACCCGACCGACCCTAGTGCTGCTCCGACTCATATCTCTACAACACTCGACTCCAAATAGGAAGAAGCGCTCATCCAGTTCCTCCATGAGAACTGGGACATCTTCGCATGGAAGCCTTCTGACATGCCGGGTGTTCCCAGGGGGCTGGCTGAGCATCGTCTATGAGTCGACTCAAAAGTGAAACCTGTCAAGGAACATCTTCGATGGTCCGCCGTCCAGAAGAGAAAGGCCATTGGTGAGGAGGTGGATCGGCTCTTAGCAGCGGAGTTCATCCGAGAGATTTACCACTCCGAGTGGCTCGCCAATGTTGTCATGGTACCCAAGAAGGACAAGTCACTTTGCATGTGCATTGACTTCAAACATATCAATCGGGCCTGCCCGAAAGATCATTTTCCTATCCCCCACATCGACCAAATAGTCGACTCGACTGCGGGATGTGAGCGCCTGTCTTTTTTAGACGCCTATTCCGGTTACCATCAGATCTGTCTATATGGACCCGACAAGATCAAAACAGCTTTCATCACTCCATTCGGGTGCTTCTGTTATGTCACCATGCCATTCGGCCTCAAGAATGCCGGAGCCACGTTCATGAGGATGATTCAGAAGTGTTTGCTCACTCAAATTAGTCAGAATGTGGAAGCATACATGGATGATATTGTGGTCAAATCACGGAAGGGTTCCGACCTGCTGATTGACCTTGCTGAAACATTTGCCAACCTTAGGAGGTATGATATCAAGCTTAATCCATCAAAGTGCACATTCAGAGTTCCTGGCGGAAAGTTACTCGGTTTTCTCGTTACCGAACGAGGAATCGACGCCAACCCAGAAAAAGTTGGTACTATACTCCAAATGAAATGCCCTGTGCATGTGCATGATGTCTAGAAGCTTACTGGATGCTTGGCCGCTTTAAGTCGATTCATGTCTCGTCTCGGTGAAAAGGCATTGCCTCTTTACCGACTGATGAAGAAGTCAGACAAGTTCGAGTGGACTCCCGAAGCTGATGCAGCGTTCGCAGAGCTAAAAGCCCTGCTCTCCACCCAGCCAGTGCTTGCTGCCCCAATCAGCAAAGAGCCTTTGCTGCTTTACATTGCAGCCACATGACAAGTCGTCAGTACAGTATTTACGGTTGAGCGGGAAGAAGAAGGAAAACCTTTAAAGTTCAGCGCCCAGTATATTATCTTTCTGAAGTTTTGACCCCATCAAAGCAAAGATACCCTCATTATCAGAAGCTTGTATATGGGATTTATATGACCACGAAGAAGGTTGCTCATTACTTCTCTGACCATTCCATTACAGTCGTCAGCGACGCCCCATTGTCAGAGATTCTGCACAATAGAGATGCAATTGGTCGAGTGGCATAATGGGCGATTGAACTCCTTCCCCTTGATATCAAGTTTGAGGCAAAGAAAGCCATCAAGTCCCAAGCAATAGCAGATTTCATCGCCGAGTGGACTGAACAACAACTGCCGACTCAAGTTCACTCGAAGCACTGGACCATGTTCTTTGATGGCTCTAAGATGCTGAATGGTTCCAGTGCTGGGGTAGTGTTGGTTTCCCCCCGAGGAGATAAGCTCAGATATGTGCTCTAGATTCACTTTGATTCCTCCAATAACGAAGCAGAATACGAAGCACTTTTGTATGGGTTGCGTATGGCCATTTCACTCGGCGTCCGTCGCCTCATGGTCTATGGCGATTCAGATTTGGTGGTTAACCAAGTGATGAAGGAGTGGGCCGTCAGAAGTCCGGCCATGACTGGTTACTGCAATGCAGTGAGAAAGCTAGAGAAGAAATTCGAGGGTTAGAGCTTCATCATATACCCCGACTGAAAAATCAAGCGGCTGATGATTTGGCAAAAATAGGTTCCAAGAGAGAAGCCATTCCCAGTAATGTGTTTTTGGAACACATCCACACACCATCAGTTCAAGAGGATCCTTTCACCGAAGAAGCCCCGCAGCCGAAAAGTGTCACGGATCCGACTGAAGTTGAGGTCCCAGCTGTGGTCGACCTGATCATGGAAGTTTTGGTCATCATTCCCGACTGGACAGTGCCGTACATCACGTATATCCTAAGGAAAGAGCTCCCGGAGAATGAAGAAGAGGCTCGACAGATCATCCATCGATCCAAGGCCTTTACTATGATAAAGGGACACTTGTACACAGAAAGCGCGACTGGAGTCAGCCAGAAATGTATAACACCAGAAGAAGGTCAGATAATTCTTGACGATATCCACTCGGGGACCTGTGGTCATCATGCGTCCTCTCGGACCATTGTGGCTAAAGCATACCGAGCGGGATTTTACTGGCCAAGAGCAAATGAAATGGCGAAGGAGATAGTCGACAAGTGTGAAGGATGTCAGTTCTATTCCAATCTGGCACACAAACCCGCCTCAGCCTTGAAGACCATTCCACTCGTTTGGCCCTTCACTGTTTGGGGGTTGGATATGGTTGGACCACTGAGAATTGGTAGGAGCGGCTTCACTCACTTGCTAGTGGCAGTCGACAAGTTTACTAAATGGATTGAAGCTAAACCTATCAAGAATCTCGATGCTTGCACTGCTATCAGTTTTGTCACAGAGCTGATATTCAGATATGGAGTTCCGCATAGCATCATCACTAATAATGGGTCGAACTTCGATTCCGACAAGTTCAAAGCCTTTTGCACCTCTCAAGGCACATGAGTCGACTATGCTTTAGTCGCTCACCCCCAGTCGAATGGACAAGCGGAACGAGCAAACGGTCTAATTCTCAAAGGACTGAAACCCCGACTGATGCGCGATCTCAAGCACGCAGCAGGCGCATGGGTCGACGAACTTCCTTCAGTTCTTTGGGGATTAAGGACCACCCCTAATCGGTCAACTGGACGAACTCCGTTCTTTCTGGTCTATGGAGCTGAAGCAGTTCTGCCGAGTGACTTGCTTCACAATGCACCCCGAGTCGAGCTCTACTCTGAAGATGAAGCAGAACAAGCCCGGCAGGATGCAGTCGACCTCCTAGAAGAGGAAAGAGAGATGGCCTTGATCCGCTCAACTATCTATCAGCAAGACTTGCGTCGATTCCATGCCAGAAATGTGAAGAGTCGAGCCTTCCAAGAAGGAGATTTGGTCCTCCGAGTGGATCAACAGAAGCCACACAAGCTCACTCCTACTTGGGAAGGCCCCTTCATCGTCACCAAAGTTCTCCACAATAGAGTGTACCGTCTTTACAACATCGATCGCCAGATTGATTAGCCACGAGCTTGGAATGCGGAGCTGCTCCGCCCCTTTTATACTCAAGGACTCACTCGGATGAGATGTAATAAAAATACCTCTGTAGTTTGTTTATCAAAGACAAGAGTGCTATAATTTTCCCAGTGATTGTTTTTTGCTTTTGTTTACATGAGAAATCCCCCAGTGGGTGGCTTAGCTGCGAATCCATTTCGCCTAAGTTTGTAAAAAAATTCTTACCGAGTGACGAGCAAGCCTCTCACTCGGGGGCTTAGCTGCGAATCCGTTTCGCCTAAGTATTTGAAAATCCTACCGAGTGGAGAGCAACACTCCCACTTGGGGGCTTAGCTGCAGTCCAGTACTCGCCTAAGTATTTGAAAATCCTACCGAGTGGAGAGAAAACCTCCTACTCAGAGGCTTAGCTGCAGTCCAGTACTCGCCTAAGTATTTGAAAATCCTACCAAGTGGAGAGCAAACCTCCTACTCGGAGGCTTAGCTGCAGTCCAGTACTCGCCTAAGTATTTGAAAATCCTACCGAGTGGAGAGCAACCCTCCACTCGGAGGCTTAGCTGCAGTCCAGTACTCGCCTAAGTATTTGAAAATCCTACCGAGTGGAGAGCAACCCTCACACTCGGAGGCTTAGCTGCAGTCCAGTACTCGCCTAAGTATTTGAAAATCCTACCGAGTGGAGAGCAATGCTCCCACTCGGGGGCTTAGCTGCAGTCCAGTACTCGCCCAAGTATTTGAAAATCCTACCGAGTGGAGAGCAACCCTCCCACTCGGAGGCTTAGCTGCAGTCCAGTACTCGCCTAGGTATTTGAAAATCCTACCGAGTGGAGAGCAACCCTCCCACTCGGAGGCTTAGCTGCAGTCCAGTACTCGCCTAAGTATTTGAAAATCCTACCGAGTGGAGAGCAATCCTCCCACTCGGGGCTTAGCTGCAGATCCATGCTAGCCTAAGTATTTAAAATCCACCGAGTGGAGAGCAATCCTCCCACTCGGGGCTTAGCTGCAGTCCAAGACTCGCCTAAGTATTTAAAATCCCACCGAGTGGAGAGCAAACCTCCCACTCGGGGCTTAGCTGCAGTCCAATACTCGCCTAAGTATTTAAAAATCCTACCGAGTGGAGAGCAATCCTCCCACTCGGGGGCTTAGCTGCAGTACAGTACTCGCCTAAGTATTTAAAAATCCTACCGAGTGGAGAGCAATCCTCCCACTCAGGGGCTTAGCTGCAGTCCAGTACTCGCCTAAGTATTTAAAAATCCTGCCGAGTGGAGAGCAATCCTCCCACTCGGAGGCTTAGCTGCAGTCCAGTACTCGCCTAAGTGTTTAATCCATTCCGATCCGCAAGGACGACGAGGTGCAGGTCGACTGCTACCTTCTCCTTCGGAGCTACGCCACAAACACAACGTGCACTCTGCAAGGACGACGAGGTGCAGGTCGACTGCTACCTTCTCCTTCAGAGCTACGCCACAAATACAACATGCGCTCTGCAAGGACGACGAGGTGCAGGTCGAGTGCTACCTTCTCCTTCAGAGCTACGCCACAAATACAACGTGCGCTCTGCAAGGATGACGAGGTGCAGGTCGACTGCTGCCTTCTCCTTTGGAGCTACGCCACAAATACAATGTGCGCTCCATCCTGATCCGCAAGGACGCAGGTTGACTGCAATATGTGCTCCATTCCTACCCGCAAGAGCGATGAAGTGCAGGTCGACTAGACTTTCCACATCAGAGCTGCGTCCCAAGCACTAAAGTATATTCCGAGTGAAGAACAAAGTTCGCTCGAAGGCAAATGCAAGAATATTCAACGATAGGCCAAGTTCAGATAACATTCTACGGATTCAGAAGTGCTCAGGCGTCAAGCCTGTAAAAGTTTATCGGTTACAAAACCACTCGGCATTCCGAGGCAAATTTAAGGCGAAGCATAGAAGTTTTTCTTACTCCTCTGGTGGAGGATTGTAGTGCGCGACAAACTGGTCCAGGTCGATTCCGTCAGCAATCCGAGTGGCAGCAGCAATGAAGGTCTCCATGAAAGATTGGAAGTCGTGCTTCTTGGTATTGGCCACTTTGATGGACGCCAGCTTGTCCTCTCGCGCATCCTTGCAGTGAACACGGACCAGGGACAGAGCAACGTCAGCACCGCACCTGGAAGAGGACTTCTTCCATTCTTGCACTCAACCTGGAACTTCATTCAGTCGAGTCATTAGAGACTCGAGGTCATTTTGAAGCGTCTCTCCCGGCCAGAGCGTCGTGTCGATTCGCGATGCCACAACCTTCAGTCGAGCAAGATAGTCAATAACTCCAGCAACACGAGACTCCAGACGGAGCACGTTCATAGCGGCTTCATCCTTCATAGGAGAGTTAATGGGGTCCAAGCTTGTCTCCACTCGACTGGTCTCCTCCTCGAAGTTTTGGCAGAATTCTATAAACATAATTTGAAGTTAAGCCAACAGTTCTATGATGAGTCGATGACAACAAGTCAGTCGGATAGAAGAGATTACCTTCAAGCATGATGAATAACTTCTTGGCGAGCCCTCCCAGATAAGCCTCCAGATCGTTCTTCTTCCCCGCCAGTTCGCTAGCCTTGTCACTCAGAGCTATCTTATCATTCTTCAGACGGCTGGCCTCCTTGTTGGCCACGTCGAGAGCAGCTTTCAGATTGGTGTTCTCCTCTTCAAGTTTACCGACTGAAGCCAGTTTTTCTTCCGCAAGCTTCATTTTGTCCAAAGCCGCCTTCTGCGCCTTGGCGAGGTCATGGTCCTTCTTTTTCAGAGCCCCCTTCATTTTTTCTGCAAAGTGGCAATGAGATCAAAACCAGGAATGTGCAGAAAGATAAAGACAATCGTCAAGATTCTCACCAACCATACCTTTCGCTTCATCTTTCGCCTTCTTAAAGTTCTTCTGAATAAGCTTCAAGTCAAGGTCGAGCTGGATATGTTTGTCTTCCAATTCAGTATAGTGAGCCACATGCTCGCAAGATTTCTGCGAAGGGTCAGTTGATAGACATCAAAGATAGGTTGCTTCCGAGTGACTAAGAGAAAAATCATAGCATTTCTAAGACTACATCCGAATCAAAATATTCAACAGTAGTCTCGGGGACTACACCCAGTGGGTGCACTCAGCGTGCCCCCACTGGTTCTACCGACTCAGTCTGATCAGTCGACCGAAAGAGACAAAAAGGTTATGATCCTAAACCATAGCTAACTGCCAGCAGTCAGCCACGGTCTCATCATGATCTAAAAAACAGGTTCTTCAGACCTTAGTCGACTGCCAGCAGTCGACTATGGTCTCGGGGACTACACCCAGTGGGTGCACTCAGCGTGCCCCCACTGGTTCCAAGATTCCATTCGACATGGCCCGACTAGACCGAGTGAAGAAGTTAGAGTGAAGAAATTCAAAATACAAAGACTACAGTCGACTGCCAGCAGTCCACCATAGTCTCGGGGACTACACCCAGTGGGTGCACTCAGCGTGCCCCCACCAAGCCAAAAATTCAATCAACACGCCCAGTGTAACGCCCTCGATGCGGCTATATCTCCCACATGTCGAAGCACGACTTAGAGGCATAACTGCATTGAAAGCAATGTCGCAAGTGAGGTAATCTTCACACAACCCATGTAATACATAAGGGAAAGAGATACATAGTTGGCTTACAATCGCCACTTCACACAATTACATGAATAAAGCATTACATCATCCAGATACAATCAAGGTCCGACTACGGAACCAAAATACGAGAAGAACCCCAAATGCAACAAAGGTCCCGATCGACCCCAACTGGGCTCCACTCTTGATCAACTAGAGCGAAACAACACAAAGGGCAAGATCTTCATCGAGCTCCTCCTTGAGCTTGGTTGCGCACACCTTTCGATAACATAGGCACCGCAAACTGGTTTTGGAAGTATCTGTGAGCCACGGGGACTCAGCAATCTCGCACCCTCGCGATCAAGACTATTTAAGCTTATGGGTAAGGTAAAGGCATGAGGTGGAGCTGCAGCAAGCGACTAGCATATATGGTGGCTAACATACGCAAATGAGAGCGAGAAGAGAAGGCAAAGCACGGTCGATAAAAGTATGATCAAGAAGTGATCCTATAGCAACCTACGTCAAGCATAACTCCAACACCGTGTTCACTTCCCGGACTCCGCCGGAAAGAGACCATCACGGTTACACACACGGTTGATTCATTTTAATTAAGGTCAACTTCAGATTTTCTACAACCGGACGTTAACAAATCCCCATCTGCCCATAACCGCGAGCACGACTTTTGAAAGTTCAAATCCCTGTAGGGGTGTCCCAACTTAGCCCATGACAAGCTCTCACGGTCAACGAAGGAATAGACCTCCACCCAAGACACTCCGATCAGACACGGTATCCCGGTACAACAAGACATTTCGACAGGGTAAAACTAAACCAGCAACACCGCCCGAATGTGCCGACAAATCCCGATAGGAGCTGCACATATCTCTTTCTCAGGGCACACTCGGATGAGTCTAGATACGAGTAAAACCAACCCTCAAGTTTCCCGAGGTGGCCCTTGAGTAGCTCGATTCGGACCAACACTCGAGGAGCACGGCCGGGGGTTAGAATAAAGATGACCCTTGAGTCTACGAACCCAAGGGAAGGTGGTAGGTTGTTAGTGCAAATGGTAAAACCAATGTTGGGCATTCTTTGGAGAAGCTTTACTTAAGGCGAACTGTCAAGGGTTCCCATTATAGCCCAACCGCGTAAGGAACGCATAAAATCCGGGAACATAACACCGATATGACGGAAACTAGGGCGGCAAGAGTGGAACAAAACACCAGGCATAAGGCCGAGCCTTCCACCCTTTACCAAGTATATAGATGCATTAATTAAATAAGATATAATGTGATATCCCAACAAGTAAACATGTTCCAACAAGGAACAACATCTCCATGTTCAACAAGGAACAAACTTCAATCTTCAATCGCAACTAACAACGCTATAAGAGGGCTGAGCAAAGCGGTAACATAGCCAATCAACGGTTTGCTAGGACATGGTGGGTTAGAGGTTGACATGGCAATTTGGGAGGCTGACAAGCAAATGGTAGGCATCGTAGCATTGGCATAGCAAAAGAGCGAGCAAACTAGCATAGCAAAGATAGTAGTGATTTCGAGGGTATGATCATCTTGCCTGAGATCGAGTCCATGAAGAAGACAAACGGACGAAGTCGAACGGATCCTCACAACTCCGGAACGAAACCGAAGCTAACGAGAGAAGCAACCCGGAAAGAAACAAACAACATAGTAAACAACCATCACATAAACATGGCATGAAGCACAATCAAGAATGATGCATGTCCGGTTTAATGAGGCATGGCATGGCAAAGTGCAACAAACAATACTACAAGTTAAGTGGAGCTCAATATGCAACGAGGTGCATGTTGACGGAACACCACATCAATTATTTAGTTTTCTCTCGGTTATGCTACCAAACAATATTAAGTGTTGTTAAACATGGCAAGAGGTGAAGCATAAATAAACTAACTATTTTGGCAAGTTTAAATGAGGCCGAAAGCAACAAAGGACAATTCCGGAAAATCCTCATGTCATTTAGCAATTTTTTAGAAAACAACAATTTTAAACATTTTAAATGTTGTTATCATGATGCGGATGACATATGCAAATCTTATGCAATTTTTATGAAAATGTTGGCATAAGCATGTTATGAAGCATTTGGTCACCATGGCGGAACAAAAGGGATGCCACGGCAACGATAACGAAAATGGTGCGACGGCAACATTCTGGTTATCCGATAACTCAAGGATATACCGGTGCAAAAAGGAAGTGTGACGTGAGCGAGTCATGCAAGATGGTGGGGTGATCCCGGATTCCGGGTTCCCACAGGACGGCGGCATGGCAAACGAGGAATGTGCAAAAACAATTCGATCAGGGTGCAAAACTCGAGCATCTCATACAACATGCATTCGTTCACGGGCGCCGTCTCGGGGTTATACCTTCGAAGCATGCGTTTTTGGAGCGGGCAGCGTTGATGCGATGTAGAGGAAGTAGACGTTCTCGTAGCGGTCGTAGAGGAAGTAGTTGTACACGTTCGTCTCGGAGAGGTACTTGACGAATCCAACATCTTCGGGGCGACGGTAGTGGTTCACGGACGTCGTGAGAAGTAGTGGAAGTAGTTGTACACGGCGACGGTAGTTGTACACGTTCGTCTCGTAGATGTCCGGGGTAGTCGGTAGAGGTACACATGTTGTCGGGGTACTTGTCGGTCCGGTCTTGGTGAAGATGTACATGGCAAACGTAGTGGTACTAAGCGCCGGTCGTCGAGGGACTTGCCGAAATCCACAGAGCCGGTGTGCTTGTTCAGGCGTCGGTCTTGCTGGAGGGGTACTTGGCGAATCCGCATAGTCGCACACATGTCATAGTGGTACTTGGTAAAATCCACAGGGTGGTCTTGGCGTGCAGCGAACAACGGTACATGAAGGCAAAGGCATGGCCGATAGTGAGATTGCAGCGGCCTTGGGCGCAAAGGTGGTTGTGGCCACGAAAGGCCGTTGGAGAGGAAGCAGGGGCGCGAGGAGGGCCATGACGGGCACGGGGCAAGGTGGTGGTGGTGGTGGACGCGGACCGGCTCGATCCGGCCAGATCCGAGGCCAGGGAGGCTGCGGGCTCCTCTGGGCGCAGACGAAGACGGCGGCGGGCACGAGGAGAAGACAGGGGGCCGCTGAACAAGCTTGAGGACGACGGCTGGCGAGGCAGAGGAGGGGCACGACCGCAGGCGACGGAGGGCCGCCGGAGTTGGCCGTCCCGGTGGTGTTGCGGATAGGGGTGGAATTCGAGCCGAGTCGAGCCAGCTCGACTCGACTCGCTAAAGCTCGTTGTCGGTGTCAAAATCGGCGGATCTCGGGTAGGGGGTCCCGAACTGTGCGTCTAGGCGGATGGTAACAGGAGACAAGGGACACAATGTTTTACCCAGGTTCGGGCCCTCTCGATGGAGGTAAAACCCTACGTCCTGCTTGATTAATATTGATGATATGAGTAGTATAAGGGTAGATCTACCACGAGATCAAGGAGGCTAAACCCTAGAAGCTAGCCTATGGTATGATTGTTGTAATGTATGTTGTCCTACGGACTAAAGCCCTCCGGTTTATATAGACACCGGAGGAGGCTAGGGTTACACAGAGTCGGTTACAATAGTAGGAGAGCTACATATCCGTATTGCCAAGCTTGCCTTCCACGCCAAGGAAAGTCCCATCCGGACACGAGCCGGAGTCTTCAATCTTGTATCTTCGTAGTCTTGGAGTCCGGCGGATAATGATAGTCCGGCTGTCCGGACACCCCCTAGTCCAGACTCCTCGGTAGCCCTCGAACCAGTCTTCAATGACGATAAGTCCGGTAGCGCATTATGTTCGGCATTGCAAGGCGGGTTCCTCCCTTGAATAATCCATAGAAGATCATGAACACCAGGATAGTGTCCGGCTCTGCAAAAATAATTTCCACATTCCACCGTAGAGAGAATAAAGTATACACTAGCTCAATCTGCTGACGTATTATGCGGCGTGACATCACACCACCACCAAGTCCTTGTTTGAATCATTTTTTACTAAACCACCTCAGCACGGTTAGCGAAGCGGTTTCCTTGGCACGTCTTGTCGTAGCAGAGATCGTGTTCCCCTTATTCCGGGATCCTCATCAATACGGACGTGGGTAACCCAACCGCGCCATTGATGGTGGCGCTTGGGAGATAAGCGAGTTTTACCGGGCGGTGGGGGCGCATAGTTTTAAATCCGCCTATATATAAGGGATAAGATTCACCTTCTCACCTCGCCTTCTTCCTCCTTTGCTTATCCATCTCCGCGCACTCGAGCTCCAACGCCCAAGCTTGCGCATCTTGCCTCGACCTTCTCCGAATATGTCCGGAGCGGGAGGTCAATGGTTAGCCTCCACCGCTAAGGAGGAGGACATCACCAAGCTGCGCGACGCCGGATACCTTTCAGCGATATCGCGCGATCGGCTGCCCGACGAGGGCAGCTCATCCTACCCCAGGCCTCATGAGAGGTCGTCTTCCTCCCCACTTCCTCCGCGGACTAGGCTTTCCGCTCCATCCATTTGTCCGGGGCTCATGTTTTACTACGGCTGGATTTCCACGATCTGGCGCCGAACTTCATCCTCAACATCTCGGCGTTTATCGTCGTGTGTGAAACCTTCCTCTGCATCCGGCCCCACCGGATTGTGGCTCAAGACCTTCAACGTCAAGCGAAGGTTGTGAAGAACGCATAAGCGGAATCTTGGGCGCCATGTTGGGCAAATTGCCCAGCGTGCCTTAACTCGAAGGGACCTTTGTGGATTCCGTCAAGGGGTGGCAATCGGGGTGGTTCTATATCACCGAGCAGCGCAAGCCCACATGGCGGCGGCCCCAGTTTAGATCTGGCATTCCCACGCAGCTCACCTCACGGAAAGAGAAGGGCTTGCGGTGGGGCAATCCGTGGAGGTGGCGGGACTCGAGCCTGCATCAAGAAGATGGTGAGCAATAGGCTCGGGCTCGTCGGCGTGGTCAAGTCATGCTCATCGGCGGATCCTCCCATGCCAAACGGGCATTTAATTTGTGGGAGTTCAATCCGGAACAGCACCAGCGCTAAGCGGCCTCTTGATACAACATCTGAAAGGCGCTGGAGGGTGCTGTTCAAGGCGCCAAGCCCAGCGTCCATGACGGAAGATCGCAGATTCAGCTCGCGATATCCAGCCGGCGAGGTAAGTGATTCAACCCCATTACGGGACACTTGTGATAATTAAATTGAATCTTAGTGAGGTTTCATTCGCCTCTTCCTTTGACAGAATGGATGGAGAAGGCCAAGCTGCTTATCAGCCCGGCTCCCATGCCGAAGACCAGTGGGCGCCCGCAAGCAGGGCTGCTGGTTCCGGCACCGCACGTGGTGCCGGAGAAGAAAACCAAGAAGGTGGCCACGGGGACTCGAAAGAGTTCCCATAATCAGCGTCGGCGACGGCGAGGACCCCTCCACGAAGGCGAGGAGGAGGTATTCTCTCCGGAGGAGGAGAGAAGAAGGAAGGCCTCCCCAATCGGGAGGCGAAGGAATCAGAGGGGAGAACTATCCCCGGACAGTTCGCCAACATCGGTGTTGGCGAGGATGAAATGGCCTCAAGGGCGAGCGTCCGGCGAGATCGTAAATATCCGGATCCTTGATGTGTAATTTCTTTTATGTCGCGTAGTATCCTTCTAACGCCGCATTCTGCCCGTAGTCCGGCCAATGATGATCTCCCGACTCATCGAAGGGTCATTAGCCTCGTCGGATGTAAATTCCATCCCGCCTCTACCCACGCGCGCCGACGAGGGCGTCGAGGTGGGATCCCAAAGAGGACCCATCGGGAGGAGGCTCGGGCGCCGTCGGGCAGCCTCCGGACTTTGTGCCGGACTCTACATCGGAACCCGCAGTGGTTCCAGAGTCCGGCAAGCGGCCCCTTCGAAAGAAGGGCAGGATCATGACGCCGGCGGTCTTCGTCCAACCGGAGGCGCCGGATAACCTGTTGGAGGCGCTTAAAGGCGCTTCCATCGAGGAAGAACACCGCACTATCATGAGTGCGGTGATTGAAAAGGTTCAGCTCGCTAGGCGGGCTGACCAAAGCTGCAGCAGACCTTCTAACGAGCTTTGAGGTAAGAAGTTAAAATTATGTAATGTAATACCGCATAGACGGTAGCCACGATGCTTAGTTCGGTGTTCGGAAAGAAAAGCGGATGAGGATCTAACAAGATATCTGTGAGGTTGCCTAAAATATGTCAATATGGGTTTGCAGGCTGCTGTTGCTGACCTCTGTCGCGTGTGGCGGAGGTCGAGGTCTTGAAGAAGGATCTCGGCGGTCGAGAAAGAGCTCGGCCATGCCAAGAGGCAGCTCGAGGAAAAGAAGGTGAGTGACACCACTTTGAATAAGTACCTTCTGAGAAAAGGATTTTGGTTGCAAATAAAATTAACAAGGATAATATGTGTATCGCGGGGGCCACTAACGAGGTGGCAGCCACGAAGGATCTTTGTGTCATGACGAGCAGCAGTCTTGACATGAGCAACTGGCGAGAAAAGCAAGAGGCACGGGTGGCGGAAGTTCGGCTAGAGCTCCGGGCTCTCATGGAAAAGCATGAGAGTTTGGGCGTGACTCAAGACTTCGAGAGTCGAGCTTGCCTCGGCTCTCGAAAGTGCCAAGTCCGCTAAGGCCGAGGCCCATAAGGCCCTTCAGGAAGTTGAGGACATAAAGAAGATAGCGGCGGGTAAGGCATTTTTCATGCAAAGCAGGCATGTTAGTGTGAACTACCTGACACTTACCCGAATTCGGAGCTCTCCAGGGGCGTTTGCAGATCTGCCGTGTAGTGCGTCTGATGCCGCCGCATTCTATCGTGGCGAGGAGGGGAGCTCGACGGAGAAGGTCTTCTGGTCTCAGTACTCTAAGGCCAGCCATCCGGTGCTCCCAAGCGACCAGCTGCAGCAGCTGGTCGAACTCCACAAGGTAGCTGAGGAGGCCATGAAGGGTCTCATAGTCCGGCTGTGGCCTGGACAGGCCATGCCTGGGAGATACTTTGGCCTCGTGCGGCGGCTGGTGGATGCATGCCCCAGGCTGGATGTAGTCAAGCACTCCGCCTGTATCGAAGGCGCTCGTCGGGCCCTTGCCCGCATAAAGGTGCAATGGGGCAAACTGGATGCAGAGAAGCTTCTCACGGACCCACCGCCGCCGGGCAAGGAGTATTGCACGCCGGAGAAGTATTATAAAATTGTCTGAAGGGAGCTGCGATATTGCGGATGAGTGCTCCCGAGATGTAATCTTTGAGTGAACTTCATTGTGTATTTATCCTGCGGCGCTGAAAACTTCTTTCATATGCGCCATGAGCAACGCTTTTTAATTTAAAATATTACCTTACATGCGGCCGTTTGTAAAATCGAGAGATGGCAAGTCGTTGGCTTCAGCCCCCAAGCCACAAGTCTTTGGGGTGTTAGGGATAAACTTGAGCACTCTTGTTCCCATTTTGGGTCCATCTAGGAGGCGCTCAACACGACGAACAAGGCAACCGGACTTATAATGCTTGAACACTCTCACTTAGCCATAGAATTCTATAATTTTAAATTTGGTGAAGCCCCTGGTATTCGGAAGACCGAATCCGGGCGCTATCCACGCTTGCATCGGACATTATCCGAACTTCGCTCAAGCGGCGTGAGTCTTTAGGACCGAAAAAACCTCTCGAACAGCGACCGGTCTCGCCTTATCATGCCGGTCAGTTTAGCTTTCTCCTCGAGGCGCCGCCGGCTCAACCAGGCGCAATCGCGATGGTTCTCCCGTGCCACCTTAGCCGGCGAGCGGGCGTAAGGCACCAAAACGTGGGAGCCGGGCAAACCCAACTATTGACCCAAGACATGATTCGAGCCGATTCATATAATGCTATAAGTTGAGGTGCCGCACTTGTGAAAGTGTTAGGACTTTATCACACCATAATTTGGGAGCGAAGCCCTGGCGATTCGGCCGTACCAAAATATCGGGTGCAAGATGTCATATAATGAACATATATATAAAGGATAAGCAATTGCAATGAAAAGGTGCTGCATTATTTATGAAAGAAAGTGCGCTAGTAAAGCGGACTGATACAAATAGTGTGGTAAGCAAGGATTTGGACTCAATAAACATGTCCCCCTCGAGGATGAGCTGCAGACTTGGTGTATATAATCGAATTTAATGCTCGTAATTGAGACCACACAGAATGTTCGTCGCGACCTTCTTTAGTCCCCACATTTGTTGCATCATGAGTTGGCAGGTTCGCCACGGACAGGGCTTACAGTTAACAGAGTCTGTGTACATAAAGAAGAAGAAAAATAAAATAAAAAAGGAAGGGGGCACACTTGTGAGCCCTGGTGTGGTCGAGCCGCACTCTGGGTCCATTGTGATCGTGCCCTTTCCTGCGCCCATGGTATCTCCAAAGCGTAATGATGTCGCGAGTGTTATTCTTGCGATCATGCGCTGGCGAGGTTGGGGCCGCATTGCTAAGCGTGCTCTGATCGCGCCAGGTGGTCTTGGTTGGCATTGCTCCGGGCGCGCTTTGCTGCGTCCGGCCTTTTAACTGCCGGACTTGAGAATTGCCTTAGAAGGCTGCTCAGACTTACGCGCGGAGAGCATGTATGTTTCTCCGTTCGGAGGGCGTTCCGTATTCCCATTGACCGTGATGACTCGCGAGGGCTGGCATCTTGAGCTTTAGGTATGCATAATGCGGCACGCGTTGAATTTTGCAAGCGCGGTTCGTCCGAAAGCGAGCGTGATAGCCGCTGCGAACGGGACTATGTCGAAGATTAACTCTTCGCTCGGAAATTATCCGGGATCGAAGACCACTTCGGTGTGGTGAGCAGTCTGCAGTTGGCCTCCACTCTGGGATGACACCTTTAAAGGTTGTCTTTGTAGGTTCAATCCTTGATGGGTCTATTCCCATTTTGCGACTTTGTATCTCGATAAAGCGAGTTCAGGCTCTGCCGCCGTCCATCAGGACTCTCGTGAGGTGAAATCCATCGGCGATTGGGTCTAAAACCAATGCGGCGAATCCGCCATGGCGTGTGCTGGTCGGATGGTCTCTTGATCGAAAGTGATCGGACAAGAGGACCATGGATTGAACTTTGGGGCGGTAGCTCCATCGCATAGGCGTCCACGAGTGCACGTTTCCTCTCCCTCTTGGGTATGTGGGTCGCGTATATCATATTCACCGTCGGCGCTTGGGAAACCATACATCCTCTGTTGTTCGGGCGGTCGGGTCTCTTCCTCGTCGTCGCTGTTTAGCCCTTGTCATTGTTTTGGCAATTAACTTGCGGCCTGCTTGAACACCCAGCAATCTCTATTGGTGTGGTTAGCTGGCTTTCGGAGGTGCCATGTATCGGCATAAGCGGTCGAGTATTCGGTCCAGTTAGACGGACCGGAGTGGTTCTTTTGAATGGCTTCTTCCACGACGGGTTTAGAGCCTCGGAATCCGGCATTGACTGCCGTATCCTCCTTATCGTCGCCGTTTATGCGGCGCTTGTTTTTGTTTCGACGTGACCTGCCATTGTTGTCCTTTGTATCCGGACTGCCAGAATTTTTCCGGAGGTTGTTGCTACGGGCTAGCCAGCTGTCCTCTCCCGCGCAAAAGCGGGTCATTAACGATGTGAGGGCTGCCATGGATTTCGGCTTTTCCTGCCCCAGATGCCGGGCTAGCCATTCGTCCCGGATGTTATGTTTGAAGGCTGCAAGGGCCTCTGCATCCGGACAGTCGACGATTTGGTTTTCTTTGTCAAGAACCGTGTCGAATTATGCGGCGATTCGTCGGCTGCTAAATAATGTGGCTTAGGTCATCGGCGTCGGTGGTCGCACATCGTGCCACGAAGTTGTCGAGGAATGCGGCTTCGAGTCTTCCCAGACCCAATTGACTCTGCGGGCAAGCTGTTTAGCCAATGCCGAGCTGGTCCTTTACGCTTGAGTGGGAGATACTTGATGGCATGGAGATCATCACCGCGGGCCATATGAATGTGGAGAAGATAGTCTTGATCCAAACCGCTGGGTCTGTTGTGCCATCGTAAGATTCGATGTTCTGGTTTAAACCCTTGAGGATCGATGATCCATTACTTCGTCGATGAAGCATAGAGGGTGTGCGGCGCCCTGTATTGAGCTATATCGCGACGCAGCTCGAGAGAGCACTTTATCTGCTGTGTTCGGCCCGCCAGGTTATTGTATCCGCGCGACGGTATTAAATGCGTGGATCGTGGGGCGCCCACGTGATCCGTAGATGGATCTGGATTGCCTTGCCTTGTCCTCAATATGTCTCGCAAGTCCGGCGGGTTCCCTCTTGGCCGTACTTTTGGAGCGATGCGGGTACGGTCTTGGCTGGGGGCACTGGATGCCTCTCATCGCGACCACGTGGTGGTCGGTCGACCATATCGTCTTGTTGGTGATGAAGGTATGTATGCTTCCTCCTCTAATCGGGGAGCAGCTTGCGTCTTAGGTAACTTTTGGAGGCGTTCGAGTTTATACTCTTGACGCGAGGACCTCGGTCCATCGATCGGCTAGCAGGTCTTGATCAGCTTGGAGCTGTTGCTGCTTTTTCTTTAGGCTATTCTTTGTGGCGATAAGCCTGCGCTTGAAGCGCTCTTGTTGACAGGATCCTCAGTGCGACGAATTCATCATCGTTGAGGCTTGCTTCGTCTTGGAGGGAGGCATATAGTTACCATCCTCAACCCCTTAAATCGCCGCCCTCTCGTGAGGGCTTGCTTCGCATCCTCTGCGCTGAATTTTCTTTGGAGGGATCGTCTTCGACACTCTACGGGTATTATTATCTCTGTGCGGAATCTCCATTCTTCTTGTGGCGGGATTTAGGCGGCGCCACGACGCCCGGCGTTTGGGCTGCTTCTTTAGAGAGTCTGCCTCCGCTGCTTCTTCGCCATCCCCGTCTCTTGGGGTGTCCACCATATATATGTCATATGACGAGGTGGTCTTCGGTGCCCTGTAGGCGCTGGCTCTGATAAATCTCGGCATCGTCGTCCATGGCGTCGATGTCGTCGGAGTCGAAGTCTAGCATGTCGGTTAAATCATCGACAGTGGCTACAAAGTGGGTGGTGGGTGGGCTCTGAATTTCTTCGTCATCCGTACCCCAACCATCCTGGCCACAGTCCGGCCAGGACTCTCCTGATAGCGAGAGATGCTTTAGTGAATTCAGGATATCGCCAAAAGGCGAGTGTTGGAAAATGTCCGTGGCGGTGAATTCCATAACCGGCGCCCAATCCGGATCGATTGGTAGGGGTGCGGGAGGTTCGGAGTCCGGCGAGGAGTCCGGCACCTCGGAATCACGGGTTTCGCAGGGGACAAGATCAGTGTTCGGCTCCATCGCCGTGGATGTTGAAGCCCCCGGGGCGGCGTCTATCCACCGGCCCTCGATCTGGGCGATCGGCTCCGGGCTAACGGCCGAAGCATATCCATGTGCGGCCACCAAGGCACTATTCGGCAGCAGAGCTAGATCATGCCCATCGTCACAGTGCGGCACGCTCAGCAGTGGCTCGAGTCCGTCGAAGATCAAGTCTCCGCGGACATCGGCCGTGAAGCTTAAGCTTCCGAATCTGACCTGACGGCCAGGGGCGTAGCTTTCGATCTGCTCTAGATGGCCAAGTGAATTGGCCCGCATGATCTGCGGCCGCCGAATCTGAAGATCTGTCCGGGAGAAAAGTGTCACCGGGACAGCGTTGTTGGTTGAAGATGCCATCAAGCCTATCGGTGATGACACGGAGGAACTCTCAATGAAAGCACCAATGTCGGTGTCAAAACCGGCGGATCTCGGTAGGGGTCCCGAACTGTGCGTCTAGGCGGATGGTAACAGGAGACAAGGGACACAATGTTTTACCCGAGTTCGGGCCCTCTCGATGGAGGTAAAACCCTACGTCTGCTTGATTAATATTGATGATATGAGTAGTACAAGAGTAGATCTACCACGAGATCAAGGAGGCTAAACCCTAGAAGCTAGCCTATGGTATGATTGTTGTAATGTATGTTGTCCTACGGACTAAAGCCCTCCGGTTTATATAGACACGGAGGAGGCTAGGAATTACAGTCGGTTACAATAGTAGGAGATCTACATATCCGTATTGCCAAGCTTGCCTTCCACGCCAAGGAAAGTCCCATCCGGACACGAGCCGGAGTCTTCAATCTTGTATCTTCGTAGTCTTGGAGTCCGGCGGATAATGATAGTCCGGCTGTCCGGACACCCCCTAGTCCAGGACTCCCTCACTCGTTTCATTAACGAGCTAGCTTGACTTGACTCGTTACTATAACAAGCTCAAATCCAAGATTGCCTCGACTCGTATAACTCGCGATTGGCTCATTTATCTTGTTAAGCTCATTAAAGATATGAACATAACAACCTTACGAATATGATAAAAAGATTAACTGGGAATTTAACATGGACATATATGGTCATATACCTGTGAGTCTCCTAGGTGACTAGGCCTTGAGCGGTTGGGCCTTGTGCTTGGACGCAAGGTGTTTGGTGGCTGTTTTTTACTACCCATGAAGAAACACTGATTCTTTTACCAAGCCTAACTAGTTATACGAGTACTTGTGAGATTGGTTCGTTTAACTCGTCCTGTAAACGATCTTAAACTAAAGCTCGGCTCGACTCGTTATTGTTCGAGTTCGAGTCGATTCGAGCCGAGTCACGAGCTACTCATTTAGCTCGCGAGCTCCGAGCTTTTTTTCCAACCCTAGTTGCGGAGGCCGACGGTAAGGAGCAGCTCGGTCTTCTTGGCGCGAGGCGGCAGGGAGGCAGCATACAGGGCAGCGCGGCGAGGCGAAGCCCGGAGGTAGCGAGCGGGCTCCGGTGGCCGGCTGGAGGTGCGGAGGCGACGAGGAGGACGCGGCAGGTGAGGGAGTAGGTAGCGAGCATGAGGAGGGAGGAGCGTGGGGATCTCCTCTCCACAGTGCGATCGCGTCTGGCGTGTGAGTGGCGGCGCGAGGGAACGAGAGGAGGAGATGGGATCGAGCGATGCTCTCCCCTGCGGCTAGGGTTAGAGGGGGGTAGCTGGGCCTTAGAGGTTAGATGGGCTGGCCTGGACTGCGGATGGGCCTAGATAGCATGTTGGGTCGCACTCTCTCCCTTCTCTTATTTTCCTTGGCAGAAAATCATTAGAGAAGAAAAAAAGGAGAGAGGGTTCGGGAAAGAATTTGCGCATGGGGATAATTTTCCCAGACTCACAAAAATATGCTCGTTCCAAGAAAAATAGAAAGGCCATGATTGAAAGATTTAAATTCAAACTCATTTGAATTTAATTCAAATGGGTTTGAACTAGGATTTGATAAAAGGAAGGTCCAAAAATGTTCGGATTTTTGGTGGAGCTCCGGAATATGATAAAAGAATACATGGCAAGGTTGGAGACCAAACTTGAAGCAGAAAAGGAACAAAATTATTTTGCAGGTGTGTTTATGGGTGATTCCGAATTAGTGGAATATTTAATATAGCTCCCTAATAATAGCAGGAGACTTTGAATATGTTTTAAAGAGAAATCATCATGTGAATATCCCTCGACTTAAATAGATCAACGATCTATGCAATTTATTTAGCTAAGTTTTAAAAAGGGTTGCATGATGACATGATGCAATGCAAATGATGCAATGATGAATGCTTCAAACAAATAAATCACACGATGAATCTCGGAATACAAGGAAGGCATCTGGAGCGTCGGTCTCGGGGCGTTACAACACTCCACCACTACAAGAGGATCTCATCCCGAGATCTAGGATGGCACCGGAGAGAAACGGAAGAGAAAGAGAAGAGGTAAAACTAAGTTGCTTCTTTGACCAACGAGTGAAACCATGAACCTTGAGAGGTTGAGCAATTTAAAGGCAAGAGTACAACAGAGATGAACGAGATTGCAAACAATCCGTTAGAAAAGAGGAACAAGGAACATTACGAGGACTTGAAGGTTGAAAAGCTATGAATGCGAGTACAATGGACAAGAAGGAATTGAAATCACTCTGGTTGAAACGAGATAAACAAGGAACAAGGAAGATCAAAATCGGACAGCACTCCGGTTGAAAAGAGATGCAATACTTGATAAGATGAAAAAGAACTTGAAAGAAAAAGACACGACACTCCGGTTAAATGGATAAGCATGAAAATAACACGATCCTGACAAAACAAGATGATGATTGAAGAGCACAACATCACAATGCCTACGGAACGAAAGAATAGAAGCTAGACCGTTGGGATAAAGGGACAGAGAAGAAAATGACAACTTCTACCACAATTGAATTTGGAAGGCATCCTTGCAAGAAGGTTAGAATAGAGTTGTTGGAAGACCAACAACGAAAAGAATAAGTTTGTAGTGGGCCTATGGAAACATCTCAACATTATGAGGTGACAACCGGCCACTAACGGAAACAATTGCTTGCTTGAGATTAACGAAGAGATGAAAGCTTGTTCCATCAAGATGGAAAAGAGATAACTTGGGTCATTAATAAGCACCAAAATAGCAACATTCCTTAGGGAAGGCTTTAGGTGAAATCTATACCAAGATAACTCCAATGAAGAGATTGACGGTTGAAAAGATCTCTTGAACAAAGAGAAAATGATGGATTTAAATATGTCACTCTTGAAAACTTGTGAATCATGAAACGCGAAGGGAAATTATCAAGAATGACCTAACACCACCTCAGAAGATAAGGTAGAAAGAATCGCACTTTGGAATGCAAGATGACGAATGCTTGAACTCCTCAAAACAAAACATGTGTTGAGCACCATGTTTATTTTTAAGTATGGCTTGACGGATCTTAACTTCGAGAGAAATCTTGATGAACAATTGAAGAATGAAAAGAATCCTTGACGAAGAACCATGTAGAGCCTCCATGAAGAACTTCGGTAAACAAAAGGGTGATAGAAAGAAAGAGAAGTTGAAAACACAAGGTGAAGCCTTGCAATGATTTAGATGGATCTTCGTGATGATGAGAGCTTGGAACTCCGGGAAAAGAAAAGATGAAACAACTGAAACCAACAATTTATTCATCATGAACAAACTCTGAAAGAAGGAATTAATCACTTGGATGAAACAAGAACAAGAATTATGTTATGCGTATCCTTCACCAATTTAAATTGATGACAAGCAATGGATTTGGCATACTACTTATTCTTGTAGAAAGGATTGAAGAGAGATATTGCTCAACTTGGGAAGGTCTTCAACGATCCGCCGGTAGGATTTGGGAAGAACGAATGAATCTATATGATAACGACGGAAGTGAAATCTTGAACGAACCACCGTAAGAATTGAAAATGAAAGTAGCAAATGCACAATTCACCGTGAAGAATTAGAAAACGAATAAAGATGCTTGACAGAATTTAGATACATTAGAACGAAGAGATCATGAACTGATTAGAGGATATTTCGACGATGCACCGGTGAGATTTGGAGAACGATAGCTACACGCTGAGAATGAAGAATTATGGCATGATGGCCTTCAGAGGAAAGAAACGGAAACAACTCATGAAATGCTCTGGATGGGTGAAAAGAATTGTCACAATGAAAAACAATTATGAGAGGATGGCATCAAGCTAGAACCATGAATCTCTGGAAGAACGGGTAACGATTTAAGAGGAACTCTTCTCCGGTCTTCAAAATTCAAGAATCACGATGAGAAACACCACCATGAATTGTTGAGGCACTCCGAATGACAATTAGAAAGGTTGAACCAACAATTAAAAGAATTTGAAAGATCTTGGAGAAAGACATTTGACTGATGATAATTCATTCTTACGTCAAACTTTGCAATGAATTTGAGAATAACTCCAGAAAGAATTAGAAGGGTCAGGTAAGATCCTGGAAAAGACATGTGGGTTATGGCCCACTCAAAAGAAAACACCGTTGAAAAGATTGCTTGACAAGAGAGATTGCACCAGTTGAAATAAATGGCTTAAATGAGATAACAACCTCAAAGTAACTTGAACGGATTGAGAATGGAAACACAAATCTTCCTGAGAAAATCTTAAGCACTCCGGAACAAATGAATAGCGAGAAGTGAATGATTAAGAGGTGCACCGGTATGAGAAGACATTGAAATGAGGAAAAAGGTATGATCAACAAAACTTGACTTGAATCCACCGGAGAAGAGAAAGGAATGAGGAATGACGAACTAGTAGAACATCTTCTTGAGAACCACCGGGTAAGAACATTGACGAAAAAGAATGGAGAAACTTCACAAAAATAAAAGGATACTTGGTAAAGAAATCTTAGTCCTTGAGGAAAAAGGGTGGGTGGGCGGGGAAAAAACAAAGGCAACTTGGAGAGCGGATGAAACAAACACCGTTGAGAAGAAATGATAATTGGTCTTGCTGATGTTGAAGTGATCAGATTCACTTGAAGAGAAACACGCCCGGTTGAAAAGGATTGACATGACAATCTCGATTGTCGAGAAGGATTAGTATTCACATCGAGTATGAGAACACCATTCGGAAAGGTATGGAATCAACACTTGACATTGAAGCAACTCGAATACCACAACTCAAAACAAAAATTAAGGGTGGCTTGCGAGAATAAGCGGAACAAACATATGATAGAGATTCCGTCCGAAGTTTTAGTGGTGGGGCCCTACGGGCTCGATCGTATAGCACCATCATGTACAAGGCGGTGCACATGACATCTGAAGCGTCCCAGTCGGCATAGCCAAGGACTCTTTAAGACACAACGAGACCATGTAAAACCAACCGTGAATAGGCGGACCACTAGGCGTCGAACCCCAATTTCATATCATACATCCGTCGGAAAGATATCCGAAGAGCTACTTGAATTCCCACCTATGAAACTCCCGAAAATCTCCGGTTATGCAATCAGGTGTTGGGGATACAGGAAGCATAATATCTCACCCAAAACTAGCAAATCCTACATCCATTGTATCCATCCTTCAACACATAACCAAGAAACCTTCGGAAATCGCCTACCTCAACCTTCGAAAAGCATCCGTTATACAAGTTATGGTGATACTCCCGAACTCCCGCCCGATCTTGGGTGGCGTCGAGGTTATCTCACCAACGAACTGCATAAAAGAGATTTTCAATGTCGGCGTACTAAACTCGGTATTCGAGCTGCAGCGATAAAATTATGGCGACAACACCTCGAGCTCAACTCCGGGACACTTCCACTAAACCCCGACAGGAGGCACCAAGACAATGTTCTCATCATAAAACCATCGAGCGATTCCAAGATACCCGCGTGATCCTAAAAATTTTAGTGAAATTTGAGAAGAGAAGAGTCAAAACTCTCGTCGGGATGCCTTACGAGCGATGAAGAGGCGGGGAGTAAAAAGAATTCCTAACTCTCCGATATATATAATCCTAAATGACTCAAAACATTTTCTAGACACAACTCGGCGCTAAAATGATCAAGCAGTGGGGCTCCTAAGGTCGGGGAGGGCTCTGATACCAACTTGTAACGCCCTCGATGCGGCTATATCTCCCACGTGTCGAAGCACGACTTAGAGGCATAACCGCATTGAAAGCAATGTCACAAGTGAGGTAATCTTCACACAACCCATGTAATACATAAGGGAAAGAGATACATAGTTGGCTTACAATTGCCACTTCACACAATTACATGAATAAAGCATTACATCATCCAGATACAATCAAGGTCCGACTACGGAACCAAAATACAAGAAGAACCCCAAATCGACAAAGGTCCCGATCGACCCCAAGCTGGGCTCCACTCTTGATCAACTAGAGCGAAGCAACACAAAGGGCAAGATCTTCATCGAGCTCCTCCTTGAGCTTGGTTGCGTCACCTGCTCGGTAACATAGGCACCTGCAAACTGGTTTTGGAAGTATCTGTGAGCCACGGGGACTCAGCAATCTCGCACCCTCGCGATCAAGACTATTTAAGCTTATGGGTAAGGTAAAGGCATGAGGTGGAGCTGCAGCAAGCGACTAGCATATATGGTGGCTAACATACGCAAATGAGAGCGAGAAGAGAAGGCAAAGCACGGTCGATAAAAGTATGATCAAGAAGTGATCCTATAGCAACCTACGTCAAGCATAACTCCAACACCGTGTTCACTTCCCGGACTCCGCCGGAAAGAGACCATCACGGTTACACACACGGTTGATTCATTTTAATTAAGGTTAACTTCAGATTTTCTACAACGGACATTAACAAATTCCCATCTGCCCATAACCGCGAGCACGACTTTCGAAAGTTCAAATCCTGCAGGGTGTCCCAACAGCCCATGACAAGCTCTCACGGTCAGCGAAGGAATAGACCTCCACCGAGACACTCCGATCAGACTCGGTATCCGGTACAACAAGACATTTCGACAGGTAAAACTAAACCAGCAACACCGCCCGAATGTGCCGACAAATCCCGATAGGAGCTGCACATATCTCTTTCTCGAGGGCACACTCGGATGAGTCTAGATCTGAGTAAAACCAACCCTCAAGTTTCCCGAGGTGGCCCCACAGGCAGCTCGATTCGGACCAACACTCGGAGGAGCACCGCCCGGGGGTTAGAATAAAGATGACCCTTGAGTCTGAGAACCCAAGGGAAGGTGGTAGGTTGTTAGTGCAAATGGTAAAACCAATGTTGGGCATTCTTTGGAGAAGCTTTACTTAAAGCGAACTGTCAAGGGTTCCCATTATAGCCCAAGCGTAAGGAGCATAAAATTCGGGAACATAACACCGATATGACGGAAACTAGGGCGGCAAGAGTGGAACAAAACACCAGGCATAAGGCCAAGCCTTCCACCCTTTACCAAGTATATAGATGCATTAATTAAATAAGATATAATGTGATATCCCAACAAGTAAACATGTTCCAACAAGGAACAACATCTCCGTGTTCCAACAAGGAACAAACTTCAATCTTCACCTGCAACTAACAACGCTATAAGAGGGGCTGAGCAAAGCGGTAACATAGCCAATCAACGGTTTGCTAGGACATGGTGGGTTAGAGGTTGACATGGAAATTTGGGAGGCTGACAAGCAAATGGTAGGCATCGTAGCATTGGCATAGCAAAAGAGCGAGCAAACTAGCATAGCAAAGATAGTAGTGATTTCGAGGGTATGATCATCTTGCCTGAGATCGAGTCCATGAAGAAGACAAACGGACGAAGTCGAACGGATCCTCACAACTCCGGAACGAAACCGAAGCTAACGAGAGAAGCAACCCGGAAAGAAACAAACAACATAGTAAACAACCATCACATAAACATGGCATGAAGCACAATCAAGAATGATGCATGTCCGGTTTAATGAGGCATGGCATGGCAAAGTGCAACAAACAATACTACAAGTTAAGTGGAGCTCAATATGCAACGAGGTGCATGTTGACGGAACACCACATCAATTATTTAGTTTTCTCTCGGTTATGCTACCAAACAATATTAAGTGTTGTTAAACATGGCAAGAGGTGAAGCATAAATAAACTAACTATTTAGGCAAGTTTAAATGAGGCCGAAAGCAACAAACGACAATTCCGGAAAATCCTCATGTCATTTAGCAATTTTTAAGAAAACAACAATTTTAAACATTTTAAATGTTGTTATCATGATGCGGATGACATATGCAAATCTTATGCAATTTTTATGAAAATGTTGACATAAGCATGTTATGAAGCATTTGGTCACCATGGCGGAACAAAAGGGATGCCACGGCAACGATAACGAAAATGGTGCCACGGCAACATTCTGGTTATCCGATAACTCAAGGAGATACCGGTGCAAAAAGGAAGTGTGACGTGAGCGAGTCATGCAAGATGGTGGGGTGATCCCGGATTCCGGGTTCCCACAGGCAAACGAGGAATGTGCAAAAACAATTCGATCAGGGTGCAAAACTCGAGCATCTCATACAACATGCATTCGTTCACGGGCGCCGTCTCGGGGTTATACCTTCGAAGCATGCGTTTTCGGAGCGGAACGCGTTCGGTACGATGTAGAGGAAGTAGACGTTCTCATAGCGGTCGTAGAGCTAGTAGTTGTACACGTTCGTCTCGGAGAGGTACTTGACGAATCCAACATCTTCGGGGCGACGGTAGTGGTTCACGGACGTCGTGGGAAGTAGTGGAAGTAGTTGTACACGGCGACGGTAGTTGTACACGTTCGTCTCGTAGATGTCCGGGGTCGTCGGTAGAGGTACACATGTTGTCGGGGTACTTGTCGGTCCGGTCTTGGTGAAGATGTACATAGCAAGCGTAGTGGTACTAAGCGCCCGATCGTCGAGGACTTGCGAAATCCATAGAGCGGTGTGCTTGTTCGGTGTCGGTCTTCTTTGGAGGGTACTTGGCGAATCCGCATAGTCGCACACAGGTCATAGTGGTACTTGGCAAAATCCACAGGGTGGTCTTGGCGTGCGAGGAACAACGATGCAGGAAGGCAAAGGCATGGCTGAAAGTGAGATTGCAGCGGCCTTGGCGCAAAAGGTGGTTGTGCCCACGAAGGCCGTTGGAGAGGATCAGGGCGCGAGGAGGGCCATAGCGGACGCAGGGCAAGGTGGTGGTGGTGGTGGGACGGACCAGCTCAATCCGGCGAGATCCGAGGCGGGGAGGCTGCGGGCTCCTCTGGGCGCAGACGAAGACGGGCGGGCACGAGGAGAAGACAGGGGCGCTGAGCGAGCTTGAGGATGGCGGTGGCGAGGCAGGAGGAGGGCACGACCGCGCGGCGCACGGAGGCCGCGGAGTTAGCCGTCCGGTGGTGTTCGGAGGCCGATGGTAAGGAGCAGCTCCGGTGCTGCTGCGCGCCGAGGCAGCGAGAACGATGCCACAGGCAGCAGCGAGGGCCAGGGTGGCAGCGAAGCGGCTCGGTGGCGGCTGGAGGTGCGGAGGCGACAAGGAGGACGCGGCAGGTGAGGGAGTAGGTAGCGAGCAAGAGGAGGGAGGGCGTGGGGATCTCCTCTCCCTGGTGCGATCGTCTTGGCGTGTGAGTGGCGTGTGAGGAGCGAGAGGAGGAGATGGGATCGAGTGATGCTCTCCCCTGCGGCTAGGGTTAGAGGGGGGTAGCTGGGCCTTAGAGGTTAGATGGGCTGGCCTGGGCTGCGGATGGGCCTAGATGGCATGTTGGGTCATCATCAGGGAGATCAATGACATGAGGAGGAGCTACAGGAAAAATCCAAAGTTGAAATCGAGAATCCAATCGACCAAAAGTGAAATTACAGAGATCATACCAAGGTTCGAGCTGGCAGCATCTTCCATCTCTTGGTCTTTGTTCTTGGCGGAGGTCTCGGAGGTAGCAGCACTGCAGATTTCAGAAACCAGTCGGTTAGTCAATGAGTCGACCAAGAGTCTTTCCATGCTAAACAAGAAAGCACAAGTTATGCTGTTACCCGGAAATGGTGGGAATGTTCATTCTCATCTTGGGCAAGGCTTTCGGCGGCTTTGATGACGTCGCTCGTGGATGCTTTGGCGCTTTTTCAGTCGGCGCCGGAGAAGCCTTCGAGGCGTTCGACGATCGCCCAACAGTATGATCGCTTTGCTTGCCTTCCTTCAGCGAGGTCGTGGGTGAGCTTGGATCGCCTCTCCGTGCGGGGAGGATCGAGTTCCTCCTCCTCCTCCTCTTCACTGGAGCCGTCGTCATCCTCTTCCTCCTCACCGTCAGATTGCCATTCCTCCTCACTTTCACCTCCACTCGCCTCTTCCTCCTCGGCCTGTTCTTGCGCCCCGTTGGGCATCGAGTACATCTCAGTAGTGGCCTAGAAGACAACAAACAAGACAAAAGTCAGTCGACTGATTTAAAGCAAACAGAATGAAGAAAACAAGGTCACAGTCGGAGATGAAGAATCAGACCTGGTCTACTTCGTATGATTGGTCGAGTGGAGGAATCCTCCTGGCTCCTCGGGTGTTGTCTTTGTTCCCTGTGATACTCGACAACCACCCCTCCAACGTAGCTTCTTCTACCTCCTCCGGGTGAATCCGAGTGGTGTCGCCGAGACCCGAATACAACCACATCAGATGGTCATGAGCTTGGAGCGGTTGGATACGTCTCCGGAGGAAGACCTCTAGCAAATCCATACCAGTCACACCGTCACGGACAAGCTGAACCACTCGACCAACCAACACTTTGACTTGTGCCTTCTCTTCCAGGGTCACTTTCAGAGAAGAAGGTTTTTCTGCTCAGTTCAAGGAGAAAGGGGGAAGACCCGTCGCCTCTCCTGGAGTCGGCTGGTCTTGGCAGTAGAACCAGGTCGACTGCTACCCGCGGACTGAATCAGGAAGAACCATAGCCGGAAAACAACTTTTGCTTCTCATCTGGATCCCAAGAACCCCACGCATCTGGATCACTTGCGTCTTATCGTCACTCGACTTGGCTTTCTTAACCGACTGAGAACGACAAGTGAAAATGTGCTTGAATAGGCCCCAATGAGGACGGAAACCCAAGAAATTCTCGCAAAAGATACGAAGGCAGCAAGGTACATGATGGAATTCGGAGTAAAGTGGTGGAGTTGTGCTCCGAAAAAGTTCAAGAAACTCCGGAAAAAAGGATGAGGGGGCAGGGAGAATCCGCGGTCGACGTGAGTGGCGACAAGGACACACTCACCATCGAGAGGCTGCGGCTCGATCTCGTTCCCCGGGAGGTGCGCAGATTCGTGAGGAATGAATCCCCCCTCGGCCAGGTCATCAAGGTCCTCCTGACGAATCGCCAAGGGCATCCGATCGCCACGATCCAGCCCAGCGGCAAAGCGGACCTCGAGGAAGATCCGCCGACCGGACTTCTTCGCGCCGCTGCTTGCCGTCGCCTTCTTCAGCGCTCGTGGTCGCCGTCTTCTCCTTCACCATCGCCGCAGACGAGGCTTGAACAGACCGACGACGCCGGAACGAGAGCAGAGGTGGCAGAAGGATTCGAGAAGAAAGAGGAAGAATGAAGGCGCACTGTTCAAAAAACCCCGTCCGGCGCCTTATATGAGGTTACTTCCGAGTGACTGACTTGTAGGCCCGGGTGATCCTGTCAAATCCCGCAACAGTCGCGCGCGCGATACGTGGCGAAAAAGGTGGCGCGGAGATCGAGGCGTCCCTGCCTTATCCCATCCGATTACTGCGGCCTCCTCCGCCCCGCGCGCTTCCCGAAATTCGAATCCCGTAAATCCGCGAGCTGCAGAAAAACTCATCAGACGGAAGATTTCCTCCGCTCTGTCGCTCAGAGTTCTCCAAGTAAAGAAATTCACTCGACGGATACAAAAAATGGATCAAGGCGACTGAAATAGAAGTTGGTGCCGTCACCTAAGTTCATTGATCCAGAACAAGACATACTCATAGCACGAAAATGGGTCGGAAGTGTATTCAACTCCTTCCCCACTCAAACCTCGATCCATTCGGGGGCTAATGATGAAGCTATGTACCTAGGATAGGCTCATGGACCAGTCCAAGATACCCTCCCCAAGGACATCTCTAGAAGAAACCACCTTCCAATCGACCCGGAAGTGTTCCACTCGACGGACTCAAAGACACTCGACCATGAAGCCAACCACTCGACTGCCAGGAGACCTAAAGTCACTCTGCACGCAAACGGTCTGTCATTAAGTAGCTTTTATGGTCATCATAGCACTTTATTTGTGGCGTTACGATGCGCCCGACCTTAATGTACCTTAAACCTGCATAGCGAGGGCGGAGGTGCAGCGGACTCTATATAAGCCACCCCTCCTCAGTGTAAAGGGTTCGCACTCCTGTAACACATATACACATAATCCAGTCGACCGCCTCCGGGCTCCGAGACGTAGGGCTGTTACTTCCTCCGAGAAGGGCCTGAACTCGTAAACCTCTTGCGTATACAACTACTACATAGTTAGGATCTTGCCTCTTCATTCCTACCCCATTATTCTACTGTCATACTTAGAACCACGACAGTGACTGCATATTTGTACGGGTCACTGGATTCGGATATTTACAAGAAAGTTCCCGAGGGAATGAAGCTTCCGAATCCAAAGGCTAATCGCAACATGTCTTGCGTAAAGCTTCAGAAGTCATTGTATGGCTTGAAGCAGTCGGGAAGAATGTGGTATAACCGACTGAGTATATTCCTTCTTCAAAAGGGTTACTCAAATAATAATGATTGCCCATGTGTGTTTATTAAGAAATCTAAGAATGGATTTTGCATTATTTTTGTGTATGTGGATGATCTGAATATCATTGGGACTACACAAGAAATACATGAGGCAAGTAATCATCTCAAGACGGAGTTTGAGATGAAAGATCTGGGTAAGACTAAATTTTGTTTGGGCTTACAACTTGAACATCTTCCTTCAGGAATACTTGTTCATCAGTCTGCTTATATCCAAAAGATTCTTGAGAAATTTATTATGGATAAAGCATATCCATCGAAAACACCAATAGTTGTTAGATCTCTTGATAGAGATAAAGACCCATTTAGATCTAAGGGTGATGATGAAAAGGTATTAGGACCTGAGTTTCCTTACCTCAGTGCTATTGGAGCACTAATGCATCTAGCGAACTGCACCAGGCCTGATATATCATTTGTAGTAAATTTATTGGCTAGATTCAGTGCATCACCAACAAAGAGGCATTGGGTTGGTGTGAAGAACATTTTCAGATATCTTCAAGGCACCAAAGATCTTGGTTTGTTCTATCAGAAAAATCAAGATAAGACCATGGTGGGATATTGTGATGATGGATACCTATCGGATCCCCATAATGCTAGATCACAGACTGGTTTGTCTTCTTGAGTGGAGGTACAACCTTTTCTCGAAAGTCGACAAAACAAACTCTGGTGGCTACATCCACGAACCATTCTGAAATTATTGCTTTGTTTGAAGCATCACGTAAATGTGCATGGCTTCGCAGAATGATAAACTTTATTGAAAGTACAAGTGGGATTGGATCATTGGAATCACCCACTATTATCTATGAAGATAATGCTGCATGTATTACACAGATGCAGACAGGTTATATAAAAAGCAATATTACAAAGCATATTTCTCCTAAGGGGTATATATTTGTACATCATCGCAATCAATAGACATCAGTGATTACTGTTCATGCACAGTTTCTTTACATAAACTACTCCCTGGCAAGGTTGCCGGTTGCGCCGCTGCTGGGGCCCCATTTTAGTAGTACACTCTTCTACCCATAGAAATTGTCCTCGCTTCCGGAAATGCCCACGTCTCGCGCGCCTTTTAAACCACACCACGGCCTCTCCACACTCACCTCACATTTGTTCAGACAGTCCTACAGCGTACTACGAGTAAGAGCAAATAGATACAATGATTTGATCGAGTTTATACAATTATTTCCACCTACCAAGGGACTCTGTAAATTTGATTTGATTTAACCGAGTTAATGCAGGATGTAGGGAGAGAAGACGTCACATACGATACGACCACCAACTCGAACCATAGAAATTATTCTTGCTTCCGGAAATGCCCCACGTCTCGCGGCCGCGCGCGCCTTTTAAACCACATCACTGCCTCTCCACGCTCTCACATCACATTTGTTCAGCTAGTCCAACTACGAGAAAGAAGAGGAATATACACGCGATGGGCTCGTCACCTCACGTCAAATTCCTCATGGTGGTGAGCCGACTTGTCGTGGACAACTTCTTGGGGGTCTTTGCGGTGGCCGTCGCTGCCACCGTGGTCGGGAGGGCGTGGCCCATTCGCCCCGAAGAGATCCTAGACCAGATGCTCGCCTTGCCGCGTGTCTACGTCTTCTTGGCGGTGATCCTGGCGGCGGCCCTGGAGAAGATGCGGCGCATGCGGCGGCTGCGGGATGTGTACCTCGTGGAGTACGGATGCTTCCGGCCCAAGCCCTGCTACCGCACGCCGTTCGCCACGTGTCTGGAGCATGCGCACCTCATGCCGTACCTCGTCGACGAGGAGAGCATCGCCTTCGCGATGCGGTTGCTCGAGCGCTCCGGGCTCGGCGAGGAGACATGCGTGCCGGACGCGTACCACTACATGCCCCCGGACCGCAGCCTCAAGGCGTCCCGGGACGAGGCCGAGCTGGTCATCTTCGCCGCCGTCGACGATGTGTTCGCCAAGACGGCCGTGATCAAGCCAGCCGACATCGACGTGCTCATCGTCAACTGCAGCATCTTCACGCCGGTTCCGGTGTTTGCTGACATGGTCGTCAACAAGTACAAGCTCCGCTCCGACGTGAAGATCATGAACCTGTCGGGGATGGGGTGCAGCGCTGGGCTCGTCTCGGTCGGCCTCGCCAGGAAAATCCTCCAGGTGGCGCCGGCAGGCACGCGCGTGCTGATAGTGTCCACGGAGATCCTCTCGTCGCAGTACTACGTCGGCACGGAGCGTGCGATGCTGCTGCCCAACTGCCTTTTCCGCATGGGCGCCGCGGCCATGATCCTCTCCAACTCCCCGAGTGAGGCACGGTTTCGTCTCCGGCGCGTGGTGCGCACCGTCACCGCCGCACGAGAAGCCGACTACCGTTGCGTGTTCCAGGAGGAGGACGACAAGGGGAACACCGGCATCCGCCTCTCCAAGGACCTCGCCACCACCGCCGGCTACGCGCTCAAGAACAACATCGCGGCTTTCGGCCCACTCGTCCTGCCTGCCACGGAGCAGCTCCTCGTCGGGCTGTCCCTGCTCAAACGGCGGCTCCTACGAGGGCGTGCCAAGGTGAGGCTTTATCGCCCGGACTTCCGCACTGCGTTCGAGCACATCTGCATTCACGCGGGCGGGCGTGGCGTGATCGACGAGGTGCAGGACGGTCTCGGTCTCTCCGACGACGACGTCGAGGCGTCGCGGATGACGCTGCACAGGTTCGGCAACACGTCCAGCAGCTCGGTCCTGTACGAGCTGGCGTACCTGGAAGCCAAGGGCCGGATGAAGAAGGACGACAGGGTGTGGATGATCTCTTTCGGTGCCGGATTCGACTGCAACAGTGTCTCGTGGGAGTGCGTCAAGCCGGCCGGCGACGCCGACGGGCCGTGGGCCGAGTGCATCGCCCGCTACCCCGTGCAGCTGCCCGAAATCGACAAGGACATGTGAGGGGGAGCCCTCTGCTTTACTTAATTATTACGTGCATTGTATACCTGTCTAGATTTGGATCATGCCGCATGGGAAAGGGTTTAAGGAATCCCAGCTTCATACCTTACTTAGTACTAGTAGGCTAAAAGTACAGGCCAATGATGTTGATTTGATGTATTTGTATTATTAATTGAATCCTACAAAATTGAAGTCCGTTCTGTACGTGTACACGGCTCACCGACTGCAACTTTGTAATTTCAAGATACTAAAATAACTGTTATTTTTGCGAATAAAAATATACGAGTAGTAAATATGTTTGCGCAACATGTGTGTGGAACTGTGGATATATGCTTAAGTTTTTGCATTCGGTCGTGTCTTGCAGCAGGATAACACTGGCTTCAACTGTTAAAGTATGTGGTAACGAGTGTCGGCGGTGAAGGCAGTACACCTTTGTTTGAAAACTCGCTCGGCGTGCATGCGCTGCTTACGGCATTGTTGTACTGCACCTATTTACCCTATGTTGCATGTTGCAAGGCTGAGCTATTGCTTTTGAGAAAAAAAGTCCTCAGTTTGAGAGTATATCTTTTCAGGTTCGAGGGGATGTTTTTCTTATGGGGAAAACTTCTGATCTATTCCTGGCAATACAATGCACTGAATCGAGCCAAAGACAAGCCGCCGTCATCGCTCCTTCTTTGCCGGAGCTGGGCAAAACATTTTTCTTTTGCGAGAAAACTTTCGATATATTCATCTTCAATCATGGCAGTACAATGAACACCAGAAATAATAAAAATTACATCCAGATCCGCAGACTACTTAGCAACGACTACAAGCATTGAAGCGAGCCGAAGGCGCGACACCGTCATTGCCCCTCCCTCGCCGGAGCCGGGCAAAAATTGTTGTAGTAGACAGTCGGGAAGTCGTCGTGCTAAGTTCACATAGGACCAACGAGCAGAATAGCAACCGTCGCCTATGAAGAGTAGCATAGATCGGGAGGATCTAACCTGAAAACACATGGACGTAGAAGAACAACGACCAAACCCGAGCAAATTCACGAAGGATAGATCCACCGGAGACACACCATCACAAACCCACCGATGATGCTAGTCGGGACGGGGCTAGGCGGGAAGAAGCTTATTCAATCTTCAAGGAGGCGCCGCCTAGTTAAAAGAAAATTCAGTGGGGCGCCGCCGTTTTGTCTTTCTGAGGAAGACACAAAACCTAACAAAACGCCGATTAAGAGAAGCATGGATTGTAAGGGATGTCTTTTTGTGCGATATAGCTTTCCACGGGCGACCCACATATGCTCTCACTGCCCCGTGTACGTCGCGCTGTATGGATATATTGGACGTAAGATGGCTCACTAGGTCCAATTTATATGAAAATAAGGTGGCGATAATATTTCTTGTGTTTCATCAAACAACGGAGGAGAAGAAAGTTTGATAAAAAAGAGATGGAGAAAGGAGAGGAAGAATCTATCGGAGAAATGGTGCCACCTTAATAGTTAATAGATCCAAAATAATAAAGCGGCCCATCACATGCATGCATGCATGAACAGCACACTAGCTAGGCAAGTCTATAGATCGGGTCTGCAATCTGCATACGATATAAATTCCTAGTGGACGGGTGCAGGTAGTATCCACGGTGCAATTAACGTACGATCCCGCGGCCATGCCGGATCCAGAGTGATGGAGAGCGCTATATCGAACAGACGGACGTGGGGGAACAGTCAAACATGCACACACGCATGAATGCTTGCACCTAGGTAGGGCGGCGAGTTGGGATCTCGATCGAGCTAGCTCGATCCGACCATCCTTGCAAATGTTAATGTTGCCCCACTGGTCCTGACCCCAGCCGCCTCATCGCGCAAGTTGGGACAATGGAGCTCTCATCGCCCCATGAATTATTACTTTGCTTTGTTTGAAAGGAACACGTAAAACCATCGTTTGGCCACGGCGAAAAGAGTAGAACGTGTCCATGTTATGGTTTAAAAATGAGCACTCACCCACCACTCTTTTTACGATTGCTGGCGTGTCTGGTAGTAGCTCGTCTAGGCAATGGAGTGGATCGGCAATGTTCCGCATTAAAAAGAACGATGGGATGGATCCACGGGCAAGTGGGCTTTCGAAACTGTAAGGTCCTTAATTATGTCCCCATTGCACTTTAAGAATGCTACTACCTCCGTCTCGGTGTATAAGTCATTCGCGTAGTTCTAGGTCATCGATTTGAGGAATTAAATATGTGCTATATGTCATGAAAAGTATATCACTAGATTTCTACACGGATGTAGTTTCTAAATATATATTTTTTGTCACATATAATACATATTTAGATAGTTAAATTAATCGACCTAGAACTACTGTGAATACTTATCACCGAGACGGAGGAATACCTAAACTTGCAGGGCCCGGCCACGAGAGAGAGGATTTGTGGCGTGCAGGAGTGGGGCACCGAGCCCCTCACGCTAGATTTTTGTTTTGGCTCCCGATTTTCATAAAATTTATATCTTTTGAATGAAAAGTTTAAATTAAGTTATGTTTTCATATTTGTGTTTCTCGTGACAAAGGATTTCGAATGAGATTCATTTTGAATACGTTTTGACGAATTTTTATTTTTTTGTTAAGCTTCAAAAGTTGAAACTTAATACGAGCAACCGACAAAATCATAAGCTGTAGTACCTGCGACCGACAAAAACATAAGCTTAGTTTCAACCATGAAGTGACACAAATCGTAAATTTCAAAAGTTAGAACTTAAAACTTGGGTCCGTCTACGTCCCAGTCAACTCAGAATAAGGAAGTCTCAGTCGAGACTGTTAGAATACATTGTATAGAGATAGGAGAGTAGTTTAAACTTTGTACTCTTATCTTCTCTTATCTCTTCTTCTGTTAAACCTCCTGTTACCGAACGGATCGATCTCCTCTTTCTCTCGATCGATCCTTCCCTTGTAAGCCACGGCATGATCTCCATATAATACAATGCGGGCCAGACGAAGGGTTCTACGCTTCCCAATTCTTCTCACATGGTAACAGAGCCTCTTCCTCAATAGGTCAGGAATAGATCGCATCTAGCTACCGCAGCGACCGAGCAGCATGTCCACCACCACCGCCGCCATGACGGCCAGCACCATGGGCACGCTCACCACATCATCATCATCCGCTTTTGCCTCCTCTTCCTCCACCTCCACCAACACCTCCCTGCTCGGATCGCCACCCCAAGAGAATCTCACGAGGGGCAACTTCCTGCTCTAGAAAGCCATTGTGCTGCCCCAGATCAAGGGGGCCCAGATGGAACATCACCTCAACGCGCAGAGCCCGCCACCGCCGGCCACGCTCACCATCACCAAGGACGGCAAGGACGAACAGGTAGTCAACTTCGCACGATCCCTCTTGTATGCACAGCAGCAGCAGCTCCAAGGATTCTTGATGGGATCCCTACCCGCGAGATCCTTGCACAGGTCGCGACGCTCTCGGCGCCGGCTGAAGTATGGAGTGTTATCCGTGCCATGTTTGCTGCTCAAAGCCAAGCTCAAGCAATCAACACGTGCATTGAGCTCACGAATCTTCAAAAGGGTAACATGTTTATGGCAGAATAACTTGGAAAAATTAAAAGCCTCACCGATGAAGTCGCCTGCACTGCCGCCGCGCTCTCCAATCCGGAGATCGTGTCCAAAATCGTCGCCGGCCTCGACATGGACTACAACCCTGTGGTCTCCGCCCTCGCCGCTCGGGTGGAGCCGATCACCGTTCAGGGGCTGTACAGTCAGCTCTTGAGCTTCGACACCCGCCTCAGCCTTATCCACGGCGTCAACATGCAGAAGTCCTCCGCCAACTCTGTCTCCCATGGCCACGGCTGTGGGTGCGGTCACCAGGGGCAACACAGTGGCGGCTGTGGGCACGGCAACACCGACTACTCCAGCAACAGCGGCGCTGGCTACACCAACACTGGCGGCAGCGGCAGCAGCAACCACAGCAGCAACTACAACAACAGGGTCGGGGGTGGCGGCTTCAACAACAACAACGGCCGCCGCCCTTCTTCTTCTTCCCGTGCACGTCCTTGCTGCCAGCTCTGCAAGAAGCCGGACCATGAAGTCTTGGACTGCTGGCATCACTATGATGAGAACTTCATCCCTGATGCTAAACATGTTACTGCGGCCATGCGTGAACAAGGAGGAGAAGGGGTGTGGTACGTGGACTCTGGTGCCACGGATCATGTCACAAGCGAGCTAGAACAACTTGCCCTCCATGAACAGTACCATGGCGGCGATCAAATTCACACCGCAAGCGGTGGAGGTATGGATATTCAACACATTTGTCAAGCTCTTATTAATTCCCCTACTCTTAAACATGATCTAGTCCTCAAAGATGTCCTTCATGTGCCCCAAGCTGATAAAAACCTTGCATCCATGTCTCGTTTAGCTCATGACAATAATGTCTTCTTTGAAACTCACCCTCGTTACTTTTTTATCAAGGATCGGGCAACGAGGGACCTCCTTCATCATGGTAGATGCATTGGAGGTCTCTACCCCATCACATCCGGAGCACTTAGTCGCAAGTGTTGTCAAGTTTTCTCCGTCATCAAGCCCTCTTTGGCAAGGTGGCATCAAAGATTAGGACATCCATCTTCGATCATTGTTAAACAAGTAGTCAATAAAGGCAATCTCTCGTTGTCACATAGTTCAATTAGTGAGTCTGTTTGTGAAGCTTGTCAATATGCCAAGAGTCACCAACTCCCTTATCCCAAGTCGAATAGTATATCTCATGCTCCTTTAGAACTTATTTTCAGTGATGTATGGGGTCATGTAAGAGATTCCTTTGGCAGAAAGAAATACTATGTCAGTTTCATTGATGATTATAGCAAGTTTACATGGATTTATTTGCTCAAGTACAAATCTGAAGTTTTCTTTGTGTTTCAAGAGTTTCAAAAACTTGTTGAACGACACTTTGATCAAAAAAATTTGACAGTCCAAAGTGACTGGGGAGGGGAGTATGAAAAACTCAACTCTTTTTTCTGTAGCATAGGCATTGAACATCATGTTTCTTGTCCTCATGCTCATCAACAGAACGGCTCCGCTAAACGGAAACACCATCACATTGTTGAAGTTGGTTTATCCCTTCTTGCCCATGCATCCATGCCTCTCAAATATTGGGACGAAGCCTTTATCACTGCCACCTATCTTATAAACCGTCTTCGTAGCAAAGTTATTGGCAATGTCACTCCATTGGAGCACCTCTGTCATCAAACACCCGACTACAACTTTCTCAAAATATTTGGGTGTGCTTGCTATCCCAACTTGCGTCCATACAATCGCCATAAACTTGAGTGTCGTTCTACTCAATGCTTTTTTATTAGCTATCTTCACAAAGGTTATAAATGTCTAGAAGTTGCAACTAGACGAATCTATATTTCTCGGGATGTTGTGTTTGATGAAACCCTCTTTCCATTTGCCAAACTTCGCCCAAACGCTGGAGCCCTTCTTCGTGCTGAGATAGCACTTCTTCCAGATCACGGGGGTGAATTACATAAAGCTGACTGTGTGTAAAATTCCATTCAAAACTGTGGTTCTGCTGATATATGTGCAGGTCCAGGCTATGATTTTATGTGTGCAGGAAAGGACAAACCTGGCACAGAACATGAGGTTGATCTTTCTGACAGCAGCGACAGTAGCGGCGCGCGATCCCGCGCCGATACACATGTTAGGTCTGCGGCTGCTGAGCGCTTCGAGGCGGATCCTCATGCAGCCAATCCGGTGGCTGCCAGCGCTCCCGAGGCGGACGTGGCCGACCGGCTGCTTCTGGTGGACCCCGCCAGCCCACGCGCCTGCCCCCGCGCGGGGGAAACCGTGTCTCCACATGGCGCTGGGAGTCCGCACCTCGGCCCAGCCGACAGCGACGCGCCTGCGGGGCCAGGACCCCCCTTGGATCACGCGCCTGGATCCGCTGCAGCCTCTGCGCGGGAATCCGTCTCGGATCAGGAGCCGGGATCTTCTGCGCCTGCTTCTACACCACCGTCTGCAACAGGATCTCCTGCGCCCGCTCCTGAATTGGGATTCTCTGCGCCTGCGCCCACATCACCAACAATTCCGCGCCGGCACACCAGATCACAGTCAGGTATTATCAAGGAAAAAGAATACACTGATGGTACGGTCAGGTATGACAAAGTTAAGCGTGCCTTTCTCAGTAATATTGGGGAACCAACTCGTTTGCATGATGCTCTTGCACATAAAGATTGGAAAGAAGCTATGGATCATGAATATGATGCACTCATGAAAAATAAAACATGTCATTTAGTACAACCAAAGCAGGGTCATAATGTCATAGATTGTAAATGGGTATATAATATAAAGAGAAAATCTGATGGAAGCATAGACAGGTACAAGGCTAGACTAGTTGCCAACGGTTTCAAACAGAGGTTTGGTATTGATTGTGAGGATACTTTTAATCCTGTTATTAAGTCAGCTACCATTCGACTTGTACTGTCTATTGCTGTTTCCAGAGGTTGGAGCTTACGACAGCTAGATGTTCAGAACACTTTCTTCATGTTGTTCTTGAGGAAGAAGTGTTCATGCGGCAACCACTAGGATATGAGGACCAAAGTGCACCACACTATGTCTGTAAGTTGGATAAGGCTTTATATGGTTTGAAACAAGCCCCAAGAGCTTGGTACTCCAGGTTAAACATGCAACTACAACAACTTGGGTTTACACCATCTAAAGCAGATACCTCATTGTTCTTTTACCATAAAGATAAGATCACTATATTTGTGGTCGTTTATGTTGATGATATAATTGTGCTAGTTAAAGTGCACATGCTACCACTTGTTTACTTAAAGATATGAAGTTGGAATTTGCTCTCAAAGACTTAGGTGATCTTCATTATTTTCTTGGTATAAAAGTTAAACAGATAAAGGATGGAATACTTCTTACACAAGAAAAATATACCACTGATATACTCAAGAGAGTAGGATTGGAAAATTGCAAACCTGTGAGTACACCAATTTCAACTTTAGAAAAACTTACAATTGAAAGTGGAGAAGCACTTGGATCAGATGATGCAACAAAACACAGAAGTGTTTGTTGGTGCTTTACAGTATTTGACCCTTACACCTCCTGATATTTCTTACTCCGCCAATAAGGTTTGTCAATATTTGCATGCACCTAGATCAACACAGTGGACTGCAGTAAAAAAGGATTTTAAGGTATCTTAAATACTCAAAAGTTCTTGGACTTCAGATTACCAAGTCAATGTCTATGCTTGTTACTGCCTATTCTGATGCAGACTAGGCAGGGTATGCTGATGATAGAAGGTCCATAGGTGGGTTTGCTGTGTTTCTGGGAACAAATCTTGTGTCATGGAGTGCAAGAAAACATGCCACTGTTTCTAGATCCAGTACAGAAGCTGAGTATAACGCTTTGGCTAATGCTACAGCTGAGGTAATGTGGATACAAACTTTGTTATATGAGCTTGGGATCAAGGCTCCACAAGCTGCGAGGTTATGGTGTGATAATATTGGTGCAACCTATCTCTCAACTAATCCTGTTTTCCATGCACGAACCAAACATATGAAGTTGATTTCCACATTGTCAGAGAAAGAGTAGCTCGCAAGCTACTTGATATTCGGTTTATACCAACTGGTGATCAACTTGCTGATGGCTTTACAAAACCTCTTACTACAGGGAGATTGAATGAATTCAAGAACAATCTTAACCTTGGTAAAGATCACTCGGTTCAGTTTGAGGGGGAATGTTAGAATACATTGTATAGAGATAGGAGAGTAGTTTAAACTTTGTACTCTTATCTTCTCTTATCTCTTCTTCTGTTAAACCTCCTCTAACCGAACGGATCAATCTCCTCTTTCTCTCGATCGATCCTCCTCTTGTAAGCCATGGCATGATCTCCATATAATACAATGCATCCCAGAAGAAGGGTTCTACACTTCCCAATTCTTCTCACAGAGACTTACATCAACTTATGATATGCAGATAACGTATCATTTTTTTTGTTTTGAGAATTGCACGTAATGTATCAGAATCACTAGAGCTGGTGCGATCCCTCCCATAGGCCGTGCGATCCCGCTCATGGGCCGGTAGTCGGCCCGTTGTTTTTTTCTTCCCTGGTTGTGTGTGTACAGCCGATCGGTAGTACCTTCCCCTTTTGTCCTTTTGCTTCTTCATTTTTTCTTCCACTTTCAATTATCACGGACGGTATTGTGTTCTGCCTGTGCGTTTGGCCTTATTTTTTCTTTGTTTTCTTTTTCGGTTTTATGGGTTTTTGTATGGTTGGACATTTTATGGACAGACAAATGTGTCATATGCAGTTCTACGCGACTTGTGAATGTGCAACTAGAGCGTTGGAGGGCTTGCATATTGAGCATGGGCAAGCTGCGGCCACTTGCACAGAAGACGCTCGCGTGTGAGTAATAGGAAAAACTAAATTGTCTAGTTAAAAAAAAGGAAAAACTAAATTCTCTCAAAAAAAGGAAAACTAAAAAAAATGTAAAGCCCGCACACGTTGCACATATGTACTTGCAAAAAAATACAAGTTGCACATATGTATTAGCACTTGCAAATGCAAAGTAAAATAATAGGATAAAAAGACCAACCGGTAGCTCGAGGTGAAAGAAAAATAAGAAAAAAAATATGTGAATTGTTCTTGTTGCATTTACATGCGACCAAAAACAATACAAAGTATATTGAAGGTGTACAACAACTTTTGCCCCCCCCCAACTATGTGAGTTGTGCTTGTTGCATTTATATGCAATTGGCTGCTAATTTGCCAAAAATAATAAAATCCTATTTTTCAATCTCACTTTCCTATCCCGTGGTCGAAAAAAAGATTAAAAAATATATTAATAAACTCTTATTGGTAGACATGGAAATACCTCCTTCCCTGCCGCAGACAATACACAACTTTTGCCCCCCCCCCCAAACGGTTGTCACATTGAAGACATGTAGTCACCCAGGACGACACTTGCAGTCGCATGCTTAGTGGCAGACATGCAACTCACCCCCTTCCACCAACAAAACTTCACTAAGTTGCAGTCGCATTGGAAGATATGCAATTGCAGTCGGGGATGACACTTGCAGTTGCATGCCTAGTGACGGTTGCAACTGCCCCTCCCCCTCACGAAGCACTACAAAATTGCAACTGCGTTGAAGACATGCAGTTGTAGTCGGGGTGACAATTGCAATTTCGTGCCTAGTGGTGGGTATGAAATTGCCTCTCCTTCCACCAACAACACTCCACTAAGTTGCAATCACATTAGAAGAGATGTAATTGCAGTCGGGGGTGACACTTCCAGTTGCATGCCTAGTGACGAACATGCAACTGCCCCCCCCCCTGACAAAGCACCTAAAAAATTGCAACCACATTGAAGATATGAAGTTGCAATCGGGGGTGACACTTGCAGTTCTGTGCCTAGTGGTGGGCATGCAATTGCCTCTCCTCCGCACCACAAAACACCAATGAGTTCCAACCGTGTGGAAGACATGTTGTTGCATTCGGGGGCGACACTTGCAGTTGCGTACCAAGTGAATAACATGCAACTAACCCCTTCCCTGTCAAAACATAACATAGTTACAATCACTTGGTACGCAATTGTCCCCTAAACAACACAGAGTTTTAACCACCTCCCTCGCCGATAAAACAATACAGAGTTGCAGTCGGTGCGACAATTGCAGTTGCGTGAGTAGTAGCAGGCATGCAACTGCCCCACTTCCATGAAAACACATCACTGAGTTGTAGTTGTAGTCGGGGAGACACTTGAAGTTGCGTGCCTATTAGCATACATGCAACTACCCTCCTCCCCAATGAAACAACACAGAGTCACAGTCGGATGCGACACTTGCAGTTGCATGCCTAATGGTGCAACTGCCCCTCCCTCAGACAAAAACACCATTGAGTTGAAGTTGCATTTCGGGGACACACTTGCAGTTGCGCGCCTATTGAAAGATATGTAACCCATCCCTCTTCTCAACAAAACAAGATAGAGTTGCAGCCACGTCGAAGACACAAAGTTGCAGTCAGAGGAGACACTTAGAGTTGCGTGACTACTAGTAGGCATGCAATTGCCCTGCTTCCATGAAACAAAACATCACTGAATTGCAGTTGCAGTCAAGTGAGATACTTGAAGTTGCATGCAGGGCATAATAGCACAATTGGACATCAAGTGCAAACATGCAACTATGTGGCAAATAAAAAAACTATTTATACAAATAAAAAACCCAAAATAAACCAAAATATAGATAAATAAAAGCAAAAAATAAAAATGAAAAAATTAATAGGAAAAATAACCGTCAACAAAACAACTGCAAAAAGAAAAAAAATAACGAATTTGGTTGCAAACATGTGAAAGACATGCAACTACACACATCCAGATGTTTTCCGTAGAACAAAAATCAACTTAGTTGCACACATATAACGAGTGAGCAATGGTTGTGCAAAATGAATTAAAAAATAAAATAAGCTAAAATGAACAGTAAATATACCTATTTTGTATGTGAAAAAATTATAAATATACCTACCGGCCGCTTATGCACCTAGCCTGTAGGATACTTAGTTACACACATGTTTTCCCATCTTTTCGTACCGTGTGGGAGACAGGTGTACAACCTAAGGACGAGTTTGAAAAAAATGACACCCTTTACTAGAAAAAGAAAACAAAAATCAAACCCCAAACACAAAAAATAGAACAAAAAAGAAAAAAATGAGGGAAAAAGGACATGAACAAAAAAGTACACGAAAAGGACATGAACATATAAGAAAACAAAAAAGGACTCACTAAGTGTCGGAGGAGTGTCTCGACGTGAACATAAAAAATGGACAAAAAAAGAAACAACAAAGAAGAAAAATAACCAAAATTTGATTTTGAGTGGAAGAAAAAAATTAACCACCAAAACTGAAAAACAACGTATATCTTAATTTTATTTTAAAAACGGGAGATGGAGAGCATAATTGGTTTGCTACCAACATTTGGCATTGCCAATATGTCGGGGGAACGACACCTATGGGATCACAGGGAATCCCTACTACGGTTGGCGGGGCACGGGGCTGTGGAAAGAGCGGGTTTAGAAGATCAACGCGGGGGGATTTTTATCCAGGTCTGGGCCGCAAGCAATGCGTAATACCCTAATCCTGCTTTGGTGTATATTTAGTGTTCTTGAGCTCTTGAACTAGCTATGGTGCATGAGTAGTCCAAAAAGTCCGAATCCTTCCTCAGTACGCCTCGGGCTTCCTTTTATAGTCAAAAGTGTTGCCATAGTGGCACGCAGGAGGTGGAAAGTATGTACTGTACACAAGTCTATCGCCGGGCACCGTAGGACAAACACATTTAATGCGCTGCCGACGTGCCCTCTTGCTTTATCGGGGACGGCAAGGAAGCTCGTCCCGTCTGTCGCCGCTTCGCCTCGCTTCGACGCGCGTCCAAGCTGACGAGGCGTGCTGCGCCATGCTGGCTGGCTGGCTGCTGAGCTGGTGCGGTGGCAGGGTCTTCACGAAGATCTGCATGCCACCACGCAGGTGCTTGGCTAGTTGGCCTAAAAGCTGCATGCTTCCATGCAGGCGTTTGCCTAGTTGGCGAGCTGATCATCGTGTTGGAATGGTCGCGGGGCGGCGGAGCCTTGGTAGTTGTGGGCCTGGCTGTGGCCCTGTAGATGTCCCCGGCAAGGGTCTTGCCGAGGTCTCGTGGTCGTCCCCGGCAAGGATCTTGCCAGGGGCCTTCGTCTTCTGGTTCTCATCTAGTCTTGCAGGCCTTTGGTCTTCACAAAGATCTACATGCCACCATGCAGGCGCCTCCCGAGCCTTGGTTCCAATGTTGTTGATGGTGTCGGAACTCTTAGGCTCAAGGGCGGCAGCCTTGCTGGTGTTTGGTCAGGTTTCCCCGGCAAGGCTCTTGCTGGGGCTACGTAGGCCGCCCCAGCAAGGCTCTTGCCAGGGGAAGTCCATCTTGTCCCTTTGCTCCTTGCGCCTCTGGCTTGGGCGCTGCTCTGGTTGTCTTGTGTCTTTGCTTCCTCTGCCCCGCCATGCGTGGACGCAAGTGTGGCTACAACTGCCCGTGCATAAGTAAAGGGGTACAGAAGGCCCCTACTTTAGTACACCGATAGGAGCCCCCTGGCCTGGGCCACACATAAGCGCAGAGTGTTGTTGGGCCAGGCCCAAAACGGTGCACGCGCACGCGTGGCAGAGTTTTACCGCAGTAATTCCTTCGCTAGTTGCCCTTCCCCACGACCCGAGTTGAATGCGTGATGTGGGGGTCGTGCGTGGGGCGGTTGCAGCATGCTTGCGTCACATCGTGGTGGATAGTAAAGAGGCGGCTCACGTCTTCCCCATAAAAAAGAGGAAGCCGCGGGGGCACGACTCATTTACTAAGTGGACTCGGATCGTGGCCTTCACGGCCCCCGCACCCATGATCATGGGGTGGAAAACGGTCGCTCCACTTGTCTTCTTGATTCCGGCCCGCCCTCCACATGTACTTCATGCCCGGGGGGTAGGTGATAGACACAGATGGCACGAGCCTTAATGCCGAGGCGGGAAGCCCGGCCGTCGCTGATTGGAGCAGCGGGTCGGACCAGATTCCCTGCGCCTCTGGTGGCCGGATTGGTCGAGTGGGGCGGCCGCCCTTAGATTGGGGGGGGGGGGTGGGAGAGCCCCGGCCCCGCCCCCCTATAAGAAGGGGAGAGGGATGGCATCCTTCAACATTCATCGCTTTCCAGCCTAACTCCTTCCTTCCCTTTGCCATGGCGAGAGGGCGCGCCGGCACTTCAATGGCAGCGACGAGGGCCTCTGCTCGACAGCGTGTCCCCCCTTCCCAGGAGCTCATGGTGGCGGAGCCCGCCGCGAGAGGAAGAGGGAGGGGCGTGGTCGAGGCTGCCGTGGCGCTCGGGGGAGAGGAAGACGGGGTGGCGCACCGGCCGCGCTTCTGCCCGCGGCTCCTCCCCCAATGGAAGGCCACGTTGGAGACCAGTCATGCGAATTCTTCATCAGGCTGTATAAGCCAGTGCGCGGCCACCTTTGCCTTCCCACTCTGTTTGCTCGGGAGATGGAGCTCGACCCGCCACAGGCCTTGAGGCTGCTTATGAGGGGCTGTCGGAATGGCAGCATGCGGGTCGATGTCGACTTCCCCGCCCCTCATGTCATGTATCTCCACCGCGGGTTGAAAACCTTCGCCCGTGCCCACAGCCTATTGGAGGGGATCGTCCTCCACTTCAAATTGATGGAGAACGGCCTGCTCTCCGTCAAGGTTTTTGGGCACATGGGAACTCGCCTAAGGTGTTGCACGGAGAGCTCCACCGACAACGAAACCTCCTCCTCGGGCGAGAGTGACAAGGAGGACAGCGACATCGACGACGAGGGCATCAAGCGGGAGGACTCCGGTTCCGACTCCGGCTAACCGCATCCCCCTCCACCCTCAGCCACACACCTTGCCGAGGGTCTTCCTTGTCAAGCTCTCCATCGGCGCGTTCCCCGTCGCCCCCTCTTTGCCTTCACTTGCCGCACCTAGGAGGAAAGGGGCAAGAACAGAGATCACGAGGCACTTATATTTCTTTTAAATTGTAGGCAATTGCCAAATCTTAATTTCTAGATAATGTAATCTCTCAAGCCCATGCTTGTGTCCTGTAACCTTCATACTTGTATCAGCATGTTAATGAAAAAGACTAGCATTGCCGGGAACCCGCGCACGCGTACGTTCGTGCAGAGGCGAAACGCCTCCTTAATGTAAATAAGCGAGTCCTCCCAGCAAGATGCCCTGCCGGTACCCTCTACACCTGCCGGAGAATCACATCTACCGGGTTACAGACAGAGGGTCTAGTCCCCCGTCCACCTCCTTTTAGCGAGGGCTACTACGACCACTCCGACCGAAGCAGCGTTCGGTGCCGGGAATGGGAGCACCCAAGTTTTTTAAATAAGAGTGGCAAGGTTTTCTAATGCACAAGTCACAGGTTATGAATACGAATTGGCAAGAGGTAAACTTTATCTGTTTGGTTTGCCGGGGATCGCCGCGCCGGGCGGTCTTCTCAAGTTCTTCCGGAGCCAGGTCCTTGGCGGGATCGCGCGTCCTCGCCGTGGCTGGAAAGACGGATGGCAAGAGCATGGAACCTTGGAGGTTCACTAATATTTGCTGGAATAAAAAAGCAGTACAATATCTTGGACAAGCATGCATATACGTATACACATAATCAAGGAAATTAACAAGAAACTATACATGCTAAGGTATTTCATTCCCTGACTGAGCACAGGGTCTGCGCCTGGCTCTGTACATAGGGTTACATGCCTTGCCGGCAAGGCTAGTACAAAATGGGGGTTGCCAGGGCTCCTGACAACCGCGCCTTAGGGGTAAAACTTGTGAAGATGTTCGATATTCCACGAATTGCTCACCGGATGCCATCTTCGGTCTCCAGGCGGACTGCACCGGGCCTGGTGACTCGTATGACCCGATAAGGGCCTTCCCACTTTGGTGTCAACTTCTTTGAATTCTTGAAGGATTGGATTCACCGAAGAACGAGGTCACCTTCCTCAAGGCTTCGGGCGTGAACCTTGCGGCTATGGTAGCAGCGCAAGGCTGTTGGGGAACGTAGTAATTTCAAAAAAATTCTACGCACACGCAAGATCATGGTGATGCATAGCAACAAGAGGGAGAGTGTTGTCTATGTACCCTCGTAGACCGTAAGCGGAAGCGTTATGACAACGCGGTTGATGTAGTTGTACATCTTCACGATCGACCGATCCTAGCATCGAAGGTACGACACCTCCGCGATCTGCACATGTTCGTCTCAATGACTTCCCACAAACTCACGATCTAGTAGAGTGTCGGGGAAGAGGTTCGTCAGCAGGACAGCATGATGATGGTGATGATGAAGTTACCGGCGCAGGGCTTCGCCTAAGCACTACGATGATATGACCGAGGTGGATTATGGTGGAGGGGGGCACCGCACACGGCTAAGATCAAGGATCAACTTGTGTGTCTATGGGGTGCCCCCCTCCCCAGTTTATAAAGGAGTGGAGGAGGGGGAGGGCCAGCCCTCCTATGGCGCGCCCCATGGGGAGTCCTACTCCCACCGGGAGTAGGATTTCCCCCCTTCCCTAGTTGGACTAGGAGTGGAAGGAAGGGGGAGGAAGGAGGAAGGAAAGGGGGGCCGGCCCCCCTCCCAATTCAGATTGGGCTTGGGGGGGTTGCGCCCCCTCCTTTGCTCCCTTGTCCTCTCTCCCACTATGGCCCAATAAGGCCCATATACCTCTCGGGGGGTTCCGGTAACCTCCCGATACTCCGGCATATGCCCGATCTCATCCGGAACCATTCCGATGTCCAAATATAGTCGTCCAATTTATCGATCTTTATGTCTCGACCATTTCGAGACTCCTCGTCATGTCAAATTATCAAAGTACCGAACGCAAATCATATGAGCGTGATGAAAGCTAGCTCGACGATAATTCCCATGTGTCCTCGGGAACTCTTTTCTCATTATAAGAAATTTTCCAGGCTTATCCTTTGCTACAAAAAGGATTGGGCCACCCTGCTGCACTTTATTTACTTGTTAATCGTTATAGTTTATCTTATTACAAAACTATCTATTACCTACAATTTGAGTGCTTGCAGATAAAACCTTACTGAAAACCGCTTATCATTTCCTTCTGCTCCTCATTGGGTTCGACACTCTTACTTATCGAAAGGACTACGATAGATCCCCTACACTTGTGGGTCATCGGTACATACCTTGACAAGATTTTGAAATAGTTCAAAATGGAACTGTCATAGAAAGAGTTCTTGCATGTGTTACAGGGTGTGAAATTGAATAAGACTCAAAGCCCGACCACAGCAGAAGATAGAAAGAGAATGAAAGTCATTCCCTATGCCTCAGCCATAGGTTCTATAAAGTATGCCATGCTGTACCAGATCTATTGTATACCCTACACTGAGTTTGGCAAGGGAGTACAATAGTGATCTAGGAGTAGATCACTGGACAGCAGTCAAAATTATCCTTAGTGGAATAAGAATATGTTCCTCGATTATGGAGGTGACAAAAGGTTCGTCGTAAAGGGTTACGTCGATGCAAGTTTTGACACTGATCTAGATGAATCTAAGTCTCAATCTGGATACATATTGAAAGTGGGAGCAATTAGCTAGAGTAGCTCTGTACAGAGCATTCTTGACATAGAAATTTGCAAAATACATACGGATCTGAATATGGCAGGCTCGTTGAATAAACTTCTCTCACAAGAAAAACATGATCACACCTTAGTACTTTTTGGGTGTTAATCACATGGCGATGTGAACTAACATTACTGACTCTAGTAAACCCTTTGAGTGTTGGTCACATGGCGATGTGAACTATGGGTGTTAATCACATGGTGATGTGAACTATTGGTGTTAAATCACATGGCGATGCGAACTAGATTATTGACTCTAGTGCAAGTGGGAGACTGAAGGAAATATGCCCTAGAGGCAATAATAAAGTTATTATTAATTTCCTAATTTCATGATAAATATTTATTATTCATGCTAGAATTGTATTAAACGGAAACTTAGTACATGTGTGGATACATAGACAAACAGAGTGTCACTAGTATGTCTCTACTTGACTAGCTTGTTGAATCAAAGATGGTTAAGTTTCCTAGCCATAGACATGAGTTGTCATTTGATTAAAAGGATCACATCATTAGAGAATGATGTGATTGACTTGACCCATTCCGTTAGCTTAGCACTTGATCGTTTAGTATATTGCTATTGCTTTCTTCATGACTTATACATGTTCCTATGACTATGAGATTATGCAACTCCCGGATACCGGAGGAACACTTTGTGTGCTACCAAATGTCACAACATAACTGGGTGATTATAAAGGTGCTCTACAGGTGTCTCTGATGGTACTTGTTGAGTTGGCATAGATTGAGATTAGGATTTGTCACTCCGATTGTCAGAGAGGTATCTTTGGGCCCTCTCGGTAATGCACATCACTATAAGCCTTGCGAGCAATGTGACTAATGAGTTAGTTGCAAGATGATGCATTACGGAACGAGTAAAGAGACTTACCGGTAACGAGATTGAACTAGATATGAGGATTCCGACGATCGCATCTCGGGCAAGTAACATACCGATGACAAAGGGAACAACGTATGTTGTTATGCGGTTTGACCGATAAAAGATCTTCATAGAATATGTAGGAACCAATATGAGCATCCAGGTTCCACTATTGGTTATTGACCAGAGATGAGTCTCGGTCATGTCTACATAGTTCCCGAACCCGTAGGGTCCGCACGCTTAACGTTAGGTGACGATCGATATTATGAGTTTATGTGTTTTGACGTACCGAAGGTAGTTCGGAGTCCCGGATATGATCACGGACATGATGAGGAGTCTCGAAATGGTCGAAACATAAAGATCGATATATTGGACGACTATATTTGGACATCGGAATGGTTCCGGATGAGATCGGGCATATACCGGAGTACCGGGAGGTTACCGGAACCCCCCGGGAGGTATATGGGCCTTATTGGGCCATAGTGGGAGAGAGGACAAGGGAGCAAAGGAGGGGGCGCACCCCCCCACACACAAGCCCAATCCGAATTGGGAGGGGCCGGGCCCCCTTTCCTTCCTCCTTCCTCCCCCTTCCTTCCACTCCTAGTCCAATTGGGAAGGGGGGAAATCCTACTCCCGGTGGGAGTAGGACTCCCCATGGGGCGCGCCATAGGAGGGCCGGCCCTCCCCCTCCTCCACTCCTTTATATACGGGGGAGGGGGGCACCCCATAGACACACAAGTTGATCCTTGATCTCTTAGCCGTGTGCGGTGCCCCCTCCACCATAATCCACCCCAGTCATATCGTCGTAGTGCTTAGGCGAAGCCCTGCGCCGGTAGCTTCATCATCACCGTCATCACGTTGTCGTGCTGACGAAGCTCTTCCCCGACACTCTACTGGATCGTGAGTTTGTGGGACGTCATTGAGCCGAATGTGTGCAAATCGTGGAGGTGTCATACCTTCGGTGCTAGGATCGGTCGATCGTGAAGACATACAACTACAACAACCGCGTTGTCATAACACTTCCACTTATGGTCTACGAGGGTACATAGACAACACTCTCCCTCTCGTTGCTATGCATCACCATGATCTTGCATGTGCGTAGGAAATTTTTTGAAATTACTACGTTCCCCAACAGTGGCATCCGAGCCAGGCTTATGCGTAGATGTTATATGCACGAGTAGAACACAAGTGAGTTGTGGGCGATAATAGTCATACTGCTTACCAGCATGTCATACTTTGATACGGCGGTATTGTTGGATGAAGCGGCCCGGACTGACATTATGCGTACGCTTACGCGAGACTGGTTCTACCGACATGCTTCGCACACAGGTGGCTAGCGGGTGTTAGTTTCTCCAACTTTAGCTGAATCAAGTGTGACTACGCTCGGTCCTTGTTGAAAATTAAAACATCACATACTTGACGAAAAATCGTTGTGGTTTTGATGCATAGGTAAGAACGGTTCTTGCTAAGCCCGTAGCAGCCACTTAAAACTAGCGACAACAAACTAGAGGACGTCTAACTTGTTTTTGCAGGGCTTGTTGTGATGTGATATGGTCAAGACGTGATAAGATATAAATTGTTGTATGAGATGATCATGTTTTGTTAAAGTTATCGACAACTGGCAGTAGCCTTATGGTTGTCTCTTTATTGCATAAGATGCAAGCACCATATAATTGCTTTACTTTATCGCTATGCGATAGCAATAGTTGCGAAAGCAATAGTTAGCGAGATGACCATGTGACAACACATTGATAGAGATCAAGATGATGGACATCATGGTGTCATGCCGGTGATGATGGAGATCATCATGGTACTTTGGAGATGGAGATCAAAGGCACAAGATGATGATGGCCATATCATGTCACATATTTTTTGATTGCATGTGATGTTTATCTTTTATGCATCTTGTTTTTCTTAGTACGACGGTAGCATTATAAGATGATCCCTTACTAAAATTTCAAGGTATAAGTGTTATCCCTGAGTATGCACCATTGCGACAGTTCTTCGTGCTGAGACACCACATGATGATCGGGTGTGATAAGCTCTACATTCACATACAAGGGTGCAAGCCAGTTTTGCACACGCAGAACACTCGGGTAAAACTTGACGAGCCTAGCATATGCAGATATGGCCTCAGAACACTGAGACTGAAAGGTCGAGCGTGAATCATATAGTATATATAATCAACATAGTGATGTTCACCATCGAAAACTTCTCCATCTCACGTGATGATCGGACATGGTTTAGTTGATATGGATCACGTGATCATTTAGATGACTAGAGGGATGTCTATCTAAGTGGGAGTTCTTAAGTAATATGATTAATTGAACTTTAATTTATCATGAACTTAGTCTTGATAGTATTTACATAACTATGTTGTAGATCAATAGCTTGCGATATAGCTCCCCGTTTATTTTTATATGTTGCTAGAGAAATATAAGTTGAAAGATGATAGTAGCAATGATGCGGACTTGGTCCGTGATCTGTGGATTATCCTTTGCTACACAAAAAAATTATGTCCTTGATGCACCGCTAGGTGACAGAACTATTGCAGGAGCAGATGCAGACGTTATAAACATTTTTGATAAGCTCGGTATGATGACTACTTGATAGTTAAGTGCACCATGCTTTAGAGCTTAGAACCGGGACTTCAAAAATGTTTTGAACGCCACGGAGCATATAAGATGTTCCAAGAGCTGAAATTTGTATTTCAGACCCATGCCCGAGTCGAGAGGTATGAGACCCCTGACAAGTACTTTGCCTACAAGATGGAGGAGAATAGCTCAACCAGTGAGCATGTGCTCAGGTTGTCTGAGTATTACAATCGCTTGAATCAAGTGGGAGTTAATCTTCTAGATAAAACAGTGATCGACAGAGTTCTCTAGTCACTATCACCAAGTTACTAGAACTTCGTGATGAACTATAATATGCAAGGGATGATGAAAACTATTCCCGAGCTCTTCGTGATGCTGAAATCGACGAAGGTAGAAATCAAGAAAAGCATCAAATATTGATGGTTGACAAGACCACTAGTTTCAAGTAAAAGGGAAAGGGAAAGAAAGGGAACTTCAAGAAGAATGGCAAGCAAGTTGCCACTCCCATGAAGAAGCCCAAAGCTAGACCCAAGCCTGAAACTGAGTGCTTCTACTGCGAAGGAAATGGTCACTAGAAGCAGAAATGCCCCAAATATTTGGCAGATAAGAAGGATGGCAAAGTGAACAAAGGTATATTTGATATACATGTTACTGATATGTACTTTACTAGTGTTTATAGCAACCCATCAGTATTTGATACTAGTTCAGTTGCTAAGATTAGTAACTTGATATGATCATCATCACACACTCCCTATACTTTCAAGATTAGTGTTGAACCTAAATAAATGTTATTTGGTGTTTGCATTGAGCATGAATATGATTTGATAATGTTTATTGCCATACGGTTATTCATTTAAAGTCAGAGAATAACTGTTGTTCTGTTTACATGAACAAAACCTTCGATGGTCATACACCCAATGAAAATAGTTTGTTGGATCTTGATCGTAGTAACACACATATTCATAATATTGATGCCAAAAGATGCAAAGTTGATAATGATAGTGCAACATATTTGTGGCACTGCCGTTTAGGTCGTATTGGTGTAAAGCGCATGAAGAAACTCCATGCTGATGGGCTTTTGGAATCACTTGATTATGAATCACTTGATGCTTGCGAACTATGCCTCATGGGCAAGATGACTAAGACTCCGTTCTCTGGAACAATGGAGCGAGCAACTGACTTATTGGAAATAATGCATACTGATGTATGCGATCCGATGAGTGTTGAGGCTCGCGGTGGGTATGCAGATGATTTGAGCAGATATGGGTATATCTACTTGATGAAACACAAGTCTGAACACTTGAAAAGTTCAAAGATTTTTAGAGTGAAGTAGAGAATCATCGTAACAAGAAAATAAAGTTTCTATGATCTGATCCTGGAGGAGAATATTTGAGTTACGAGTTTGGTCTTCATTTGAAACAATGCGGAATAGTTTTGCAACTCACGCCATCCGGAACACCACAACGTAATGGTGTGTCCCAACATCGTAACCATACTTTATTAGATATGGTCCAATCTATGATGTCTCTTACAGATTTACCACTATCGTTTTGGGGTTATGCATTAGAGACAACTACATTCACGTTAAATAGGGCACCATCTAAATCTGTTGAGACAGCACCATATGAGCTGTGGTTTGGCAAGAAACCAAAGTTGTCATTTCTTAAAGTTTGGGGTTGCGATGCTTATGAGAAAAAGTTTCATCTTGATAAGCTCAAACCCAAATCAGAGAAATGTGTCTTCATAGGATTCCCAAAGGAGACAGTTGGGTACACCTTCTATCACAGATCCGAAGGCAAGACTGTCAGATTTCGGGTTCTGGCAAAACCGTTGAGGTTCAAACACTCGGGTGCGCGTGAAGATCTCTCCCTACCTAATCACGCCCTCGCCCTCATCGCAATCTCAAAGCCTAGCTCGACGAACTTGGAACACAAGAGACACAAGATTTATACTGGTTCGGGCAATCAATGTGGTGTAATTCCCTACTCCAGTTTGGTGGTGGTGGATTGCCTCTTGGGCTGAGGATGAACAGTACAAGGGGAAGAACAGCCTCCTGAGGAGAGGTGTTCTTGTGCTTGGTGGGTCTTTGGATGGAGTGGATCCTGTCCAAGATGAGTTGCCTCCTATGGTGGCTAGTCCTATTAATAGAGGCCTTGGTCCTCTTCCCAAATATTGAGCGGGAAGGGATGCCACAACGACCAGTTTGAAGGGAGACAACTAGTACAAGCTATCCTGACAAAAGTAGACTTCGCCTGCCAAAGGCTCTGGTGGTGACGCCGTCTTGGGCTCCACGATGACCTTCGTCCTGCCGTCCTGCTGGTCTTGGTCTCGTTGCACCGATATGGAAACCTTTGCCTGTTGCCTCGGGACTCCTCGCCTGTGCCTGCCCCTTTAGCACCAAAGAGGAAATGAGGACACTGCGCGCACTGGCGCCCGCCTGGCTCCAGTCATCATGGCTTGCATCACTTGAACCTCGCGAGGTGTCCCTTGCCTTGACCTCTCCGCCCCTCGCGAGCCAGCCTGGTGAGGCCGCTCCCGTGGAGGTCTTGTGTCATCCGCCTCACGAGGTTTGGCCCCTCGCGAGGGTCTTGAGGGTTTCTCGGTGAAGATGGGCCGTACTGGGCCGCTGGCAGAGCCACCCCGTGGGCCGTAGGCAGGCATGTCTGGGGACCCCCGTTCCCAGGACGCCGACAGTAGCCCCCAGGCCCAAGGCGCGCTCGGACTTGGCTTCGAGGCGAAGCCAAAGGGCAAGTGCGGAGCACCACGGGCCCCAATAGCCTGCGGCCTTGGTCGACGCGTGGCGATTGATTGGACTTGGGCGGCCCCGCTTCCCCATGCAGCCTTCAAATCCGCCTGGCTAGGCGGCCACGAGATCCTACACAGTTATTTCCCCATTGCTAGCAACGCATTCCCCAACTTCTTCACTTCCTCGTATCTCTGTTTCCTCTTCCAATCTGACTTGAGCTTATCTCTCTCTGCCACCATGGTGCCGAACCAAACAGAGAAAGGGAAGAAGCCCCTGTTCTCATCCAGCCCACCTTCGGCCGTCGAGCCCACCGTCGGCCGATCGCGGGTGCTCAACCAGGAGGCCATGGATAAGGTCCGCCCGGTGCTCGCTACCAGCTTCAACGAATGGGGGGGATGGTGGCCTGGCCCGCATCCTGAGCCACCATCGATAGGATGGCCACCGAGGTCCAGTTCTTCATTGATGCCCTGTGGGCTGGCCTTGTTCCTCCCTTCTCTGCCTTCTTTAATGTCATGCTTTCCCATTACCAGATCCATGTGGTGCACCTTCATCCCCAATCTGTCGCCCTTCTCGCCATCTTCACCTTTGTCTGCGAGGCCATGGTGGGCATTGCTCCTTCTATTGTATACCCTACACTGAGTTTGGCAAGGGAGTACAATAGTGATCTAGGAGTAGATCACTATTGTACTCCTTATAAACTTCGATGTAAGGGTATCTAATAGATCTGATTATAGCATGGCATACTTTATAGAACCTATGGCTGAGGCATAGGGAATGACTTTCATTCTCTTTCTATCTTCTGCTGTGGTCGGGCGTTTAGTCTTACTCAATTTCACACCTTGTAACACAGGAAAGAACTCTTTCTATGACTGTTCCATTTTGAACTATTTCAAAATCTTTTCAAGGTATGTACTCATTGAAAAAACTTATGAAGCGTCTTGATCTATCTCTATAGATCTTGATGCTCAATATGTAAGCAGCTTCACCAAGGTCTTTCTTTGAAAAACTCCTTTCAAATACTCCTTTATGCTTTCCAGAAAATTCTACATTATTTTCGATCAACAATATGTCATTCACATATACTTATCAGAAATGATGTAGTGCTCCCACTCACTTTCTTGTAAATACGGGCTGCACCGCAAGTCTGTATAAAACTATATGCTTTGATCAACTCATCAAAGCGTATATTCCAACTCCGAGATGCTTGCACCAGTCCATAGATGGATCGCTGGAGCTTGCACATTTTGTTAGCACCTTTAGGATCGACAAAACCTTCTGGTTGCATCATATACAACTCTTCTTTAAGAAATCCATTAAGGAATGTAGTTTTGACATCCATTTGCCAGATTTCATAAAATGTGGCAATTTGCTGCCGAGGTCTTGAATGTATTGTATGAAGGTGTGGCTCGTGAACTGTGTGCTGTTGTCGGTGGTGACTCTGTTTGGCACACCAAAATGGTAGACTATCCCCTTGAAGAACTTGATGGCTGATTGTGTTGTCACCTTTCTCACTGGTTCCACTTCCGGCCACTTTGTGAACTTGTCGATCGTGACATACAAGCCCCCAATAGCATGGGGAAAGGGGCCCAGTATGTCGAGCCCCAGACCGAAAATGGCCAGGAAAGAGCAATCGTCTGAAGATCTTGGGCTGGTTGATGAATCTTCTTTGAATGGAACTGGCACGCTTCACACTTGGTTACTAGGGCCGTTGCATCCTGGAGAGCGGTGGGCCAGAAGAAACCTTGCAGGAATGCTTTGCCGGCAAGGGCTCTTGACCCTATGTGGGAGCCACACATGCCTCCATGTGTCTCTGCCAACAGCCTCAGTCCGTCTTCCCGAGGAATGCACTTCAATTTCACTTCGTTCGGTCTCCTTCTATATAGGGCATCATCCAAAAATTGGTACATGCTGGACCAACAGGCTACTTTCTCTGCCTCTTCCTGTTCCTCAGGGAGTTCTCCTGTCTGGAGGAAATGAATGGTGCGTTGCGCCCATGCCGTAGGCTGGGGCTCGACGACAAGGACTAAAGGCTCATCTAGGGCCACAGGGGCAGCTACCTCTACGGTCAGGGCTTGAGGCCCTGCCGGAGGTTGCTGCTCCCCAGCAAGCTTGGGGCACTCGGCAACGTCCTTGCTGGCGGCTCCTGGGAGCTCAACCGGAAAGTACTTGCCGGGGCCCGTCTTCCTTTGTTTGTTCTGTCCTGTTGATGGCTCAACGGATGGCTGGGTTAGTTGTAGCACAAAGGTACCTGGTTCCACAGGCAACTTGAGGGCAGCGCGTTTTGACAAGTCGTCGACAATGCCATTCTCTGCTCGGGGAACATGCTCTGCTTGTAAACCGTCAAAACGCTCCTCCAACTTCCTCACCTCATCCACATAGGCTTCCATCAACGGGCTCTAGTAATCATTGTTAACTTGCTTGACAACAAGCTGTGAATCACCTCTGATGATGAGCTTCTTGATTTCAAGGTCTGCCGCAATCCCGAGACCAGCAAGCAATCCCTCGTACTCCACCGTGTTCTTCGCTGTTTTTTCTCGGGGAAAGTGCATCCGGAATACGTACTTGAGGTGCTCTCCGATGGGCGCGACGAGTAGCACGCCGGCGCCAACACCTTGCAGTGAGAAAGCTCCATCAAAGTACATAACCCAATCACGACAGGTCTCCTTGCCGGGAAGGGTGGTCTCTTGAATCTCTTCGTCAGGCGTTGATGTCCATTCTGCTACGAACTCTGCCAAGGCTCGGCTCTTGATTATCGAAGTGCTTTCAAACTTGAGGCCAAAGCTCGACAGCTCCAATTCCCACTCCACAATCCTCCGAGTCGCATCTGGGTTGTGCAAGATTTGTTGCAAAGGGAGGCGGGTGACGACAGTGATCTCATGTGCTTGGAAATAGTGGAGTAGCTTTCTCGAGGCCATAAGGAGGCCAAAAAGTAGCTTCTGCATACCAGAATATCTTGATCTAGCCCCTTGCAAGAGGGAACTGACAAAATAAACCAAGTGCTGCACCACCTTCTTCTTCTGTTCAACTTCGCCCATCCGCGTAGACTCTGTGTTGCCGGGATTGGGCCTTGCCGGGGGTTCTGCCTTGGCGTCAGGCCTTGCCGGGGAGGACTACGGCCAATCATCCGACGGCTCCGCTGCTACTGCTACTTCTTCCTCAAGTTCCCTCTCTGCTACCAGCGCAGCACTGACCACTTGATTCGTTGCTGCTAAGTATAGCAGCAGCGGCTCTTGTGGTTTAGGGGCGACTAGTATTGGCGTGGAGGAGAGGTAGCTCTTCAAATCTTGCAGCGCCGCCTCTGCCTCCAGAGTCCATTTCACTGGACCCGTCTTTTTCAAAACCTTGAAAAAGGGGAGGGCGCACTCAGCAGACTTGGAGATGAACCTACTTAGGGCGGCAACACAGCCGGCGAGCCTATGGACGTCTTTGACCCGTCTTGGCGCCTCAAACTGCTCAATTGCTTTGATCTTGTCAGGATTTGCTTCGATTCCACGTTGAGACACAAAGAACCCAAGAAGTTTGCCGGATGGGACACTGAACACGCACTTCTCTGGGTTGAGCTTGAGGTTGATCTTGCGCAGATTTGCAAATGTTTCTTCTAGATCCTACATGAGCATGGCCCTGTCCTTGGTTTTGAGCACTATATCATCCATATAAGTTTCCATATTTCTATGTAGCTGGGGCTCAAAACCAATTTGGACCGCTCGGGCAAATGTTGCACCAGCGCTTTTCAACCCGAAAGGCATTCGTACAAAATAGTACGTACCACATGGGGTGATGAACGCGGTCTTTTCTTTGTCTTCCTTCATCATGAATAGGATCGAGGAACAACAGCAGGTCACACCCGGCAGTGGAGTCCACAATTTGGTCGATGCGTGGCAGAGGGAAAGGATCCTTTGGACAAGCTTTATTGATATCTGTGTAGTCAATACATAGCCTCCATTTCCCATTTGCCTTACGCACCACCACCGGATTGGCCAACCACATGGGGTGGAGTACTCCTCTAACCAGGCCGGCCGCCTCCAACTTCCTGATCTCCTCGATGATGAACTCTTGTCGCTCCAAAGCTTGCTTCCTGACCTTCTTCTCGATGGGCCGCGCATGAGGACAGACAACAAGACGGTGCTCAATCACCTCCTTGGGAACGCCGGGGATGTCGGATGCTTGCCATGCAAACACGTCGACATTCGCCCGCAGGAAGGCGACGAGCGCGCTTTCCTATTTGCTGTCAAGGGTGGAGCTTATAGTAAAAGCCCCGCCCGTGCCATCCTCCTTGATGGGCACCTTCTTGGTTTCTGGTGGTGCTGCCTTGGATTTCTTGCTCTTGCTAGTGCAACTCTCCGGCACGTCCTCGACGGGAGCGCTGCACTCCGAAGAGGCGCGCTTGCCGGAGTGGGTGTAGGAGGTCCTGCCGGAAGAGTTCTTGCCGGTCTTCTTCCCTCCCGGGGCTCCAGCGGCAGGAGCAAGTGCCTTAGCGGTAGTTGCTGCAACTGCCTTCCGGTAGAGTTGGTCGGCGCGGATGAGCGCGTCTTTCTTGTCGGAGGGGATGGTGATGATGGTCAGCGGCCCACGCATCTTCAACGTGTTGTAGGCATGATGTGACGCCGCCATAAACTTGGCCAGCGCTGGGCGGCCAAGGATCCCATTGCAGGGAAAGGGGATCTCGGTGACATAAAAAATGATCTTCTCTGTTCTATAGTTTAGCTCGCCCCCAAATGTAACGGGCAACGTGATATTACCTTTCGGCTGACTCCTCCCCAGGTTGACCCCTTGAAACGTGCCCGTGTCCTCGAGGTCTCCATCGGGGATTTGCAGCCTCTTGATCACGGCAGGCGAGGTCAAGTTCAGTCCGACCCACCATAAACTAGCACTTTTGTTACCTTGAGGTTGCGTGTTGTTGGTGAAACCAACCAACAACGGAAAACATCCGACCGCAGTTGTGCGATCAGGGTGGTCCTCGGTATAAAAAATGATAGGGGTGCTGGAACCTTTTAGTGGCTTCTAGGCATCGAACGATGGCTCTGCCGCAGTGATCTCACGCGCCCACTGCTTCACTTGGCCGTCAGAGGAGTGCAGTGAGGCGCCACCGTCGACGCACATGGCTTCTGTAGCTTTCTGGAACTCGTGCTCGCCGGACTCGTCGTCCTCATCATGATCATTATCTTCCTCCCTCTTATCACGGCCCCGAGCGGGCCTCTCTTGTTGATTATCTTTGCCGCGGCGACCTCCCTGGCCACCACGCTTCTTGCTGGACCCCTCAGCACCATCCTGACCCTTCTCCTTGTCCCGTCTTTCATATTCAGCTTTCTGCTTTTTTGCAAGCAGCTCAACCTATCTGCAGTTTTGGAGGTCATGGCCCTTGGTGCGATGGATCTTGCAGTACTACTTGTCGGAGCCTCCTGGCTTGTCGGCAGCTGCCAAGGCCAGGCAGGCGGCGCACCCGGGAACTTCCTTGCCGGGGTCATCTGCCTTGGCTTTCTTGGCGGCGCCAGGGCCGCTGGATCCCTCAACCGCAAGCATGGTCTTGCCCTTACGCTTCCTGTTGCATCATTGACCGTTCTTTGTCAGGGCGACGACATCTTTGTCTGTGGAGTCGGTTTCCGCGCTGGCGTCCTCGCCAGGATACTTCCTTCCTTCCTCAGCCCGAGCACATCTATCAGCCAGGACATAAAGTTCGGCTACATCGTTAACCTTGTTCATCGCCAGCTCTTCATGCATCTTCCGTTTGTGTACATTTTGATGGAATGCACTAATGACAGCAGCAGGGTGAACATTTGGGATGGTGTATTGTACACGACTAAACCTTTGTATGTATTTGCGCAGGGTCTCGCCGTCCTTCTGGGGGATGACATGCAAATCACTTGCCCGACCAAGAGCTTGGTGGCCTCTGTTAAGGCGCCAACAAACTCGTGGCACAGATCCGACCAAGAAGAGATGGAATCCGCTGGCAGGTGCATCAACCATGACATGACGTTGGACTTAAGTGCCAACAGAAAGTAGTTGGCGAGCACCTTGTCGTCGCAAGCCCCGGCGGCTTGCATCGTGATGGTGTAGATGCTGAGGAACTCCGACGGGTGAGTCTTGCCGTTGTACTTTCCCCAACATCAGGCTTGAATGTGCGGCGGGAGGGCCACTGGAACTGCCGCAGCTCTCGAGTAAATGCTGCACAACCCACCTTCTAAGGCAGGTCACCGGAGCCCCCTGGCGCTGGGTCGTTCATAGTAGGCCCCGCACGCCGATCTGACTGATGGCACGCTTCCCGCTGTCGCTCGATGGTGGTTCCAGCGTCTTCCTGAGCTCGCTCTCGAAGAACTCGATGTTGGTCGCAGCGGGTTCGCGGGTCGGACGACGCTGTGGAAACGTTGTCATAGGTGTCAGCTCGACGAGCCGGTGCCTGCTGTCGCGGCCGTGGAGGAGGAGAGTGCACCGTGGTCGCAGCATCCCCGGTCCTCCCACCGCCGGCATGCACCGGCTTGATAGAACGACGACACGTGGGTTCTGCTAGGAGCAGCTTGTCTTTGTTGGCAAAGCTGATGAGGCTTCGGAAGGTGGCCCTCCACTCGTCGAGCTTCTCCGAAGTGGGAGCAAAGTCGAGGAGTAGTTGCACTCGCGCCAACGCTTCTGCTGGCGTGGGTGGCGGTGAAAGTTGCATGGGCTGTGACGCGCTCCACACTTCTAACCACGTTAGAAGGAGCTGCATCCGCGGTCTCGCGTGATCGCGCCGCTTACGCCGGCGTCCGGTGCACCGCCCGGCTGGTGCGTCACGAGTGACGGAAGGGCTCTTCTCGGCGGCGCGCCGGGCGCCAGCGTCCACGGTGTTGCTCATCGTGCGCGTCCTGGGAAGGTCGCAGCACAGACACCGGCTAGGGCGTCCGAGAGGTCGCCGCACTGCCCGTGGGCAGCACAACCCCGTCCCCGGGCCCAGCGGCGTGTGGCTCGTCGTCTTGGGCCCGAACGACGCTGCACGCCTGTCTCCGATTGCAAGAGTGTCGTGGATGCTCGCGGGCCGCGCCTCCGGCACCATCCGTGGCCAGCCCATCACCCATCCATGCTGGTGCGAACAGGCCGGCTTCGGATGACCTGATCGTTGTGATCCCCTTGTTCTTGGGGGCCATGGTGATGATGAAGTCGATGCGCTAACTTCCAAACTAGATTTTCACAGCTTGCGCCCCCTACCTGGCACACCAAAGACGTCGGTGGAACGACACCTATGGGATCACAGGGAATCGCTACTACTGTTGGCGGGGCATGGGGCTATGGAAAGATCAGATTTAGAAGATCAACACGGGGGGATTTTTAGCCAGGTTTGGGCCGCAAGCGATGCGTAATACCCTAATCCTACTTTGGTGTATATTTGGTGTTCTTGAGCTCTTGAACTAGCTATGGTACGTGCTATTCCAAAAAGTCTGAATCCTTCCTCAGTACGCCTCGGGCCTCCTTTTATAGTCAAAGGGGTTGCCAAAGTGGCACATAGGAGGTGGAAAGTATGTACTCTACACAAGTCTATCGCCTGGCACCGTAAGACAAACGCATTTAATGCGCTGCCGACGTGCCCTCCACTTTATCGGGGACTGCATGGAAGCTTGTCCCGTCTGTCGCTGCTTTGCTTTGATCCACGTGCGTCCATGCTGACAAGGTGTGCTGCGCCATGCTGGCTGGCTGTTGAGCTGGTGCGGTGGCAGGGTCTTCATGAAGATCTGCATGCCACCACGCAGGTGCTTGGCTAGTTGGCCTAGAAGCTGCATGCTGCCACACAGGTGTTTTCCTAGTTGGCGAGCTGATCGTCATGTTGGAACGGTCGAGGGGCGGCAGAGCCTTGGTAGGTGTGGCCCTGGCTGTGGTTGTGGCACCCCGGCTCAGAGGAACCAGTTTACCATGTATTGCCAGCCCAGAGACCATGTCTTCTGCCAACACACAACATCTTGGTATAGAAAACAACCGCTTTATTGATGCTAGCGGAACAAGGTTCATATTACAATGAGTTGCGAGGCCAAGCTGCACACACGGTGCAGCTGAACAATATGTACATTATTTAGTGAACATAAAGGGGGCCACGCTCATGACAACTACGCTACAGTGGAACGACGTTGAAGCGGAACTCCATAGAAAATGTGGTTGCACTGGGAAAAACTCGATTAAGTAGCACCATGACCCGATCAACGATATGTTCAAGTTGAGTTTTTAACAGGTTCAACTTAGAGTGAAAATAACCGGTGTCATGATATGCCATGAAAATGCAACACTAACATATGCATCATATATAACGGAAATAACTGGGTCAACTATATGAAACAATAAGCATAGATATCAATAACTCATAACACGTCTCTGGTTATGATTAATCATCAAATTTAAACAGAATCTTTACTTTAGCATATTTCATTTTTCTCATTTAAGAAAACAACTCAAAATAATTCTTTTTCCATAACCATATTACTTCTTCATAAACAAATATTACTTCTAATGAATTAGCCAAACTTAGTTAGCTTCAAACTTCTGTAAACTAAGCATATCAACTCAAACAAGCATCCAACAGAATATAAATATTTATTTTAGTGATTGAAATGCATGGATTAAACCATTTGTTCAAGTTGCAAAATCATAAATATTGTAATGGCACCATGAAAATGTTGTTGTGCTTGCCTTGGTGCAGATGAGGTTCACACTCCTCCTGGTGATCCTCAAGACAAGCTTCACTTTCTGAAAATAATTATAAACACAAAAATAAAACATCAAGAAACATTATGAAATTCACCAAAAAATCTAGACAGCAGAGAAAAATCTCATTTTTGGTGAGCTGTTAGATCTTTTCATAAAGAACACAATGCGAAAAGAATCAATTCATTTGGACTTATGGTTAAAAAGTTGTGGCTGTTTGAAGCTCTCTAGAATATTTTGAATTTGATTTAAATAAAACAGAACTGGGGGGGGGGTGACGACAAAGGCGTAAACCCCGTGGGCTGCCAACACTCGTACCGATTCAGACGCGGCTAGAGTGGCTGACTAGCGGGCCCCGCTAGCCAGGTCAGAGGGAGGGGAAGGGGGAAACAGAGTGCAGCGGGGCTCCGCTGGAGCACACCCCGGCGAGGAGGGCATCTTGGCCCGAGCTAGAGGGATGGATCGAAGGAGAAGACGAAGGCGCACCTGCCCGTACCCGTAGATTAGCTAGGGGTGGTCGGACACCGTCGCAAACGACCTCTCCAGCGGCGACAGAGAGCGGGGGTCGCCGGAGTTGGATATGACGACGACCAGAGGCGGCACCAGTGGCTCCTATCGGGTAGGACGGCACCATCGAAGCACGGGGGAGGCCCTGGAAGGGTGGCCCGAGCCTAGGAGGGGCTGGAGTTATGGAGACGAACCGAGGGGATTGCCGGCGAGCTCGAGCTCGGGGACAGCAGCCCGCGGCCTGCCCGGACGGGTTACGGCTTCCTACTAGCTTGTGGAGTGTGTGAGAGGAGTGGATGATGCTCGAGAAGCCTGGGGAGGGCTGTATTTATAGCCGAGCGAGGTGCGGGGTTCGGGCTCCGCCGGAGGACACCTAGACACGGCGCCCGGTGACGAACGGCGTCGATGGCGAGGAAGGCGGCGCATCTCACATAGGCGCTTGTGGGCGGCGAGAGAAAACCACAGGAGAGAGGGGTGGCGGCGAACACGATTACAGTGCATTGTTGGGTTGGCCGGACCGCGCCCGTGCTTGCTGTGGCGAGCTCCAGCGTCGGCGAGCGCCAGGAGTGAGTTAAGGGGGTCGGGACGATGATCGTAGCGAAGATTGGCAAGGCGCGGTAGGCGGGGAAGCGAGCACGCGCTGAACAGCGGCTCGGGCGCATCACAGAGCGCGTCAGCCGTATGCTAGCACGCCTGGATGAACGCGGTCACCGCGTGAACTATGACATCAGGCCGCGCTTAAACTTCATGTCTGGCGTGTAGTCCTTGGTGGTTTGAGTGGTTACAACACTTTGAGTTGAGCTCAAGCGCATTAAGTTGGAGTTTCACTTCCTGGTAAGTTTCTAGACAGTAACTTTGAGAGCTTACTATGGTGAAAATACTAAGAGTTGGTAGCTGGGCTTTGGAGGTTAGCAATCATCTAGGAGGGTAGTGATGCACAAGAAAATTCAGCAGCATTTAGCAAGTAAAATGGTAGTTGCTGTAGAAACTACCATTTCTGTCCAGAATAGAAAATATTTTCTATAGCAAAAACATTCCAAAAAGTGATGCAATATTTTTGCTCAGGAAGGTGCCCTAGGGTTCAAAGAATATTTGGGGTTGCTTTGGAACACAATGGGCTAGTTCGGGTTTTGGGAGGGAAATGAATATTTTTCTTAAATATTCATATATTATTTTGAGGTGGATCAGAGAAGAAATGATGGCTAGAGAGAGACATGAGTCACTTGGGTGAAAGTCAAGGTGGTACCCAAGTGCTTAAGTCCATCTAAAGTGATTCAAAATTCCAAATTCAAATCCAAACCAAATGAAAATCATACAAGGAAGAGAAGGCAAAAACCAAGCTATCACAAACCTCCCCCACTTAGGATGAATCTCGTCCTCGAGATCCGGTTGCTCGAAAAACCATTCTGGATAATGTCCCGTTAGAAATTCTTCTCGTTCCTAAGTTGCTTCTGCCTCGGTGTGATGTTCCCACTAAATTTTGTAAAACGTTCTTGCTTTACTACGAGTGGCCCATTCCATCTGATCCAAAATTCTGAATGGTCTCTCTTCATATGTTAAATCCTTAGCCAAATCTATTTCTACCATAACAGTGTTTTTCTCAGGTGGCGATATGCATCGCCTCAACTGTGAAACATGGAACACATTGTGCACTTCTGACAGTTCTGGGGACAGTTCCAACTGATACGCAACAGTACCCACTCTGGACATAACTGGGAATGGACCAATAAATCTAGGTGCCAATTTTCCACGAGTCTAGAATCTCTTGACTCCTTTCATAGGAGTGACTCGGAGGTATACATGTTCTCCGGGTTCAAAACTGATCTGTCGGTGCTTTGCATCATAATAACTCTTCTGTCGAGATTTAGCAAATTGCAATCTATCTCAGATTTCCTTGACTTGCTTCTCAGCTTCCATCATGAGATCCGTTCCGAAAATACGGCTATCTCCAGTTCGAGACCAATTCAAAGGATTGCGACGCTTACGGCCATACAGAGCCTCATAAGGTGACATCTTTAGACTGGTCTGGAAGCTATTGTTGTATGAGAACTTGGCATACGACAGACAGTCTTCCCATTTTGGTCCATGGTCCAAGGCATAGGCTTGAAGCATATCTTTGAGTATTTGGTTTACTCGCTCAGTCTGTCCATCGGTCTGAGGATGATAAGCGGCACTATATTTTAGCGCTGTCCCCAAGGCTTGGTGGAGATGTGACCAGAAAGCAGAGGTAAAAAGTGACCCCCGGTCGGAAGTGATTGTTCAAGGTACTCCATGCAGACTAACTATTCTGGACACATACAGTTGTGCGAGTTGATCACCTCAGTATGTGGTTTTGATGGGGATAAAGTGAGCTACCTTGGTTAAGGTGTCCACTATGACCCAAACTGCGTCATTACCTTGCTGAGTCTTTTGTATCCCTGTGACAAAATCCACGTAGACATCATCCCTTTTCCATTGTGAAACAGGCAACGGTTGGAGGAGTCCGGCTGGTTTCTAGTGTTCTGCCTTCACCTTGTTGCATATGTCGCAATAGGCCACAAAATAGGCAATGTCTTTCTTCATACCCTCCCACCAGAATATTTGTCGTAGATCTTCATACATTTTAGTACCTCTAGGGTGAATAGAATACAAAGATTCGTGTGCATATGACAGTATTTTCTTCCTTAAAGCCTCTTGACTGGATACACAAATCCTTCCACAGAATCGTAGTGTACCTTGTTGATCCTTAGAAAAATCTAAAGTCTGTCCTGCTAACATACGCCTGGCATGTTCCTGTAGGACGGTGTCTTCTGGCTGGGCCTTGCAGATTCCTTCCTAGAGGGTAGGAGTAACTTCCATAATATTAGCAAGACTAGCACCAACTATGACCAGGTTGAGCTGAGCAATCTCTTCTTGAAGTTCAGGAGGTAAAGATTCCGTTATGGTATTCAGGCTGACAGGTTTTCAGCTGAGTGCATCGGCAACCACGTTGTCCTTACCTGAGTGGTAATTTATTCCAAGATCAGAGTCCTTGACTAACTTAAGCCATCTTCGTTGACGGAGATTTAAATCTAGCTGAGTAAATATGTACTTGAGACTTTTGTGGTCGGTAAAAATTTGGCACCTCTTCCCAATGAGGTAGTGCCTCCAAATTTTTAGAGCATGAACCACCGCGGCTAATTCCAGATCACGAGTAGGATAATTTCCCTTGTGTGGTCGTAGCTGTCGCGATGCATATGCTACCACCTTGCCATCTTGCATAAGTACGCATCCAAGACCCTATCTAGAAGCGTCACAGTACACATCAAAGCTGCGGTAGATGTCTGGAAGAGTCAACACAGGTGCTGTCATCAGACGGATTTTCAGCTCATTGAAACTTTTCTCACAGTCCTGAGTCCATTCAGACTTCTTATCTTTCTTGAGCAGCTCCATCATAGGTTTGGCAATCTTTGAAAACCCTTCAATGAAGCGATGGTAGTACCCAGCTAGTCCAAGGAAACTTCGGATTTGGGATTCGGTTGTGGGTGCTAACCAATCGAGCACGTCCTTCACTTTGCTCGGGTCCACGGCTATACCTTCTGCGGACAGCACATGTCCAAGAAATCCCACCCGCTTGAGACAAAACTTGCATTTACTAAAATTGGCGTACAACTGATGGTCACGGGGTCGTTGTAACACGGCTCTAAGGTGTTCTTTGTGCTCTTCCTCACCTTTTGAGTATATGAGTATGTCATCGATGAAGACCACCACAAATTTATCAAGGAATTCCATAAATACTTTATTCATCATATGCATGAAGAAAGCAGGGGCATTGCTGAGGCCAAAGGACATAACTGTATATTCATTAAGACCGTACCGGATAGTGAATGCGGTCTTAGTAATATCTTCCTTTTTAATCTTGAGTTGGTGGTATCCTGCCCTTAAATCAATTTTGTAGAATACCTTTGCCCCACTGAGCTGATCAAACAAGTCATCGATCCTGGGAAGTGGATATTTGTTGATGGTGACATCAATCAGCTGACGGTAATCCACACACATATGGAGACTACCATCTTTCTTATCCATGAATATAGCAGGTGATCCCCATGGTGAAGAGCTGGGACGGATATATCTTTTCTTGAGCATCTCATCAAGTTGTTTCTTTAGCTCCACTAATTCTGATGAAGGCATCGGATAATACTTCTTGTATAACGGTGCAGTTCCGGGCACAAGATCTATTGCAAACTCAAGCTCTCAATCTGGCGGCATGCCTAGCAGTTCTTCTGGAAATACATCGGGAAACTCACTGACCACATGAATTAATTCCAACTCACCAGCCACATCGGTGAAGACCATTTCTTTCTTGGGTATTCTCCTGCGGGCATAGAATTTTGTGGTCTGCCCCTCTTGACTTGTCAAAGTAACTTCTCGGGTTGCACAATTTATGCATACTTGATATTGGGTTAACCAATTCATCCCCAAAATAATGTCCAACTTTACAGACTCAATGACTATCAAGGAAGTTGGAAAACAGGCTCTGTTGAGGATATAACTACTGAGTGTAAACCGCCCAGAAGGGGCCGGTTCACGCTCAACTATACTAAAGCCCATGAAGATAAGAAGATGGCGCTTTACTGATAAAGTTTAGAGGCCCGAATCCCAGAGGCGGATTAGGGCCCATAGTAGTAAACCGTCATAGTTGTATAACTTGTATTGTAAGATAGGGAAAGGGAGAGACCGAGCGGGACACTTGTATGAGTCGGCCTCGAGACTCTGTAAACCGGCCAGGCATCAACCTGTGTATATAAAGGGATGACCCGGCGGCGGTTCAAGGACAACAAACAACAACTCGAGACCCAGGCAAAGCGTATTTGCTCCCTGGTCATCGAAACCCCAATAATTCCATCACAACTAGATGTAGGCTTTTACCTTCATTGAAGGGGCCAAACTAGTATAAACTCTCGGGTCCCTTGTCCGGTTTAACCCCTTCAGGCTAATCTCGTTGCGATGGCTCCATGACTAAGTCCTTCCGCTAGGACATCTGACGTGATATTTCCATGACAGTTGGCGCCCACCGTGGGGCTATCGCATGATGGTTTAGAGTTCTTGAAGGGCAACTTTGAAGGACTCAAGGGGTACGTGGTTGGCCGGATGACCAAGAGTCATCGCGTCAAGCTTTACATCGACGATGCAGGATGGGGCCCTAAGGCCGGCTCAATTGAGTACGGGTACTAGGTCCCCTTTGGTGGAATTCATGTTTTTATTGGCAAGATCGGCGAATCGGGCCCTGAACCGGACATCTCCGCCGACCTCGTCGAGGCAGCTCAGCGTGCAAGTCCTGCCTGGGTTCAGCCTACCGTGAAGCATGCGTTCGTAGGATTCATCCATGGAGTGGAATCTAAACCGGTGTCCGATGATGAGATAGCCGTCTCAGATGGTGAATCGTCCACCAGCAAAACCGAGTCGCTCACTACAAAAAAAAATACACTTCCGTGATGATACGTGTTTGTCACAGTAGGTCCCGTTTTTTGTCATGAATGTACATCCATGACAAATTTATGACAAAATCAAGATAGTCATACCTGTGCTGTCGTAAAAGTGTTCGATGACATTACCAAAATTATCATCACGGAAGTGTCCACTTCCATGACGATAAATCACGTGTCATAGAACTGCTTTCGTCAAGGGTGACCGACACGTGGCATCCACCGTAACGGAATGCCGTTAAGCTATCGGGTCGGGTTTTGGATCCGATAACCCGTTAACAGCCCCGACCAATGGGGATTTTCCACATGTAAAATCATCATTGGCTGGAGGAAACACGTGTCCGCTCACCGTTGGGACAGATGTCATCCACTCATTGGACAAAAGGCGCCTATGATCGTCGACATGTGGCACGACTAACAGAGGCCCATTCGGTGAAAAGGCGGCCCGTTTGACTTGGTCAAAGGTGGCGGGCGGCCCATGGAAAGCTTTGTTAACGGCCTGTTCGCATATAGCCCATTTACAACCCGCTAACCCAAGGCCCGTTCGCCCTATCCGAATTAGGCCCGATAGCATCATCTGGGCCATCAATATGATTCCAGCCCGTTTTCGCCGGCCCATGTATGGCCCATGGCGTCTTCGGCCCATATGAGGCCCTATGTAACTCTTGGTCTATTAACGACCCATGGTGAAACTGGCCCGCAATGAACAGTGTATCACTTTACACCCACTAATGGCCCGTGGCGAAACTGCCCCGTAATGAATAGTATATCACATTATACCCATTAAGGGCCTGTTATTCAGTTGGGCCGCTTCCAGCAAATGTTATCTTTCGGCCTTCTCAGAGCCCATTTATTCTTGGGCTCATTTCCAGCATTCGTTTACTTACGACCCGTTACTGTCATTTTCTGCTTGTGGGCCAAATTCAGCCCGTGGTTACATCGACCCGTTTGTGGTCCGTTAATACGTTGGGCCGTTTTCATAGCGTCATCAAATCTGCCTATTGCGATGGCCCGTTATGGTCATCTGGCCCGTATAAGACCCATTGATGATCTGGCCCGTAGAAGGCCCATTGTTTCTCTGACCCGTAGAAGGCCCATTGTTTCTCTGACCCGTAGGAGGCCCGTGTCACTACAGTAAATATTAGCCCATGGTTATTGTGGCCTAGTTTGAAAAAGAACTGCGCGACTACAAGCAAACAAATAAACAAGACAACAAGGAAATAAATAAGGAAGCAACTTATGCTAGGCTATCACGGTATTACACATATTACATCCTTTGGGCATCAAAGTTAGCCACCGGTGCAAATATAGGGAACAAAGCAGCATATCATATACACTGGTTGTCAAAGTTGGCGACCAGCGCAAATAAACGCCGCAGCAAAACAAATCCAGAACTGAAACCACTTTAGAAGATCTCAAGAAACAATATCCTGGGTACCCATAATGCGGGCAAGATGCTTAGAAAGCTTATGAACTTTCTCTTGTTTGGCGCTTAAGTCCTTCAGCTTCCTGTCGCAGCACATCTGATCGATGTCTTTCAACTTGAAGTTGAGACTCAAGAAGACGGCCCGATTGAGCAGCGAGTTCGAAGAGCTTGTGCCGGCGATGAGTGGCGATAACTTCGAACACTACATCAAGACATGACTTTTGGGTTCCCTCACTATCGCCAAGATAGTTTTTATCAGCTTTCTTGGAGACCAATAGGGATGTCTCACTATCTTGAACCTTATCTGCATTACTTCCTTTACCATTGGATAACGCGGTACTGTTCTCCAATATTTTGTCCGCATTCTAAAAGAGAAACAAGTAGACACATCACATGTTTACCATGTTGTATATGAAACTCATTTTGGTAAATGATTTTAGTAGTAAAGTGGACAGGATAACAACATGAAACAAACATATATCTATGTGCCATGGTCACTTTATGGTCTATATCATTCTAGTTTTTGTTGCCAAATCAAGATAGAGACACAGTTCAAATGATATTTGTTCAAGACAAAGCAGAATAGACAGAATATAAGGGTGGGTAACTATAGAGCAATAACAACACTTGTAATGTGCATGACATGAGAACATAACTGCAATTGAAACTGAAATCAACATAGAGCATGTTACAACAGCAAACCAGTTAAAGAAACAGGTTTAAAACATACCTGTTGCGCCATTGGAGTTTCAATTCCATCCTTCAAATTTGAAAATAGTTGGTATGAGTAAATCTGATAATGCAAGAGCAAAGGAGTATGAACCATAGCTCTGAACTGACACGAGAACAAATCTTCTTCTCCTTTAACCGTTGAGTTGGGATTCGGAGTGGTGGTCCTCGTGCTCTGGGCACTGCAGTTCCCTTACTAACCGCTCGTGTTTGGGTGCTCTGTGGTGGAGACAGTGTTGTGTCAACTAGAACTGGGTTACTATCTGCCGGGGTTGGGGTTAAAAGGGGTGTAGCTGGTTCTCTGTCCAACTGGGTAGGGGTACAATATGCGAGAGTCTGGGTTATGTATGGTGGATCTGGTCCTTGGGCAAGTACAACCGTGGTTCTATCTGCATCAACTGGTAGCACTATCTTTTCTGAAGACCGTGTTGTTACTCCCTTAGATACTGCCATCACGCTCTCCAATTCAAATGGCTGATAAACAAGAAAAGTAATTGAAAGTATAGACATTGTATGATAGACAAGTACAATGGGTAGTGGGGAATAAAAGAGGGCATGAAATAATTCATATTTATGTTGTCTAACCAAATATGATAGCATGACAGAATTTCACATATATGATGGCTAACTAAACAGGATAGCATGACACAATTTCACATTATGATGGCTAAATAAAAAAGATGGAAAGACATAGTTCAAAATATGAGACTATGTAAACAGGATGACATGACATAACTATATAATGTGTTTATTAAATAGGTTGGCATGCCATAATTCACATACATTCATGGATAGAATGCCATAATTCTAAATATGATTACTGTAAACACTAAACAAGATGAGATGATATGACTATATGATGTCTTTATTAAATGGGTTACCATGCCATAACTCAGATAGATGATGTGTATGTACTATGTAAACATGATGGCATGCTATAATTCAAATATATGATTTATATAGTAAGCAAGTAAGCAGATGGCAATCTATATATGATGTAAAAACTAAGCAATGCAAGACAACATGCATGACATGGGTAATATAACCCTGCCAAGTTTGAGCATAGACCTCAGGGGGTAAATAGGACTGGTCATCAGTCTCTGAATCCTCCTTTGAGGAGCTCTCTGTAGCCAGCAAGATGTGCCTTCAGCGAGTAGCATTATGCTTTCTGAATACCTTGTTTTCACTCCAAATACTTCCATCACCACTTCAAATGGCTGATGCACAGGAAGAGTAGTTGAATATACAAACATTGTCGACAAATGGAACATGTAATACAAAAAATGATAGCATGATATAATTCACATACATGATGATTGGCTAAACAACATGGCATTGCATAATTCACATATATAATGCCTTTACAACAAGATAGCATTGTATAATTCACATATATAATGTCTTGCAACAAGATGGCAATGCATAATTCACATATATGGTAATTAGACCTTTGAGCAATTGGCATTCACACAAAGCATGTCTAAACTAATCAAATGGCATAGCAATGCGAGACACCATACACACGATATGAGCAACATAACCACGGCAAGTTAGAGCATACACCTCGGGGATAGGACTGGTCATCGTCTCTGAATCCTCCTCGAGGAGCTATCCGTAACCAGCGAGATATGCGCCGTCGAGATAGCATAGTCTGCTCGAAGACCTTGTTTTCACTCGAATTTGCCATCACCGTGTCAAATGGCTGATGCACACGAAGAGTAGTTGAATGTACTAACATTGTTGTGAATGTAATATGTAACGAAAAAAAAGATGGCTGATATAATTTACATATAAGATGGTGGCTAAGCAGGATGACATTGCAAAATTCACATATATGATGCTGGCTAAACAAGGTGGCGTTGCATAATTCACATAAACGATGAATAAACTAAACAGATGGCATTCGGACAAAGGATGTCTAAACTAAGCAGATGACATATTTGATGTATAAAGTAAGCAATGCAAAACACCATATGCATGATATAAACAACATCAGCATGCCAAGTTAGAGCTAAGACCTCAGGGGGTAAATAGGAGTTATCTTCTCCTTCTGAATCCCCCTCAGAACAGATATCTTCCTCTCGATTACAACCCGAAATGCCTGGAGGGGGCTGCCTTTGCGCCTACCATGAAGCGACGTCTGCATGAAGTTATATTGCCACACAAGGCTCGTCTCTTTTGCTCTACATGTTCAGTTCCATTGTTTACAATAACTGTCATGCATAGGAATACAACATAGTGAGATTATGTAAGGAGTGCATGCGAAATCCGAGTGATGGTAGCAACTTGTGGATAGACCCAAAACCAATAATAGCGAGCGGATAATGGCTTGAGTTAATAAATCTGAGATAATGGCTTCTTTCTTGTTTGTTTCCCACCCAACATGAAACTCATAGTAAACACGGAGATTAACGGATAGTAGATAGATACTATTGATAGCGGCCTCGATATGTACCCCACAACCATTTAAAACTCAAGTTTGACCATTATTTTGGAGTGACTCGAGTCTAAAGGTGAACAGGATGATAAAGTAGCATGTAATATTAAGCGATGCATAATGTAAGCAGACACGAAAGAGTGCGACCTCTCTTGCGGACCCGTGTAGTCCTCGAGGTCATCTGCTCCGTTGATGATGGTAATGCAGTTTTCATGGTTGCCAGCGGCAGGGAAGAAGATCTGAGGCGGCGAAAGATAGTCTGGAGGCCAAATCCCTGCTTTGTTGGACCCTTCTGTCGTTGGAGCAGCTGAGCTGGGGTGGACGACGGCGCAACAGGACCGGGACAAACCACGCAAGGTTTTCTTTGACAACTATCTCTAAGAGAAGTAATTCTGTAAGGGCTCGTTTGAATTGGAGGATTCCAACAATGCAGGGATAGGAAATAGACAGGAATAGGATAGGAATGCACGTGCAAAACAAAGAATTTAAAAACACAGGATTTCTGCCAATATTGGTGTTTGATTCACAACAATTGGAAGACCACATGATGCAAAGAAGCATGGTGAGATTAAGTCAAACAACAAGAAAATGTACAGTTATAATGCTATTATGCTACTATCTCTTAGTCTTGTGCTTCATGAATAGGAATTTGAAAAGGAGGACAAGTGAAAATTAGAATTCCTACGTTTTTTCTTTCAAGGAGACACTAAAGGAACAAATCCGTGTGCTCAGTGGACATATATATAACATGTAGAGTAAAAAAGAGATGCAACAAGTGTACAACCTCTTTGGCGAAGCCATGTCGATCTCAGCGTGATTGGGTTGGCGGTGAGGATGCTCGGTGACTTTCTTTGTCGGAGGAGGAAGAAGATTTTAGGCATCTCGAGATGGAGCCGAGTCTTGCTCATTTGTGGCGGAGGGTTTAAATCGTTGGAGCAGCTCCGGTGAGTTGTGCGGCCTTGAGGCTGAAGCGAGGACAAGAGAGACAACGAACAACATTAACTTGAGTGGAATTCTAATAGAATCTCCAATCCATGGCGTAAAATACATAACCACAAAGTGCTAGATGTAAAATACATCAGCCGCTCATCTCGATATAGCTGTCAAAACTAAACTTAAGCGCCGAAACTAAACCTAAGCATCGAAACTGAATTTTCTTTGTCGAAACTGAATTTTGCCGTCGGCTGGGCCACTAGCAAGGTCGGGCTACATGTTAGTCGATTTTGCAGCCGTTGAATCTGAAATCAAGGGCTGCGGTTCATCTTCAACCTCCACCCCCGAGCGCTTGACCACCATCGGCCAAACAGCAGCCCCCCGCGCATGAGCCGTGATCGCCCGCCGCCCGCCCAAAACCTCCCCACCACCGGTCCGCCCCGCCCAGCCATCCTCTAGGCCCCCGTGCGAGCTTTTCTCCTGCGATCCCCACGCCACCGCCCGCCAACGCCCGCCACCATGGCGACCACCGCCCCATCTTGAACCCTAAGATAGATAATGGGGTACCTCTCGTGAGGCCCCCTCCCCGCTGCGGCTGGTTCTTCCTTCAACCCGGCAAGCCCACCCCTTGGAAACCGACTGACCCAAAAGTCGATTCGATCGTGAAGTGTAGCCAAATCGGAGCAGCATCACAAGCAAGAGCAAGAGCGAGAGCATTGTGAGCAAAGCAATAACAAGAAGCAGACCAGGCGAGGGGACCAAGAGCAAGAGTAGAAGCGGCAGCGCGGCGAAGCTAAGCAGCAGCAACTCCTCTCGATGTGGATGTCGCTGCCGGGAAGCGGATTTGTGGAGGAAGTGGCGGTGGCGCTGCCGTGGATGGAGCAGCGCCGTGTCGGCTTGGGACGGCGCCGGCAGCACCGTGAGATCAAATCAAGAAGAAAATGCGGCGATTAGTGTACAACCTCTTTGGTGGCGCCGATTAGGCGCAGCTTCATCGAGAAGCGGTGATGATGATGCTCTTCGGTGGTGCGGTGAAGACGGCGGTGTGGGAATGTAGGTGGCGAAAAGCGAGGAACGTCGGGGCAGCTCCTTGGAGGTGGAGGGCGGGGTAGCTGAACGGCGGGGCGATGAGATCGATGGCGGATCCTCATCCGTCACGGTGGATGAGGGGCGTCGAGTGTTCTTGTGGACGGCGTCGTCGGGGAAGAAGCTCCGGCTGGGTGGCGGACGGAGCAGGGTGTGGGGTTTCGTCACGGGTTTTCGCGGCCTCGGTGTACGAATGGGTGGGCGGATGGGATGTCAGTGGGGAACCATGGCTTAGAGACACGCTTGTCCAAAATGTGGGGTAAGTTACGAAAGTACCCCCACTGATTTGAGGCGGTTCTTTTCGGTTCAGGGGTACCACGGGCATTTCGCGTGTTGGGATTTCACAGGAGGTGGGAGTTTCCGTGCGTGTTGTAATTTCGGAATAACAAGGCGCGGGTTGAGATGGAGGGAGTTGTCGGAGCACAACAAGACAAAGATATATCTTAAATATTTCGGGCTAAGAAGGCGCGGGTTCAAATTTCCAGACAAGCCTAACATGTACTGTACCAAATCAATGCGCACTACAAACGTCATTCAAAACTTCGAATTCATGTTATGTTCAATTAAAATATTTCGCTACGTGTATAATGCATGCAACCTACTACTCAAATGAACGTTTTAGTGCATTCCAAACTTATATACTAACGCTTCAATATGAACTAAATTTGAATAAGATCTACAGTAATGATTATTGTGAAGTCAAAGCATTTGAATTCATTTCTCTGTTTTAATAAGATCTACAATCATCATTATTGTCAAGTTAAGCCATCGTTTGTGTATTATCTTCACAGCACACCACATGATCAGTATCGAGTTACATATGAACTATGTGTACTATATGAACTCGAACTAGATTTTCTGAATCCAATTTATTTTGATTTCAAATCACATTACATTTCTAGCTCTAGCTAGATCTTCATAATCTAAACCATGTCTCATATGTATAATGTGTTTATCACATTATGTATGGTGCCCCGCCCCCTACGCCTACAAGTATTTAGATGTGAGTTGCAAACACCACACATTACCACAAATTCAAATAAAATGTGAGAATGTTCGATATATAGTATTGTTTAGATTGCTCGATATTTAGTTGTAAGCTGCAAACGCCGCACATTATCACAAATTCAAATAAAATGTGGGATTGTTTGATGTATTGTATGGTTTAGATTGTTCGGCATTTAGCTGTGAGTTGCAAAAGCCATGCATTATCACATTATGGTATAACATGTGCACAGCACGTGTATCACCGCTATATTCATGCATGCAATGTTTAAAACACTATGATCTCCTATTCAAATATATGAATCCGCTTTCATATCAAATTATGATCTTTATTAGTCTCTTACACCCACACAGTCCTCCTTTGTAGCTACCACTAACTTTCTCTCGTGCGTGCACACGCCCTCCTCGCCCTCCCCCTCCCTCGGCATTCTATCCACCGGGCACATTCATTTTTTCCTTTAGGTCGTTCTCCTAGAGTCTCCACAACTCCTTTCTGACACACACCGATCGATAAACCTCTCCAGCGATGCCTGCCAACAGCATACACACACAGCTTCAATCTCCTCCTTTATGTGTCCTTGCCTCGTGTCTCTCATATGGTCAGACACACATGTAAACTCTCACCCCTCTTTTAATCGATCTCACAACCGCACACTCCTCCCCCTATCCAGCTAGTAGTTGGGCCTCTCGCACCACCTCCTAGCTCCATTCTCTCTGTCTATCCGTCTCGCTGGGCCTTATTTGCCTCTAACAAATGGACGTACACTGACCGATCTCTCGCTATACATATAGCCAGCTAGGTCCACATAACTCGTTTTTACCCACGCATCGATCGATCTACCTCATTAGTTGTGTCTCTTCCTTCCTCCGACAAACAACAATTGATCTACCTATCTAGTTAGGTTTGCTTACCAAACACACGGTTCCCCTTCATCATCCATGGATGCGTCCCGACAGATCTATCATGCACAGGCACACACAGAAACACATCCCCACTCTTATTGATAACATTGCAGTTCCACCCTCAGTTTGTCTAGTAGGCCTCTCCCAACATCCCCGAGAAGCAACTCCATCAAACATCCAGCAATCTACCCCTCTCCCTCCCTCTCTCTCCTCTCTCTCTGTCCCATCATATTTCCCGTCCTTTAGTTATGCATGGATGTCGACCGATCTCCCTCATGACATAGCTGGGTCTCTCCTTCTCAACACATATACGAGTCGTTCTACCTCTATAGTTAGGCCTCTGCCTACCCCTCCCCCCACCCCCTCCCCCCCACACACCGATACATCAAGTGCTCTAGTCATGTCTCCCTGTGAGGGAGTCCCAGACTAGGGGGTGTCCAGATAGCCGAACTATCATCTTCGACCGGACTCCTGGACTGTGAAGATACAAGATTGAAGACTTCGTCCCGTGTTCGGATGGGACTTTCCTTGGCGTGGAAGGCAAGCTTGCAATCTGGATATGTAGATTTCCTACCATTGTAACCGACTTTGTGTAACCCTAACCCTCTTGGTGCCTATATAAACCGGAGGGTTTTAAATCATGGGGCGAACAACAATCATACCATAGGCTAGCTTCTAGGGTTTAGCCTATCGATCTCGTGGTAGATCTACTCTTGTACTACCCATATCATCAATATCAATCAACAAGGGTAGGGTTTTACCTCCATCGAGAGGGCCGAACACAGGTAAAACATCGTGTCCCTTGTCTCATGTCACCATCCGCCTAGGCGCACATTTGGGACCCCCTACCGAGATCGCGGTTTGACACCGACATTGGTGCTTTCATTGAGAGTTCCTCTGTGCCATCGCCATCAGGAAGGATGCCCCGTCCCGTCTTTAAAGACGGCATTGTGGCTAAAAGAGCTTTGGCTATTGTCCAAACTCTCTGGATAGGCGGTTTCCTTATGAACGCCTGTTCGGCCGCCGCGCCGACGATGACTTTTCGGGTCATCGAAAGCAATCTTCACGTCAACTCGGAACTCGCCGAGCAGTTAGATCCAATGGAGCTCTCTTCCTTAAACGAGCTCTTGGATCGCATCGCCGCCCTGGGAGTTGCTACAGACTACGATCAGATTGGGCTTAAACCCTATCTGAGAAAAATTAACTCTCCCCAGGTCACCCACCACGTTGCTGTGATAGAGGAACAATGCGTTACGTCCGGATTCCTGATCCCTCCATGCCGGATTCCCGCGATGGGGAGGACTTCACTCAAGCCCTGAACCTAAAGTCAGGCAGCGGGCTAGATTCATTGGACAACATCCAAGAACCCAAGCTTCCAAGTTCGGAAACTACTTGGCCCCTGAGTTTTAAAGTGGACGGGGTTCCGAATTTAATTCCACCCGCCCACCCAAACATAAGCGATCTATCCCAAATCTGGCAAGAGCCCACAGAAACAGTACACCATTACTGATCCAGATTCCTCCTAGTCATAAACAGGATAAAGTATTGCCGTGAGGAGGACGCAATTTCATTCTTCTGCAATAATTGCACAAACAAGGGAATCCTCAACACCGTAAGTCGCCGTGAAATCACATGCTTCGCTGACTTGGCGTCCATAGTACGAAAGTACTGTGCGATGGAAAGCGCCTGGAAAACCGAAATCAGTTTTTGGGACAATCCGGCCCTGAATACAATCCCAGTCCGAAATAAAAAGGTGCATTATCGCCAGGCACCTGGGTTAAATACCAAAAAGCAAAAACCCTCTATAGGGCATGGAACCGTATTGGAAGGATGGCTCAATGGACCCTGCAAAATTCATAGTACAGAGGGCGCCACTCCAACTCATAGCCTTAGAGCATGTTGGATACTACGACAGGTAGCCAAAAGCGCCGAAGAGCTTCTAACTCCAAAGCACCAGCCCAAGGATACCAGTACGGTATTAACAGTCTTCGAGACTTTTGCATCACATAATATGCGGAAACGAACACTCCGCAGCCTTGCTGAAGTCTACCAAGTAGCAACAATAAACCCATGGAGTGACACGGCAATTACCTTTAATGCCAGTGACAAACCTAAATTCCGAACAGCCCGAGCACCAGCCGCATTGGTCCTCAGTCCAATAGTGGACGGCTTTCGCCTTACCAAGGTACTCATGGATGGTGGCAGCGGATTGAACCTCATTTATGAGAAACCCTCGAGAAAAATGGAAATAGGTGGAGCCGCATTGGCGAAGCAGCACAACCTTTAGAGGAATAATCGATCGGGAAGCATCTTTGTCTGGGAAAAATCACTGCTTTGGATGTGGTGTTCGGCACGTCGGATAATTACAGGTCCGAGGAGGTCACGTTCCATGTGGCCCCGTTTAGCAGCGAATATCACGCTCTATTAGGGCGAGAAGCATTCGCAATTTTCCAAGCTATACCCCATTACGGGGACATGAAGAGCAAAATGCCCGGGCCCAACGGAATCATCACTCTTGCTAGTGAACCGGACATTGCACTCCGCGCCAAAAACAAGACAGCCGCACTGGCCCTCGAGGCACTATCCGACGCCCTAGCGGATGAGGAACTCACTATGCTGCGCTCCACGGTAAATAGGGACGATATGATACTCGATAAGAGATCCAAGTCCACCTCCTTTTAACCAGCGAACGAAATAGTCAAATTCCAAGTCCATCCAACGGACCCTACAAAAACGGCCTCCATTGGGGCACAATTAAACCCTGATGTAGACGCCGCACTACAAAAATTCTCTGTGAAAATTGGGACATCTTTGCACGGCACCCTTCGGACATGCCGGGAATCCCATGCCGGCTGGCCGAGCACAGCCTAAACATCATAAAAGGATTCAAGCCAGTCAAATAGGCTCTTCGGCGTTTCTCCGAACCCAAGAGATAGGCCATGGGAGAGGAGCTAGCCAAATTATTGGAGGCGGATTCATCGGAGATATAAGACATCCGGATGGCTAGCAAACTGGTGATGGTACCAAGAAGGACAAATCCTGGCGCCTATCGTCGATTTTAAAGACCTCAACAAGGCTTGCCCAAAGGATCCCTTCCCCTCCCGCATCAATCAAATTATCGATGCTACCGCGGGTTACGATTCATTGTGTTTCCTCGATGCATACTCCGGCAACCACAAATTAAGATGGCGAGAGCCCGACCAGGCCGCATAGCGGCATTCATCACCCCATCGGCCCATACGCTTCAACACAATGCCCTTTCGGCTCAAAACGCGGCGCAACATATCGATTGCATGATTCGGACATGTCGGCAAACCGGATCGGCAAAGCGTGGAGGCATCGTGAGCGATGTGGTCGTCAAAACCAAGCATGTCGAAACTCTAGTAGGCGATTTGAGGCTCACGTTCGATAATCTCGAACATATGACATTAAGCAACCGGAAAAATGTGTTTTCGACTTACCGGTAGGAAAGCTCTTGAGGCTTCATTGTATCCGGTAGAGGAATTGAAACAAACCCAGCCAAGATCCGAGCTCTGTCACAATTGGATATCCCAAAGGACCTCAAACAAATACAAAAATTCACGGGATGCATGGCGGCTTTAAGCGCTTTATCTCCGTTTAGGGAAAAGGCATTACCCTTTATCGCCTTCTCCGACACACGAACACTTGAGTGGGCAGATGCATACGGCGGACTCGAAGAAATAAAAGCCATATTGGCAACAAATCCGGTCCTGGCCATGCCCAACATGGGCGAACCAATGCTATTATATATCGCGGCAACTCATCAAGTTGGAAGCGCGGTAGTCGTTGTGGAACGAGAAACGGACGGACACAAGTTCCCCCTTCAAAAACCAGTTTACTACGTGTCCACTGTCCCAACTCCATGCAAGTCACGGTACCCGCATTATCAGAAGATAGCGTACGCGGTGTTCATGGCATCCCGGAAGCTGCGACACAACTTTCAAGAGTGTTCGATAACAGTAGCCTCCGAAGTTCCTCTTAATGACATTATAAACAACCGTGACGCGACGGGCTGGATCGCCAAATGGGCCATTGAGCTCCTCCCGTTCGACATAACCTATTAGCCACGGCGAGCTATTAAGTCGCAAGTTTTGGCCGACTTCATCGCTGAATGGTGGCCGAACTCCTAAAAATGCGGCGCATATTCCAACTGGATCATGCACTTCGATGACTCAAAAATGTTGGCTGGTCTGGGGGCTGGCGTCGTCCTGACGTCCCCAACCGGAGATATGGTTCAATGCGTACTCCAAATAATGTATACGGACTCCAACAACGCAGCCGAATACGAGGCCCTTCTACATGGCCTCCGGATGGCAATCTCCATGGGCATTCAACACCTAGAGGTGTGCGGGGATTCGAACCTCGCGATATCCCAAATAAACGGAGACTTCGATGCCAAGGATTCGAAAATGGTAGCTTATCGCAACGCCGTCCTAAAAATGTCAGCTCGGTTTGAGGGGCTCGAATTTCACCATATAGCCCGGGATAACAAGCGAGGCAGCGAGCGTGTTAGCGCATTGGTGCAAAGCGCGATGCCGTCCCTCCCAACATCTTCCTAGAGAGGCTGTTCAAGCCATACATACTATGGGAGGGAATCAGGAAATAATAACCCAGACCCAACGCCTTTGCCCGACACGAACATTACGACACAATTGGCGGTTCTACCAGCGCAGTAACATCCTCGTACGTAATAATGGCGGTCATTGCCCGTGGGCGGAACCATTCTAGCCTACCTAACCGTGAGGAACTTCCCAAGGACCAAAAGCGAGGCCCGCTGCATAGTGCGGCGATCTAAAGCCTATAAGGTCCATGAGGGAGAGCTTTACAAGAAAAGCACAACCGGAGTCCTTCAAAGGTGTATCTCCGAAGAGGAAGGGCGGAACCTTCTGGCTGAAATTCATGCCGGACTAGGCGGGCACCACGCTGCAGCCCGGGCCCTTGTAGGCAAGGCCTTCCATACATGATTTTATTGGCCGACTGCCTGGGCAGATGCTCAGGACTTAGTCCAATGATGCGTCGGTTGCTAGCTCTTTGCTAATCAAAGCCACATGCCACCCAACGCCCTCAAAACTATACCCATAACCTGGCCCTTCGCGGTCTAGGGGCTTGACATGGTTGGACCCCTTAAAGGAGGAACCCACAAGCAAAAATACCTACGGGTCATGGTGGATAAATTCACCAAATGGATAGAGGACAAACCTGTTAAGACGGCGGAATCCGGACCGGTGATAGACTTCATATCAGGGGTCGTACACCGTTACGGCGTCCCTCATAGCATCATCACTGATAATGGCATGAACTTTAAGGTCGACGAGGTTAAACTCTGGTGCAAAAACATGGGCATCAAACTCGACTATGCTTCAGTCTATCACCCTCAAACTAACAGTCAAGTCGAGCGAGCAAATGGTCTAATCATGAGCGGCATCAAACCCCGATTAGTGCGGTCCCTTAAGGAATCTAACACGCACTAGGTAGAGGAGCTCGACTCCGTACTCTGGGGGCTGCGGACCACTCCGAATCGCACCACCGGATTTACATCATTCTTTATGGTATCGGTAGCGAGGCAGTTACGCCTGTGACATAATTCATGACTCACCTCGCATGCGCATGTACGAAGAAAGAGAAGCCGAGCTCGATCGGCAGGATAGCTTGGACACATTGGAGGAGGAGCATGACGTGGCAAAAGCCCATTCCACATTCTATCAACAGCAAGCTCGAAGATATCAAAGCAGAGAAGTACGAGCCAAAACTTACAACATTGGCGAATTAGTTCTACGCTTGCCGGACAAGAAAAAGGAAAAACTCAAGCCCAAATGGGAAGGTCCCTTTATCATCGACCAGGTCCTGACCGGTGGAGCGTACCGTCTGCGAGATGCATCGGATAACCGACTCGAGCCGAACCCATGGAACGCAGCCCGTCTCCAAAGATTCTACGCCTAGCGCCAGATTCTGAGTTCGTCTCCTTGCTCCGTCTATACTTTACATATTAGCTGTCTTCTGTTTCTCTCCTTCTCCCCCTTTCCTATTACAGCCTTTTAAAAGCTTGTTCGCGCATTGTTCGCACACACTTGACACATTATCTGCGCTCATTATACCTGGGGGCTTCTTTAACATAAGCTTATTTATACGGGCTTCATACCCAACACATGTGTCACACTTTCGCATGTACCTTTTATTCACCATTATATGCATCGATATGACTTAAGTTTTGGCCAAGCTGGGTTTCCTGGCTCTGTGCTTACCCCTCGTTCGATTGTTCGGCTAGGCGGTAAAGGAGCACCTTCACGATTATTCTTGTCGAATTGACGGATATGTACCTCGGTAGGTGAAGCCAAAAGCTAGCGTTCTTAAGGGAATTTCGGTCGGTGAACTAAAAGACGATTTCTTACCAATTTATTTACCTGCCCCTAGATGTTTTTCTGCTTTTTTCACAGTCCGGACATGCACTTTTGGGCATGCCTCCCAGGGAAAGGAACCCCTAACAGAACTATTCTCCCTGGAAAATGTTTCTTACTAACCATGTAATATAACATAACTAGTTGGGCACTTGTCTGATAAAGCACTAATGACCCCTATGCCTGGTCTCCATGCATGCCCCGGTTCTTATATAAGCGCGAGGGTATTCGGACACACTCCGGACTATTGGGACCCGAGGTTGAAGCGAAAAGGTCCGCTATGACAAACGATCTACAATCCGGCTAGAAGGCATTTTACATGTCATCTTAAATTACATAGTCAACTTGACTGGGCATATTCCTCTTCAATGCCATCCGGCGGGTTGTCTAGTTCTGATCTGTTGAGAATACTTTGCGGCCAATTCTACTTGGTGGTACACTAAACTCACAGGATCTCCTTCCCATCGGGTCCCATGAGTCGACCTTGGCCATGTGGTTTGGGTCGACTAACCGTGTCAGCGTCTTCACCATGGCCCAGGCCTCCCTGGCGCCTTGACGGCAGGCCGATATCTTCCATAAGCGGAAGCGCTGCCGTGCTCCCTGAAGCCTCTCTGCAAGCTCCCCAAGGCCTTCGGGTAGGGAGACAGATGGCCTTTCCTCACCTTTCATCACCTGCCGAACTCGTTCGTGCAGTTGCAAGAGCTTGGGAAGAAGGTCACCCGTAGAACCGGGCATTTCCTCTGTAGGACAGCCTGTGAGCATACCTAGAGACATAACTCTGTTAGTCGACTTCCTCGCCGAACTCTTTTTCAAAGTTCGTTCAAGCACTTACTAAAAATGCCGCGTCGAAGCCGCCGATTCTCCTTAACGGAGTAAGATAGCTGGACACGAACATCCTTTAGTTCCTCACCCAGCTGGGTGTTGGCATCTTGGAGATTATTTTTCTCCTGCCTCACCCTTGTAAGCACATTCTCGCCGGCCTTTAACCGGCACATGAGCTGTCGCTCGTCCGGATCTATCCCGGCGCCATCTGCAATATTATTGTCAGACTTATACACATGCCGCACTTCACATATTACTTATCTTTTGAAGCATATATTACCAGAGGGGGTCTCTTTGGCTTCCCCCACTGCGGCTAGTGCGGCCTCAAGTTGGGCTTTACACTCCTCTAGCTCCTGGGACATTTGGGTGTTCTTTTCTATAAGATCCTGCACAATAAATGATCCTTAAATTAGTTATTCTAACTATTTCAAGTCTCGAGGGCTACTGGCATATATAACTGTCAAATTTTCTCACCCGTATGTCTTTTACATCTTTGCTCAGTAGCTCTGGCTAGACCATTTTGGCGGCACGGTGCGCATCTCGAATTAAAGGCATCCAATGCCTCGGGAGGGCTCGCGTCCTGAAGAACCGTCCGGCGGCGTCTGTGATTCATGGCACTCTCCACCTCGGAATTGGTGGCAGATAACCTGTCGGCATCCTCTATCGGAGGAACATCTGACACATGCCCCGTGTTCACCTCCGCTTCTGGACCTGGCTTTGGAGCCTGGCGAGCGGAGGATTGATTGGCAACCTCTCCGGATACAGTCTGGCGAGCTCTCTTCTTCCTGAAAAGGCACGAGCATTAGTATGCCTCCCGGGAATAAAGCCGGGGAGTAAGGTGACGCGCCATACCGTTGCGCTGGAGTTTCGATCCGGACCGCACTTCTTTTTAGCCTGCTGGGCCGTGCTGCCCCTTGTTGGCCAGTCGTCGCGGGCTCGGCCTTCCGCCTCAAGGGCGCCTCCTGCGAAACACCATTGGTATACGGTGATGAAAGACACACATGGATGGGTCATTTTCAAAGTATTGGGACTTCGGTCAGTTACTTGCGAAGCAGGAAGTATTCTGAGGTAATCGGGCGGAATGGTGACCAAGGCATTATCGATGCTCAGTTGGTGAAATACCCCGTCGATCAGCTCCACCGATATGTCTAGATCCTCTTGGGAGGTCGGATCGAGGAACCGTTCTGGATCCTCGGGTTGTGGAGGCGGGCTGTTTATATCCTTTACGGCCCGGCGCAGTTCCTGCGCCGAAATCACAAAATGAGATAGTTGAATATGGGAATATGGATCGGATGGGCAAAAAGAAATGTCCGCTTACCCAACTTCGAGGATTGTACATAGAAAATCCGCCCTGTGGATTGACGCGGAGGAACTCCTCCTCTTCTCCCTTGTACAATGCGGACAAGATCTTCATCAGACCGGCGACCGATCCCGGCCCCTTACGACCGCAGCGGGTGGCATCATCCTCCCCGTTGAGATCCCACATAGGGTGGCCTCTATACTGGAGCGGCTGCACCCCCCGCATAATGCATGTGGCCATGACCCCGATCATGGTCAGTCCGGAATGAGCTAACAACCTTATCCGGCTCATTAGGTAAATGATGTCCTGTCGTTTTTCCCTCACGAGGCTCCGTGGGCGCTTGCTTAAGCGTTTCTTCAAAGGCGTTATTGAACTCAGGGAGGCCGATCCTAATAGGGTCCGGCAGGGGAACATTTTCTATATAAAACCATTCCGAAGGCCAGTCTTCGGACGCCTTCTTCGGGGTTCCGGATAGATATCCGATCCCGGCGATGCGCCTTAGTTCGGCTCCGCCCACTTGATATATTGACCCCTCTTGAGAACGGGGTACAAGGCAGAATAGCTTCCTCCACAGTGCAAAATGAGGCTTGATGCCCAAAAACAGCTCGCAAGGGCCACGAAGCCCACAATATGCAAAATGGAGGCAGGCGTAAGGTTGTGCAACTGGAGGCCATAGAACTCCAGGAGCCCCCGGAGAAACGGATGAATTGGAAATCCGAGCCCTCTGATCAAATAAGAGATAAAGCATACCCGCTCTCCTTTGGAGGGGCTGGGGACGCTCTCCGCTTGCTTTCCGCCCTTATAGGTGGCGAGTCCGGCTCGAACCGGGACCATGAAGGCTGGGGGAAGAAATCCCTTGGTTTGGAGCTCCACTAGCTCACTATGCGGGATGAGCATCTCTCCCAATCTCAGGTGAGGTGGGGGAGGGAGAGGAGGAGCTGCATCGTATCCATGATGGAATGGATTTACATCGGATCTTGCTCGATGAATCTTTCATGAAGGGAGGATGGTGTGATTTGGATCTAGATCCTCATCTCTTTTATAGGCAGCTTATTTGCGCAACTAGGGATAAATGTAAAAATACCCTGGCTTTTCGCATTCATTCAACACGTGGAAGATGGCCATTATTGGGCGTGGAAGCCGAGGAGTGCAATATTTACAAGAAACCGGAAGCTATTCAACAGGTGCACATGATTTGGAGAAGAACCCGCCTTGCAATGCCGAAGACAATCTACGCGCGGGACTCATCGTCATTGAAGTCGGTTCGAGGCTCTTGAGGAGTCGGACTAGGGGTATCCGGATAGCGAACTATCATCTTGGCGGACTCTGGACTGTGAAGATACAATATTGAAGACTTTGTCCCGTGTTGGATGGAACTTTCCTTGGCGTGGAAGGCAAGCTTGGCAATCTGGATATGTAGATCTCCTACCATTGTAACCGACTACGTGTAACCTAACCCTCTTGATGCCTATATAAACCGGAGGGTTTTCGTCAAATGGGGCGAACAATAATCATACCATAGGCTAGCTTCTAGGGTTTAGCCTCTCGATCTCGTGGTAGATCTACTCTTGTACTACCCATATCATCAATATCAATCAAGCAGGAGTAGGGTTTTACCTGTATCGAGAGGGCCCGAACCTGGGTAAAAAGATCGTGTCCCTTGTCTCCTGTTACCATCTGCCTAGACACACAGTTCAGGACCCCCTACCCGAGATCCGCCGGTTTTGACACCGACACCCTGCCACACACAAACTTGACATGTGCCCTCTAACGTTCCAGTAGGCCAGTCGCCCTATATCTTTGACTTGTACACACACACACGCAATTTCGATGGCTCACTTCATCGATCTCGCACCCACCCATACTTGATCCTCTCTTCGACTCTGTCGATAGCTATGACCCCTCCCTCTCTTCTCGTGGATTGCCCGACCCTCTATGTATGATATGGATAGGCCTCCATTTCACACACATTGCTTGCAAAATTTTGTTTGAGATGTCATCGACACATATTCCCACAAATATTTCACGAAATCAACCCCCACCCCACCCCCACCCCCAACCACAAAAAAAACACTCACGAACGCGGTTTGTATCTCTCACACACACCCACGTAGGTGAGGGACGTGCACGAAGAGAAGAGGTGCATGCACGGCGCACGTACTCCCATCTCTTTCCCAACCACACCCGCGCGGGTACACGGTGGAGCTCATTTCTCTACGAAAAAGGCAGCCCATGTGGTAATTTGGCATGTGTACTGGTTGTCCACTTGGTGGAGGGAGGATCGTCTACCATGGGTGAACAAACAAATTGTGACTTGACGCGTTATGTTAAATTAAAAAAAGAGGCAAACCATGTGGGGCCTACCTTAGAGGCAAGGCTCTATACACTGGAGTACTTTTGATGTGTCCCGTCAACTCGCAGAACGAGGAGAAGCTTGCTTATTACGTCGTCTCCCCCGCCCACGGGCGCGGTGGCTCGCAGGATGAGGTGAAGCTTGCTCCTCCCTCACCCATGCGCGCGGTGGCTCGTATGACGAGGAGAAAAATTTACTACTCCCTCCGTTTACTCCTTGTCCCTACTACCTTGGTTATAGAGATTATATCATATTGTTTGGAATATATATGTCCTTAGTAGATTTCAATATGAACTACTAGTACATACTCCAAACACTGATGTATATAGACGTATTTTAGAGTGTACATTCACTCATTTTGCTCAGTATGTAGTAGCACTCTCCCTCGCCCCTCGACCCTCGCCCACGTGGTGGACGTGCAGCAATTCATTCGGTCTCATATATCCAGAACAATATATACTGCACTACCATTATTGCTCGACTTCCCGAAGAGGCGAAGAGCCAATCGCAAGGTTAATATTTTGGAGATGCCAAGCGCAAGGTTATAGGAGAACGAGTAGTAGGTGCCGCATCATTTATAAATATATTTTTTCTTCAGTGGCACGTATGCAATATGATAGGTTCACATGGAGAGAAAAGGAAACCGCTCCACTATATACATAGTCAGGACGGGCTAGCCTACACGGTTGCTTGCTGGGGTTGCTCTCTTCACACTCTCTCGCACAAAATGACTGTGGCCAAATCTCTAACATCCCGGCGGATCACGTCCGCTTGGGAAGGGTGGATGCTTAGTGTAGATCACGGTGTCCGTCGCCGACGGCGAAAACCCACTGTCGACACGTCCCGATCGGGGTCCCCGCCGTTCTCTCTCACAGAGCCGGTGATGTTTCCTTCGTCCCTTGCTCACTGCCGCGACATGGGTAGTTGCCGCATGCCGCCGCCCTCCTCAAGGTCGAGCTACGTCCCTCAGGTACAACTCCCTTTACAGCCGGCTTGCACCACTGCTCCAGCTGCCCACATCACTCCCTGTGGATATTTCTCTACTTCTTTGCCCCGCACATACCTGATGCCTCTACTGGCTTCTACATACTGTATTTGTGATGAGTTTATGTCTCATCAACTAGTCCTAGTAATCTCATTCTAATCACGCTTCTTCAATTTCTTTGCCACAGGGATGCTCATCTCGATTTTGGTGAAACTGCACAAAATGATCCAACGGTCAAAAGGTTGCAAACTTCATTTATTAGGAAGCTCGAATGTTGCCAGCAAATTGAAGCCTGGTCAGGGTTCACGGTTCAAGGGCTAGGGACTGCATGGATCGTTTTTTTCTTTAGCTGCCTCTGTTCCAAAATAAGTGTCAACTTTAGTAGTAGTACAACTTTGTACTAAAGGTTACACAAAGTTGAGACACTTATTTTGGAACGGAGGGAGTACATATTTCCTATGATCTGTCAATCATTGAGATGCAATAGCATGCATGTTAGTCTCCTTTGTATTTGATGAAATGTTGCAACGGGCAACCTTGGACGCAAGATACATGTAATAGGAGCTGGAAGCTTCATAGCATTGTACAAATTTATCTCGCTGATAAATTACAGTACGTACTAGTACTATACTAGTACTTCTTCCATTCCTAAATATAAGTCTCTGTAGAGATTTCACCATTTACCACATGCGGATGTATATAGATGCATCTTAAGTGTAGATTCATTCATTTTGTTCCGTATGTAGTTCACCTAGTGGAATCTCTACAAAGACTTATCTACTAGTAATAGCTAGCCCCCACTACTAGATCCACATCATCAAAATTGACGTAGCCGTTAGATGAAGTAAATCAGTCATAATAGCCGTCTGATCTAGACGTTGAGAGGCTCAGCACTAAGCCACATGCAAGCATGCAGAAATACCATGGCACATGCATGTGAGTGGGTTTTAAATCACATCGACATGTCTGCATGCAAGCATGCACCGGTAGCATGCATGTAAGTGAGCTTTTAAGTCCCATTAACATGTCAAAAAGAAAAATATAATCCCATTATGCGGTAGGAGTTGGCTGATCTTTTTTCGTTATGTGGGATGATCTAAATGATGATGGGATTTTATTTAGTTTGGCTACCACATTTGTCATGCGGTTATAGATTTTTTTTAGTTCTATGAAATCGATAATTTTGCGCAGAGAGATATATCGCTGTTCCGCGGCAACGAGTGGGGACTCATCTAGTAATATTTAGGAACGGAGGGAGTACTATGTAAAGAGTTAGGTGTCGCACGGTGATAGTGTGAGGTGGGCCATGTAATCACTGAGCCTGCGTGTTTTCACTGCTCTTGCACTCCTCCGCTGTAAGAATGGAGAAAATTGTAATCAACTACCTCCTTTTGCCGAAAGCGTGGGACATCCAGCAGTTCTACCACCTCAGTAATAAAGACCAATGAGCCGTCAAATCACATTGACCCAGCAGTAAGTTGGACGGACGAAGCAACCATCACTCTTGCGCCAGTGAGAGGTCGCGTCCGCTCTGCCCGAGCATGAATGCGGCACCGATTCTTTGGAGCGGCGCTAACGGTTCCGGGTGGGAAGCGCGCGCGGGCGATGGAGGGGCTTTGGGTGGGCCAGGCTGGTCTGGAGCGGGCGTGGCAGCTGTCCGCATGTCGCTACCGGACACACCCGGAAACGAGAGGATGCACTGACTCTCGCGGCTAAAATCGTACACTACACACCATATCTCTGTAGGAGTAGGTCGATCTGTCGCACTCTCTAACACACACATGTTGTTAAACACACACACGCGCACACACGCACCTTGGTCCCATTGCACCTTCTAACGTGAGTTATTACACCTAGACGGAGGGAGTAGTAAGTATATGAGATACGGTGGCACACTGACTTAAGTCGAATACAAGTGCCCAAAATTTGTCTGCATGTTATAATAAGGATTCACTTAAAATAGTACGTGAGCGAGCAGAGGATCAATTGGACGGTGTTCGGCGATAGCGAGCGAGATGTGTGAGGTAGTAAGATACACCGTTGGCGCTTTTAATTTTTCTTATTAATTTGTTTGTTTCACCCTCTGACTAGTGGGACCCAACATACTACATGGAGAGAGGTAAGGTGACTAAGGCTGCATTATTTCAGCACCACTATGGATAGTCTTACCACCAAAGCCACATGACACGATTATGATTGAAATCCTAATGACTCCCACACACACACAAAAAAAACACGGCATGCCTGTCACATGAATGCAGGAATGTATAAAAGGTTATTTTCCTCTCGTTGAACATAATGGGAGGGTTGTGTAGCTGGTTAGCCTGTTCGCTCATCAAACATGAGGTCTCGGGTTCGATAACTACACTTGAGCATAATTTGTGCCAGGAGGATTTTTTGACTGGTCAAAATGGATGGATACGGAGCTGTACAATCTCGTAGTGACCGTATAATCACCTCATCACGTATAAGCTACAGCCTCGGCGCTTGTTTTCTAGGGTTTACACGCTTCACACTCTCTCTCTAGTATATATATATACACGCTGGAGCCTCAGCGCTTGTAGTTGCTCTCTTCACACTCTCTCGCCCTCTCCTGCTGGATCCTCAACGCTTGTAGTTGCTCTCTTCACACTCTCTCGCCCTCTGCAGATCTAAACAAGACTTCGTTGGCCTCTCTCTCCCCTCACTGCTCCTCAAAGAGCCAGTAGGATCCATCCACCGAGAAGGGAAGGAGGCTTAACGTTGTCACCGTCAGCGAGGGAGGGAATCCACTACCGGCGTTGCTGTTCACTTTCCACCCAGCGGCGGCGCGGGAGGGCCTCCGACCCTTCTTCTTTGCCGCCGTCCCATCGCCCACTGAACCACGCCCCAAGAACCTTAAGGTATATTTTACTTACTCCACATGCATTGCTCTAGCTGCATGTATACCATGAATCTAGGACGTGGTTCAAAGATGAAAGGAGTGGGGGAAAGTAGTGGGAAAAGTTGTATATAGCATGAATCTAGGACGTGGTTCAAAGAGGAAAGGAATGGGGGAAAGTTATATCGCATAAATCTAGGACGTGGTTCAAAGAGGAAAGGAAGGGGCGAAAGTACTAGTTCAAAAAGGAAAGGAAGGGATCGGGTTGTAGAGTTTGAGCAGGACTAGATTTGTTGTGCTCACATAGGGAAAGATGTCTAAAGATAACAAAACTGGGACCAACACAAATATGCTCCTTGGTTGTTTGTTCTTTGTTGCAATAGACTGTGCATGACCACAGTACATCGGTAGATGCACATGGTGCTAGTGCGTCCACTGTCCGGTGCAACTCATTAGCTGTTGTTAATCTATGGCCCTGTTTGGTTAAAAACTCCCTAGTCCCTACCTGCTTGGTTCCAGGGACTAAACATGGACTAGAGGTTATTAAATGACATGATAAAAGACCATGTTACCCCTAGTAATGAACTAATAGAAACAAGGTGCGATGCGTGGCAGGGGCAACTGTTGGAAAAAGTCCCAAAAAGACTCCCTCGGGGTCTTCTTTCTTTAGTCCCAAATGCCCACTTTTAGTCCCGAAAAGTCCGTCCTGTTTGGTTTAGATGTAACTGATGCGGAGTTTTTTTAGTCCCTACACCAAAATGTCCCTGTAAACAAACACCCTTTAATAATGCCGCTGGAAAATTGATGCAATGCCACAGTTAAAAGCAAATTACATGTTTAAAGAATTTTATTGTTAATATAATCTCTATGTTAATATTAATCAATGCCACCGTTTGAGAAATGCTACTGTCTTGCTTTCTTTCCCATTTAGATAAGGTAGATGCTTCTTTTGTTGGCTTCATGTCATCCACCGTTATTGAACACTAATTGTTTCCTTTGCACCTCTGTGTAAGCAGGGTTATCTACTTCACCTTGTTGCCATTGTGACCTTTTGTTGCCTTTGCACAAAACACTTTTGTTTTAAGAGTGTTTTGTGCAGTTCAACCAAAATGTCACACCGACAACATTGCTTGATTGCTTGATCTTAGTGGAACTGCACAAGAGGAGATCTTACTTCCCTATCTGTTAAAGTAATTTGGTTCAGATCTTCTTCTTGTGAGTTGTTTGAATTCCGCATCATGAGAGGTCAATTACTAGCCTTCTTTCACATGATTCTGCGGTGTGCTTTCATATGTTGTGCTACTTGTACGATAATGTTGCTTGATTTTAGTGAACTGCACAAATGGAGACAAGACTTCCAATCTGTATGTGCACCGTAATATCCCATTGAGGTAAGATAAGGATATTTCACAAGTGCTGGCCTGTATTGTAACGCCCCGGATTCGATGCGCCAGGTGTCTGCCAGTTATTCGCCGTCTTTGCCATGTCATTTGCTTGCGTGTTGCACTTTGCCATGTCATCATATGCATTTCATATCATGTCATCATGTGCATTTCATTTTGCATACATGTTCGTCTCATGCATCCGAGCTTTTTCCCCGTTGTCCGTTTTGCAATCCGGCACTCCTATGTCATCCGGCGTTCCCCTTTTGTCTTCTGTTGTGAGCGGGTATTAAACTTTCTCGGAATGGCCCGAGGTTTGCCAAGCGGCCTTGGTATAACACCGATAGACCTCTGTCAAGTTTCGTGCCATTTGGAGGTCATTTGATACTCAACGGTTAGCAGGGTAACCGCAAAGCCCTCTTTGAGTTGCAGCCCAACACCCTTCCAAAGTGGCCCAAAACCCATCTAACTCCCTCCATGCTCTCGATCGTTCGATCACGATCACGTGGCGAAAACCGCACCTCATTTAGACTCTCCTAGCTCCTCTACCTATAAATAGGTCCTCCCCTCCTTTTTCGCGGATGAATCCCCAAACCCTAGATCAAATCGCCCCTTGGCGCCGGACATGTCGCCTGGCGGACACATCCGCGCCGCCGCGCCGGCGAATCCCGGCGCGCCACGTCGCCCGCCGCCGTCCCCACCACGCCCGCGGCCCGCCGGGCTCATCCGAGCCCGTCCGGGCCCAGCCCTGGCCCTTCGCCGTCGCCCGCCTCGCCCCGCGCCGCCGCGCGCGCCGCCCGCCGGCGTGCGCGCCGCCTCGCGCCCGGCCGCTTCGGCCTCGCGCCCGCCGCCGCCTCTCCGTCGGCGCTCGCGCCCTCGCCGCCCTCTCCCGCCGCTTCGCGCCGCCGGATCGGTCTTGGGGCAGCTAGATCCCGCCGCCGCCGCCCGCGCCCGCCTCTGCGGCCTCGCGCCCGGCGCTGGCCGCCGCTGGCCTCCTCTCTGGCGCCGGCCGCCTCCGCCGGCCCCGCCTCCGAGCTCCCCGCGGCCGAGCCCCGCCTCCTCGCCGTTCCGGCCATCTCCGGCGAGTGCCCCGGCCCACCTCGGTTCCCGCGCCCCAATCCAGATCCAAAAAACTAGGTTGACCCCGTTTTCCCTAAGTCCCAGATTTTGTCATAATCATGCCATGTTTGACCTGCTGTATCTCTGCATCCGCAGCTCCGTTTCGTGCGTATAATATGTCAAATTGTTCGCCTCAACGAGTACTTCATTTCATTCCATTGCATCATTTTCATTTGAGCTCATCTTGATGCCCGAAATGCTGTTGGAAGAGTGCATGTTGATGTTAATCTGCTGAAACTGTTATAACTTGCTCATTTGTCATTTTTGCCATGTTTGATGTGTGCATCCTATGAGGTTGATGTCTACATGTGTTTTGATCTATGCCATGCCATATTACCAGGCGTGTATGCTGTGTATTTTTGTGATCAATGTGGTGACTAGCATAATCATGCAAACTAGACTTCGTGATATTGCTGATTTTAGTCCCTGTTCTGCTGTTATTTTCATGCCATGTAAACTTGATGCTACAGAGAGATCCATGCATATCTTGAGATACTTCAGTAAGGGTGTTTTGAACATGTGGTTATTGTCTATCCATTCATGCCCTTGTTTGCAATTATGGAGTAGTCTAACATGTCATTTGAGTGCTCTACTTTTGCTTCAAAATGCTTCCTGGCAGATTGTTTACATGTTATTCAATTTGGCCAAGGTTGCTATAGTTGATCCTTGCATGCTATGGACTTGTTATTGCCTTGGTTGGTTTCACAAACATGTCTTCTTGACGATGCTATGCTTATCTTGTCATGCTATGACTTGTGGTGAGTGAATCGAGCTTGTTAAGTAGTGTACTTGCTATTGCTGTTTTCCTGACAGATTCTGTTATATTTTGTTGCTATGTTAACATGCTTCTACTAGTCATTTCGTGCATAATCTGGAGATGTCCTATAAACATGTTTTGATCTACATGTCTTGCTCTATCCATTCATGCCCTTGGTTGCAATTATAGCCTGATGTAGCTTGTTGTAATCTTGCTCCAAAGTTGCTTGATAATGTTGCTGTCAACCTGTTAACATGAAGTTCACTTGTTCCCATGTGTTTTGCTAGTGTTCCATGAACCCTATGACCTTGCTCTTGCCATGCTTAGCTTCATAAACATGTCTTCTTACTGTTGGTTGCCTTTCCATGCCATGTATTGCTCTGTGGTGAGTGCTTCAAGCTCACCAACATGCCTACTTATTGTTGTTCCTGCCATGTATGAATCTGTAATATAACTTGCCATGTTTACACGGGTGCCATCATATTTTCTGTGCCCTTTTGGCTTAGGGTCAGTAAGGGACTTTTGATCTATGCTTTTAGTAGATTCATGCCATGCCTTTGTTTGCCATGATAAGTTCCTGTAACATGTTGTTTGCTTGCTCTAAACATTGCAACCTGATGTTATTTCTGCCAAAGTCTGAAACTGTTATAATTTGCAATCTTCCCATGTCCTTTTGAGCATGTTCTAATTGTTTCTGGAGATAGCTCAGTGTTCATGTTTTGTTATGCTTTACATGTACTTCATGCCCATGCCTTTTGTTAATATGTTGGGGTGCTGTAGCATATTGTTTTGATGCTTGTAAGATGCCTAGTTGCTGTTATGGACAGATTGTTGCTATGACTTGTAGAGTTTATGTGTTGCACCGTTGCTCCGTTTTGAGTGTGCTCTATATGAAACTTGCTTGATTTTGCATGTAGCTTCATATTATCATGTTGCATCCTTGTTTTGGTGTGTTTGCTTGATGTTTGTATGCATTTTGCATCAATGCCATGCTTAAATTGTTTTGCTCATATCTTCTAGGCCGTAGCTCCGAATCTAATGAACTTTATATGTAACTTGACTAGAATCTCGTGTAGATCATCTTGGTGCTCTTTAACTTGCTGCTTAACAACTTCAACTTAACGTTTATTCAGTTCTGGACCAATTTCGAAATTTGCATATGAGGACTTACCGGAATTGTTATATGTTGTTTCCGGCCTCATTTAAACTTGCCTTGATGTGTTGTTCTTGTTTGCATCATCTCTTGCCATGAGTAGCTTCATGTAGATTGGTCATGCATCATGCTTGTTGTGCATCATGCCTTGTTCATGTGTGGTGTGTTTACTATGTTGTGTGCTTCTTCTTGTTAGTTCCCGTTTCGTTGCGATCGTGAGGTTTCGTTCGTCTACGGTTGGTTCGGCTTCATCCGTTCGTCTTCTTCATGGACTCTTTCTTCTTCCTAGCGGGATTTCAGGCAAGATGACCGCTACCCTGGATCTCACTACTATCATTGCTATGCTAGTTGCTTCGTTCTATCGCTATGTTGCGTTACCTATCATTTGCTCTTCAAGCCTCCCCAAATTACCATGAACCTCTAACCTTTGACACTATTCCTAGCAAACCGTTGCTTGGCTATGTTACCGCTTTTGCTCAGCCCCTCTTATAGCGTTGCTAGTTGCAGGTGAAGTTGAAGATTTCTCCATGGTGGACAGGATTTTTGTTGGGATATCACAATATCTCTTATATTATTAATGCATCTATATATTTGGTAAAGGGTGGAAGGCTCGGCCTTATGCCTGGTGTTTTGTTCCACTCTTGCCGCCCTAGTTTCCGTCATACCGGTGTTATGTTCCCGGATTTTGCGTTCCTAACGCGGTCGGGTGATTTATGGGACCCCCCTGACAGTCCGCTTTGAATAAAAACTTGTCCAGCAAGGCCCAACCTTGGTTTTACCATTTGCCTCACCACCACCTACATTTCCCTTGGGAGTAATTAACCCAAGGGTCATCTTTATTATAGGCCCCCCGGGCCAATGCTTGTCTAAGTGTTGGTCCAAACCAGAGCCACTTGCGGTGCCGCCCCTAGGCAACTTGGGGTATCGTCGGTTGCCGACGTAGTGTTCATCGGTGTTGCCACGAGCGAGATATGAGCAGCTCCTATCGGGATTGTCGGCGCATCTGGCGGCTTTGCTGGTCTTGTTTTACCATTGTCGAAATGTCTTGTAAACCGGGATTTCGAGACTGATCGGGTCTTCCTGGGAGAAGGTCTATTCCTTCGTTGATCGCGAGAGCTTGTCATGGGCTAAGTTGGGACACCCCTGCAGGGTATAAACTTTCGAGAGCCGTGCCCGCGGTTATGTGGCAGATGGGAATTTGTTAATGTCCGGTTGTAGATAACTTGACACTTGATCCGAATTAAAACGCATCAACCGCGTGTGTAGCCGTGATGGTCTCTTCTCGGCGGAGTCCGGGAAGTGAACACGGTTTCTGTGTTATGTTTGACGTAAGTAGTTGTTCAGGATCACCTCTTGATCATTGCTAGTTGACGACCATTCCTTTGCTTCTCTTCTCGCTCTTATTTGCATATGTTAGCCACCATATATGCTTAGTCGCTGCTGCAACCTCACCACTTTACCCCTTCCTTTCCCATTACGCTTTGCTAGTCTTGATACCCATGGTAATGGGATTCTTTGAGTCCTCGTGGCTCCTGATTACTACAACAACGATTGCGGTACAGGTTTATCGATGATCATGACGGCGAGAGCGATGCTTGCTTGCGTTGAGTTCTTCTTACGCTTCTTCGTTCGGGGATAGGTTCGGTCGGCAGCACTGGCTAGCGAGGTGGATATTGTTTGAGTTTACGTTTATGTATCATCCATAGTCGGATGTTGATCTCTTGTATGATGATGTTGTATTCGTGTGGCATTGTTTGCCTCTTGTATGTATCCCCATCTATTATGTAATGTTGATGTAATGATATCCACCTTGCGAAAGCGTTCCAATATGCGGGTCTATCCTTGGTGGGACCTTCGAGTTCCTTTTGGATAGGGTCGCATATTGGGCGTGACATGTATTTTGCCACTTTCATCAAAAAATTAAGTTTAGTACTATACTTGTGCTCCCTAATTGACATGCCAAATCTTACATTGAAGGCGAAGCTTGTCTGTTATTGAACCAAGTGATGACGGGGAAGAACAAGCGAAAGAAAAACAAAAATCAACTCCCGGTGCTGTAATGAAACCTTTGGGCTGTGATGACACAAGTAATGATATAGTTTTGCATCTTAATTTATTGCTATAGCTGGAACGAGCAATTGTTTTGCCACTGATTTGGTGCCATGCGTAATTATCTCTACTTGTGCAAACAGGGATCTTCTTTGAAGATACCATATATTTTAGTGGAGCTGCACAAGAAGATGTTGGAAACATTAAACTAATTGAGGAGTATATAGTAAGCATGGCCACCCCGTAGATAGCAGATGGTTCGAGAAGTGCTTCATCTGTATGCTCTACACAATCAACCTCGACAAAGGTTGGTACTAGCCCACTGATTTCATCCATATGATTGAGCTTTGTCATCTCTATTGGTGTTGTGCTCTTTGTTTAGATACTCTCATGAAAAAGTGGTATTGTCCTTGGGAAGTGCTTCATCTGTGCTGTTTTAAATATTTCCTTTCCTTTTTCGAGCAAACATGGATGCTAGCATTTAGTAGTCCTCTTGTCTTTGCACAACAGGATCATCTTCCTCTGAAGAAGAATATGGAGTGCGTGAAGTGACTAGTTCCAATTATGCGGGATGAACAAGCCTTGTCTATCTTCTCATCGGAAGGAGCGAGTTGATGGATGGTTACATTACTCCCCACAAGACCAAACTAACTTCAGCTCGGAAGGGTGACAAATCTCCATTTTTTCTTTGTGATGCATGAGTACAATGTTGTTCTAGGATTCTTTCTGGTGAGTTCCATTTTTTAAAGTGTGCTCTCTGACCATGTATGTACTGTTGGCTGTCAATTCATAGTACAGTTTGCTTTATACTAATAACTTTTTGTATTTGTGCAAGCAGGGTGCTCGGCTTGATTTCAGCGGAGGCTGCACAAAATGTTCATGAAGACATCGAATCATTCATTTCCACCACAAGAAAGGAGGTGTCCATAAGTTCAAGGCATTGCAACATATAAAGGCGAAATCATACAAGCTACTGGCGAATTTGGTTGATTTTGGTGGGCGCACAAAAGAACAGCTGATTTATTTAGCACGAGTTGACATGTCAATGTCGAAACTGATGGCAAACCCTGCCCATTCCACAATCGTAGGCATTTGATATTTTGGAATGGGACAACCTTGTCAAATTTTGCTCATTGATTTTAGCAAGATATCGTTTGATATTTTTGAATGGGGCGCCTTTGCTGTCGGCGGTGGCGATCAATTTTTCTTTAATCTTTAGTTGTGAAGTAAATATTGCCTCGACATGTGAGTCGTTGAGATGCATAATCATCGATTGTTTTGAATGTTCTCTATGAATTGCGAGGCTGTGTGTTTGATTGCAATGTCTGAAGCGCTAAAAAGCTGCTCAAACTCTTTGTACTCATACATTTCCTTTTTACTTAGCACATTGTGAAAGTGCATACTTTTTGTATAAGATTGGTCAAAGTAGAGATACTTTGACTCTGAGATAAAACTTGTATGAGACTAGAAAGGACCGGAGGAGTATATGTGCTTCTGCAAGCGTGGTGATCACCACAGGAATAATGCTAATGCGTATTGTTTTGCATGTTCATCCAATGCCGTGATCTGAGAATTGAACTAATCGAAATAAATTCATTAATACGGTCGGATTTCATATAAACATGCGGATTTCATTACATTTCATACATTCTTCAACTAAAAGGGTGTTTGTGGCGCATGCATCTCCCGAATCACGAGGCCGAAGTCATCCTCCTTTTGAAAAAAAACTAAAAAGGTGCGCTGGAGGTATAATTAATTAAGCGAAGCTACCCACTGTGTCCCTTAAGCGAGCGAAGCTTTAGTGACTTAGCTGCAGTGCGATTCGTGGCGACATGTGGCCTGTTTGGCCCACGTGTCAGTCAGCCAACTGCACCAACAGTTAAGTAGAAGTAGCGTTCTTCTTCAGCGCAGCTCTCCGACTCCATGTCGCCACCAAGAAGCTAACCGGCCGTCAATGGTCAACCCGCCTAGCTTGGCTTCAACCGGAGGGTAGCAGCGGTGGCCTTACTTGGACCCGAGCAGCGGTGACCTACCGTGTTCTACTCTTCCTCGTTTTCTGTGTGGCGCGGCCTCGTTGGCAGCGGGGCGGGGCCTCGGCGGAGCCGGCGATGCCTCTGTCTCGTTGCCGGCGGGCGGCGCCTCAGCGGAGCGGTGGAAATCCTCCCCCACGTTGCCGGCACGGTGGGGCCTTGGCTGAGCCGGCGATGTCCTCTGCCTCGTTGTTGGCAGGGCGGGGCCTTGGCGGAGCCGGCGGTGTCCTCTACCTTGTTGTTGGTGCTGCGGGGCCTCGGCGGAGCCGGCGGTGTCCTCTGCCTCGTTGTTGGCGATGCGGGGTGTCAGCGGAGCAGGGCGTCGTCGACGCCAGCAGAGCGGGTACTCGTCGGAGCCGACATTGTCCTCTGCCTCATCCTCGGTCTCGCCAAACAGCACCTCGCCCGCTTCATCGCCCTCTTTGCTAGCCTCTTTGTAGGCGGCCACAGCCTCCGCCGCCTGCATGCGGTACCGCCAGCGCTCGAGGCGGCCCTTGCGGGCGGAGCGGTACGAGTCGAGCAACGCCTCCTGCTCCGCCCGCTCCGCGGCGATCTACTCCTTCGCCTGCCGGTGCTCCTGCAGGAGATGGTGGTTGTAGGCGGCGTCGGCCTGCGCCTCCCGGAACTGCTCCTCACGCATCTGCCTCACCCTATCCATATATTGGGCACGGGCCTCGCCGATTGTCATGGTGCAATGCACCGGCGAGAATGGCGCGGAGGAGGGTTTGGCGCCGGATCGTCTACTACCATGTTCTCCAATGGGACGTCGTCGTCCTCCGGCTGCCTGCCGGCCAGCCGGTCGGCAGCAATGGCTGCTATCTCCTTGTGGTCCGTCGTCCTCCCTTCCCGAAGAGCGCTGGCGCGCGAGGTAGCCATGGTGGGCAGTAGTGGTTTGGACAGGAGAAAGGCAACGGATGCGGAGGACTGCGGCTACGGCCGGCGCAATAGTTTATATAGCAATGGTGGGCGGGCAGAGGGACGGACGTGTGACGCTGGAGTAGCCGCCTCGGCAACCGCATATCATTAATGTGTGCGGCAGATGGACGGACGGACGGTACTTGTGTCGTTTGAAGGCGGAGCAATAAATGCACTTGCACTGGAAGCGGGCGGCGGCGCCGATTATTTAGGCGGAAGCAGCAGCGAGGAGATCACTTTACTTGGATAGGATGACAATGGGGACCCACCAGGTCCATAGCCTCACATACGCAAGTGCCTCCTTATATATATATATATATATAAACTATAATTTATTTTGCTTCCTCCTGGTTTCCTGACATCACGGTCCCACACCATTGTCTACCTATGTACTCCCTCCTTTCTGGTTTATAGGGCTTATCTCAAAATTTTAGTTTTTCCATTTTATAAGGCTGAATTTGGTTGTTTTCCATGACATGTTCAGATTCCAAGGTGCATTAAATCATTGCATGCAAGTATTAAGAGAAAATTGACCAATGCATGTACTTTATGTATGCATGCATTGCAATTAATGCATTGATAAACATAATTTCTTGAGGATAACAAGAGCATTAATTAGGTGCTTTTGCAAAACTAGAAAAAGTATTCCACCACACGCCATCTATCTTGATTGGTGAGATTTTTGAATTGAGCATTATAAACCGGAAAGGAGGAGTAGTCAATAAGCGGAGAATTGCACAAGAAGCGGCCGGCAATTTGGGACCAAGCAGCTCGGCGGCAAGATTTGTGTTTTTGAGGTGTGAACACTGCAGAGTTTTTTGATGTTTATCCCAGATATTAATTTTTCTCCTCTGAACAATAACGAAAACATCACTGCAGGTATTAACTGGGCGGGCTGTGGCCCGTCTAGCCTAGGCCAGATATCCAGCCTAGATATTAATTTTTTTTCAAGCTGAAAATGGCTAGCCCAGCTATACTTTTTTTAGGAATACCCAGGCAAGGTCAAGTTGTTATTCTCCGCCCCACTAGGTTGCAAATATTTCCTAGGAGGGATGCATTAGGCTTAACAAGAAAATGGGCTTTAAGAAATAATAAATGGGATGTAATTATAAAAACTGGGTAGTAACTATAAAAAAATGCACCAAACAGTGATTACTTTATAAAATATGATTTTTGGAATATTGAAAATTTTAATTTCATTAATTGTTCCGAGCATAATGTTTCGTTGGATTTTTACGTAATATAAATTTATATTGAAATTGTATTTAATCTGACTAAAATTTTGGGATAAAAATATTCGGATCCCATCAAATTGTGGGAAATTTTATTGAATTCTGTTTTGAATAGTTGGTTGAAATGGGTTGTACTTTTAACAAACTGTAAATGTGCTGTAGTAAATTCCATTAGAATTCAAAAATGGGCTACACATTCTTACAAATCTCAAATGGGCTATAAGTTCTCTGCCACACACTTCTGGCCTTACTAAGTTGACGCGTCCCTTAAATAAAACAGAGTTCACGGGTATGCAAGGCTTTGTCAACTTATAGTGAACACACGGTTCTAGCAGCAGTGGCCTTTGGATGTTCATTCAACGGATGCCATGCTTCTTCTTCAATCTCGGATATTCTAGCTTCACCCGCCGAAAAAATGATTCATCCCCCTGACATCTGGGGCGCACCATTTTGTAAGCTGACCTGTGGGCCTACTAAGTTGACGTACCAAGGGCTTTGTCAACTTAGTCAATATAAACGATTCTAGCTGCAGTGACCATACGATGTCCATCCAACGGTCGTCGTGCTTCTTCAACCTCTGGTCTTCTTCCTCCAGCCGCCCAAAGCAGCGCCGGTCGTGCCGCCTGCTCCTGCCTCCCGTGGCCGGCTGTGCTGCCGCGGAGGCCTCACCGCCCCCTACTACTCCCACCGCTGGCCAGGCCATCCCTCCACTCACCCACTGACCCACACCCCCTGTTATTCTGCGGCGACAACAGCGCATCCAAACCAGTGAACCCTCGTACTCCTCTCCGCGTGTGCATCCACTGCCGTGTCTTCCCCGGCTCCGTGTTGTCCCCTTCCTAGGCCTCGCCGTCGTCCACCGCCGTGGTGCTCTCCGCACGGCGTGGTCAACGTGGTCAAGGAACAACTTCCATCGGACGTGGACTGTACATGGAGAGGCTGACAGGTGGGTTCACGGCAGCCGCAAGGAAGTGCCTCCTTATTACGCGCAAAATAATTATTCCTCCACCTGACAGCGGGGACCCACCGGACGGGCCACCGTATTCGTGAAAAAAATGATTAAGCCCCCGACTCTTTGGGACCCATGAGCTACATATTCGCACGCAAGGAAGTGCGTTCGGGAAAAAATGATTCGCCCCCTGACTGCTGGGACCCACCAGCTACATCTTCGCACGCAAGGAAGTGCGTCCGAAAAAAACGATTCGCCCCGACTGCTGGGACCCACCAGCTACACCTTCGCACGCAAGGAAGTGCGTCGGGCAAAAAAACGATTCGCCCCCCTGACTGCTGGGACCCAGCAGCTACACCTTCGCACGCAAGGAAGTGCGTCCGGGCAAAAAAACGATTCGCCCCCCTGACTGCTGGGACCCAGCAGCTACACCTTCGCACGCAAGGAAGTGCGTCGGGCAAAAAAGATTCGCCCCCCTGACTGCTGGGACCCACCAGCTACATCTTCGTGAGCAAGAAGTGCGGCGGTCCAGACCCACGGTCGAAGCGTACATTGCGTTGTCATCTGGTGTGACGTGTATGTACATACTGGTCGATGTAGAGGCGCGCATGTGTCGTAGTAGAGGCGCGCACGTGTCGTAGTAGAGGCGCGCACGTAGCATGTACACGTAGGTACAACGGCCAGGGTGCAAGAAAGAAAATACCGTCACATATGTGTACATACGGGCGGGATCTCGAACGCCTAGTCGCGCATACGTATGGTGAGGGCTCGTGTTCATGGGAAGGCAACAGGATGCGTCGTGTTCATGGGGAGACAACGGAATGCGCCGTGTTCATGGGGAGGCAACGGAATGCGTCGTGTTCATCGGGAGGCAACGGAACGCATGGGAGCCAACCGGCTTGGACGGAATAAGCGATGGAAGCGAGGCTGGCGTCTCGCGAAGCGGAGAAGCGGACCTCCTACGGTCAAGCGGGGTCTGTTGATCGGGAGGGTGTTGCGTATCGCAAAGCGGATTTAAACGGACCTCCTACGGTCAGCAGGAGTCTGTTGATCGGGAGGGTGTGGCGTCGCAAAAGCAGATTTAAGCGGACTTGTGTTGGAGCGCTTCTGATTGAAAGCAGGGGAGGGTGTGGCGTACGGCAAAACGGGACTCCACGAGATACTGTTCATCTCCACCGTCGACCTCCTCCAGCCTCCACAGGCTACCGTCGACCTCCTCCAACCTCCACGGGCTCCTGTTCATCCAGCCTCCACTACGCGCTACTCCACCAGCTACTATTCAACGACCCCTCCACGGGCACCCCTCCACCATCTATTGTTCATCCAGCCCTCCACACCACGGGGTCCTGTTCAACCACCCCTCCACGGCCACCCCTCCACCGTCTACGGTTCATCCAGCCCTCCACACCACGGGTTCCTGATCATCCAGAGGCAACGCCACCACTCCTTGTTCATCAAACCCCATAGCGCTCCTTTGTTCATCAATCGATCGGCTTGATTAGCGGCGATGGCGAAGAATCGCTCCATCGGGTTCGATTAACAGACCATCGATCGATCGCTTCGGGTTCGAGAACGCGTAGCTGCGATTATGTCGCTCGGGTTCGATTAGAGCCCAACGCCTCGCTTCGGCTTGATTAGAGCTAACGCCTACACACACGCGTGTACAGACGAGAGAAACACGCGCCGCTCTCCCACCGTAACCGCAACTCCCGAAATTTTCCTCCCCTCGCTTCTACCACGGTTTTTCCGTCATGGGCGACCCAAAGAATGTCATGCAGTTGCGTCTCCGGCCCGCCTAGGATGAAAAGCCCATTTTCTGTCATGATTTTTTGTTATAGAAGTAGGAGCCCACCACATCTATGATGATACCGGGTTTTGTCACAATTATCGTCATAGAAGTGTCATATGTATGACAGAATTTTTTTTCGTTCGGCCCAAAATGTCACGGATGTGTCTTTTTTTGTAGTGGCTACACCAACTGCACGATGGCCGGTTTGAGGGATACTCCGATGGTGACAGTATTCCGTGTCCCCTTGAACCGCCAAACCGGGTTGCGATCTTCATGGCCGGTACACAGCCCACCATCCAATCTTCATCTACAGCGGCAATGGTCTCCGGGTCGGTAGCCGCGGCAGGAGGCCTGGCGCGCCAGCCGGCTCAGGTTCTTGCTGGTTTACTGGATGATATGACAGCGTTGTTGACCACAACATAACTCCAGAGACTCAAGTGCAGCATAATGCGGATGTCACGAAGCTAAGGGATCAGATAGCTCAGGCCAAGGCGGACTTGGTGGCTGAGGAGGCCAGGATGGATGAAGAGCGGGACGCTTTAGACGCCCAATCACAGCAGATCCAGGCACAGAATTACCGGCTTATGTTGGATCAGAATGCATCAAACGACATTATGAGAAGGAAGTACCGATCTCGACTGCCGCAAATTTAGGAAGGTCTGAATCTCTTCAGCACACCAGGAGCTGGGCCTAGCAATCCGGCAGGAGTAAACCGGACCGAGACACTTGGGGCGGCGCCAGATCAGCCACAGACAATGGACCTGCCTCGGCGGACGAACAACCCGCCGCAGTATGTCGCAACACCATCGGGTCACTTTTCCAGTCCTTTGGATAACAGGATTGCAGCAGCATCACGTTTGGCGGCTATTCCGATGGAGGGTGATTCCTTAGCAGCGATTGAGACTCGACGAGCCAGGGATCTTCTGCAAACCGCCGTGGTACAGCAACAGACTTATTCTTACAGCTGAGATAGGATACAATCAACCCCTTGTCCGAGCAAGAGTTATAGCAGGAACATGGACGAACCGACCATATCAAGCAGTGCGCGGCGTCATGATGCCCCTCGAGGGCCTAATCCGGCGAACGGCGGTTTGAATGCTCGGGATGTGGTGGATAATGGCAGAGCGTGAAGGGAGGCCGCATTAGCAGCGCAGCATGCGAGTCGTCATCAACCTGCCCCGGTTCAGCCAACGGCGTTAGTAGAGCGAGTGACAGGGCTTGCCTTTAGCTCTTGGGGAGTGCGTGTCTCATCCCAGCTCTCCGTAATGTGCGGTTGCCCAATGATTTCAAAGGGCCACGCATGGTGCCTAATTATACCGCGGATCAGCCCCCCGAGGCGTGGGTTGAGAGTTATGAGATGGTGATGGAGATGCTAGATGTGGATGAAGCGGCATGTGCAAAGTACTTCACCATGATGCTAGAAGGAACGACTCACACCTGGTTGAAGAGCGTGCCTGCTAACTCGATCAATTCATGGGATGAGTTGAAGGCCAAGTTCATCGAAAATTTCAAAGATACATGCAAGCAACCTATGTCCATTGTAGATCTGGTGGCTTGTGTCCAAGGAGAGAATGAATCAACAACCTATTGGGTGCACCGGGTTTTAGAAATTTTGCATTCATCCGACCGCATCAATCTGGATACAGCAATTCTGACATTGGAGGGAAATTGCCGGTTTAAATCACTAAAGATGAAGTTGGGACGGCTCAAGCGTCACTGCAATGATATGGGAACTCTCATGGCAGCTCTGGTTAAGTATGCTGATTCTGATAATACCAAGGACCCTGACTCTGATGAAGAGAAGCCGGAGAAGGGAAATAAGAATGCCGGTTCAAAGGGACAACATAACCAGGCGGGCCACGGAAATAATGGAAAGCGTAAAGCGGACAATTCCGATTTTGTGGCTAACACCAGTACACTACTAGGGAAAAGCCTAGCAGCGCTGGTTTTGAGCCTATCGATGGCAGGCGGGGCGCTCTCGATAAGGTCTTCTGACTAATGCTTAGCAATAGCGTCTTGACACTGCCTTCTTGCTAAATTGACTTAGTAGCAGCGGTTCTTTAGAACATCGCTCTTGGTAATTAGTAGTAGCGCTTCTCCTTACCAGCGCTACTACTACTATTTAATATTTTATTTCTTTTCTTTTTCATGTTGTATTCATACACCTTTACACAAGTTTTCATACAACAAGAATTTAGAGATTGTTTTACATCATAATGAGTTATTAGATCATGGGGTGAAAGAACCGTGGACTAGTTTCAAGTGGATGTCCATCCACTTGAAACTAATCATGATTCTTTCACCCAATGATATAATAATATCATCATCATCATCATATCATTAACAACTTAGCATCATAATACATCATTGTCATATAACACCTCCTCAATATCATCGTTTTCATCATTGACATCACATAACACCTCCTCAAGATCATCATTATCAACTCTAACACATTACCACATAATAAACATATTGTACCTCATAGGACCTATTACATTCGATTAAGACCTACTACATTTTCTAAGGTAAAATAACAAAAAACAAGATAGCCCTGACTCTCCGTTATGGAGAATGGAGATTAACTTTGTCTCCCATTCTTGCCTTTCACTTGAATGTTACTTCCAAGAACCTCCTTGCGAATGTCCATACATTTCTTCCATTCTCGATGATCATGTGTTCACGGGTTTTAGAAATCCGATATGCATAGGTGAGCTCCGTAGATTTACTGGCGGTATGTTGAATCGAGAGGCGACCATGCAGAGACATCGGATGAGGCACACAATCCATCGGGAGTTTCGTTGAAAAACATAATAATAACCGTAGTTAGCAATGATGTACTAGTTTTAGAAGTATGCAAAAAATGCATGGATGTCGTAATAGTAAAAAATCTTATCGGGTATCTCGGAGAAGTTATCGTTGTTCAACACATGCACTAGTGGCACGTATTCACCATAATTTGGAGGAGTTCGATAATAGTCATTGTAATTCTCAAGAAGAGTACAAAATGCAATCGGATGATTTTTCTCCTTATCGTTAATTGGGTGCCTTGATTGTAGTGGGTTTTATCTACCATCTTCCGCACAGTCTTTGAAGAATCAAAATAAGCTATCAATGGAAATAAGCTATCAACTATTTTGAAATAAACAATATAAATTAGTTAATAACTATGTTTGAGAAACTCACATAGCGGTACAATCAGAAGCCTATCAACAAGGACCCAAATGTCCATATTGTCTTCCTCGCTGTCAGGATCACCAAGATCCATGGTGAAAATCATACCCTCATAAAAACCATACATTTTGCAAAGTGCTTCCCAATTTTGGCAACCAAAATGGGTTACGCTCTGAGCAATGCACAGGTTTACTTCAAAATCCATATCATGATGGGTCCTTAGGTGTATTTTCTTTGTTTCGAAATTTTCATGGTCTTCGAAACCCATCCTCTCCAAGACATAGCGTCCTGCATGGCATGGGATAAGCTAGTCGAATTGTAAAATATGAAAATTAGACGTTGAAATAGTTGAAGTCATGCTTAATGGAGAAAAAACACTTGTCGTTGTTGCGTGCCGTTTCACAATCGAAGGTCTCCTCGAGCTTAATTTGAAGCGCCGATCTTCGTCGAGCCAAGCGAACTCGTCGCACATACCTCGATCGTCGTGGCACCAACTACACTCCCCTAGGAGACCGTCGTCGTCCGAGTATGACATTTCCTACAATCATAATTCAAAGATTAAACTTGTACATATTCTAGCACAAGTCATGCCAGAATTCACGACAAAATCCGGCATGACCTTTGCTAAAAAAGGACATATCGAGCGCCTGAAATTTGCCAGAATGGAAATTAATCAACTCTCGGCAAAACATAGGCCACTCGGAGATGTAAACTGAACATGAACGTCCACTTGGGCAACCACATATCCAATTTGAGCAACAACACAAGATATACAAGGATATTTGGCTGGTCTCATCTCGATGTCGGAGGGGGTCGGTGACTGGGACGACGGCGGGGATGTCGAAGGGGGTCGGTGACGGGGACGACGGAGGTCACCTGAAACCATATAAGTTATCACTAACAACAAACATGACATGTTCAACTAGTTTTATTAATTCAACTAGTTCTTACTTAATATAAACTTACTATAAATAGAAAAAAAAACTAGTTCTTTCTAAAAATAAAGTAGTTCAACTAGTTATATTAATTATCTTACTAAAAATAGATTAGTTCTGTTAATTCAACTAGTTCAACTAGTTTATTAATTTACTTACTAAACTAGTTCAACTACAACTAAAGTAGTTCAACTACCACTACTACTACTACTAAAAATCTAGTACTAACTAAGCAACATCTAGTACTAGCTAACCTAAATTAACATCTACTACTACTAAATCTAGTACTAACTAGTGGCGTGGGGTGGGGCGACGGAGAGGTAGCTAGGGGGGCGAGGTCAAGGCGGTGGGAGGAGAGCTGCGCGGAGGAGGAGGAGGGCGGCAGAAGTGAGAGGAGGGCGGAAGGAGGAGGCGGCCGAGGCGGAGGAGGATGCGAGGAGGATGGAGGAGGGACGGAAGGAGGAGTACCTCGGCGTGAGACGGACGAAGGCGGCAGCGGCAACGACGGACGACACGGTTGACGTGGAGAGAGTGAGAGTGTGAGTGAGAGGGCTGGTCGTGCACGTGGGGATAAGGTAGGGATAGTTGTGGCGCGTTTGCCAAAACACGCCACAGCTAACTGATAGTGATAGCGCTCCACGGTAAAGTCTTCTGCTATAGCTAGCGGGGGCCAAGGTCATGGCAACTATAGCGATGGCGCTGTATGCGATACGCGCTCTCTGCTACTTCAAGTCGCAGCGTTTAGTGAACTGTGCTGCTGCTAAGTAGCAGTAGCGTGGTATTTTGAAGAGCGCTGCTGGTAAGATTCTGTGTATAGGCTTTTCCCTAGTAGTGGTATGCAGGGTAATATGCAGCACCGTAAGGGTAAACCGCCCCAGCGCGGTGGAGGAATGAATCTGGAATGCCTGTTAAACCAGCCTTGCCCAAAGCATGGGAAAAAGGAGGCTCCGGCCACACATCTTTGGAAGGATTGCCACATCATGAGGGAATTCAAAAACTCTGATCTTTTCCGATATGATCAGGGCCCGTTTGGTGGTTCTGGTCCAGGATTTCATGGGCCGGGTTACGGTGGTGGCGGTTCAAACTCAAGGTTTCAGAATAATTAGGGCAATCAGAATAATCAAGGTGGTAACCATCAACAGGGTAATCACGGGAATCAGCAGCAGTCGGGTTATCAGAGCAACCCAAAGCAGTTAAACGGTGGATAGTATCATGTATTTACTACTAGCTTGTGCAAACACGATCAGAAACTCCATAAAAGGGCAGTGAATTCTATTGAACCGGCTGTACCCCGATATATACGCTGGTATGAGCAGCCTATTGTCTGGAGCAGGGAGGATCATCCACCCCGGGTTGACAATCCGGGTCACCTAGCTTTGGTGGTTGAACCACAGGTGGGAGGTTATAAGTTTACAAAGGTACTCATCGACGGAGGGAGCAGTATCAATATTTTGTACTATGAAACCTTCCGGCGTATGGGGTTGACAAATAAGAATCTTAGACCGTCAAACACCATTTTTCACGGGGTGGTGCCTGGTAAATCGGCTTACCCAGTAGGTAAGATAGCTCTGGAGGTGGTTTCTGGAGATGATCATGATTCAAGGTCCGAGACACTTACCTTTGAAGTCAAAATCATAAGTCCGTACCATGCTTTATTTGGACGGCCGGTTTACGCTAAATTCATGGCAAGACCGTGTTATGTTTATCTGCAGCTCAAGATGCTGGGTCATGAAGGGATCATTGTGGTTCATGGTAGCCATAAGATTGCTCTAGAGTGCGAGGAAGGTGATGTGGCATATGCTGAGTCGGTTTGTGCAACGGAGGAGTTGATGTTTTATAAGGACAATGTTGATCCGACAGACATGACTTCCTTAAAGAAGCCCACCACAAATGATCTGGTTTTGAAGTTTAAATCGGCTGATGAAACCAAATTGGTTGATTTTGTTCCTGGCAATTCATCCAAGCAGTTCAGCATCAGCGTCAACTTGGATGCCAAATAGGAAAGCAAGCTCATCGAGTTCATCCGTGAGAACCGGGACATCTTTGCATGGAGACCTTCTGACATGCCAGGTGTACCGAGGGAACTCGCTGAGCACACTCTTAATATTGATCTGAAGTTCAAACCGGTCAAACAGTTTCTTCGTTGGTTTAATGAGGGACGGCGTAAGGCCATTGGGGAAGAGGTAGCCCGGCCACTGGCAGCAGGGTTTATCGTGGAAGTATTTCACCGAGAGTGGTTGGCTAATCCGGTGCTGGTACTTAAGAAAAACGGCACTTGGCGTATGTGTGTGGATTACACATATTTGAACAAAGCCTGCCCAGCTAATCCCTTTGCCCTCCCTCGTATTGATCAAATCATTGATGCTACGGCGGGTTGTGAGCGTTTGAGTTTTTTGGATGCTTATTCTGGTTATCATCAGATCAAGACGGCAGTTAAGGACCAGGAGAAGACAACTTTCATTACTCCCTTTGGAGCCTTCTGCTATGTATCTATGCCCTTTGGGCTCAAGAGTGCCCATGCAACTTATCAACGTTGTGTGCAGAATTGTCTTCATACTTAGATTGGGCGCAACGTTCATGCCTATGTGGACGATGTTGTGGTCAAGTCCAGGAAAGCAGAGACGCTCATCTCTGATTTGCAAGAAACCATTGATAATCTGAGAGTTTATAAAATGATGCTCAATCCAGCTAAGTGTGTTTTTGGTGTACCGGCTGGCAAGCTCTTGGATTTTCTGGTGTCCAACCGGGGCATTGAGGCTAATCCGGAGAAGATCAAGGCTATCACATCTCTGGCTAAACCAGCATGTATTAATGATGTTCACCATCTAGCGGGTCGTATTGTGGCTTTGAGCCGGTTTATCAGCAGGTTGGGAGAGAAGGCGATTCCTCTGTACCAGATGTTGAAAAAGACAGACAATTTTGTCTGGAGCGAGGCGGCTGATGCGGTGTTTGAAGACTTGAAGAAGTAGTTGGCTGAACCGCCGGTTCTTGCCGCTCCAGCTGACAAGGAGCCACTGCTGTTATATGTGGCTGCTAATGCCCGGGCTGTCAGTGTTGCTATTGTTGTAGAGCTCAAGGAGGCTGGGAAGAAATACCCGGTTCAAAGGCCGTTTTATTATATCAGCGAAGTGCTCATTGAGTCGAAGCAAAGATATTCATATTGGCAGAAGCTGGTGTATGGGGTTTTTATGGCAAGACGAAAGCTTAAATAGTAATTCCATGGTCATCCCATCATGGTGGTCAGGTCTGCTCGTTTGGGGGATATAATCCAGAACAGGGAGGCAACTGGCCGGGTTGCTAAGTAGGCTATTGAGCTTGGACCACACGGTTTGAAGTACATGCCTCGAAAAGCAATCAAGTCCCAGGCCCTGGTGGATTTTATCAATGATTGGACAGAGTTGCAGATAGCGGAGGACAAACCGTACAATACATACTAGACTATTCATTTTGACTGGTCCAGGCAATTGGAAGGCTCGGGGGCTGGAGTTGTCCTTACTTCCCCTCGAGGTAATAAAATTCATTATGTTCTTCGCTTAATGTTCCCTTGTACTAACAATGCAGCTGAGTATGAAGCTTTACTCCACGGTCTTCGAGTGGCTAAAGAAATGAACATAAGCGGCGTACGATGCTTTGGAGATTCAGACCTGGTAGCCCAACAAGTTTCAGGTACATGGGATTCCAAGGATCCACTCATGGCGGCTTACCGACGCGAGGTGGACATTGTGGCTGGTCACTTTAAGGGATATCAAGTGAAAGAGGCAGCCGACGCTTTAAGCCGGCTAGGATCTCAGCGTAAACCGGTGCCACCCAATACCTTTTTGGATGTCTTGCACAATCCGTCGGTTCAGCTGCCTACAGAGGAAGACCTCGCCATTCCTGATCCGGAAGCACAGTTGGTGGCCGCTTTACATGTCATTCCGGATTGGACGATTCCATACTTGGCATATATGAACCGGGGCGAGTTACCAGAAGATGAAGTTCTGGCCAGACAGATAGTCCGGCGATCCAAGTCCATGACAACTGTCAATGGCGAGTTGCATCATTGCAGTGTTTCAGGGGTGTTTCAGCATTGCATTTCTCCTGAAGAAGGCCGTGAAATTTTACGCGAGATCCACGAAGGAGACTGTGGTCATCACGCCGGTTCAAAATCCTTGGTGGCTAAAGCTTTTCGTCATGGTTTTTACTGGTTGACGGCTCATGCCGATGCTGAGGACCTAGTAAAGCGGTGTGATGCTTTTCAGAAGTTTTCACGCCGAGCTCATGTTCCGGCTCAAGAGCTACGGATGATTCCAATAACTTGGCCGCTTGCTACTTGGGGGCTTGATATGGTGGGTCCTTTTAAGCGATCCAAGGATAAGAAGACCCACCTCTTGGTGGCGGTTGACAAATTTACTAAGTGGGTTGAAGCGGAGCCAGTAAGCAAATGTGACGCAGCCACGGCGGTTCAATTCCTCAAGAAGGTGATCTTCCGGTTTGGTTTTCCACATAGCATCATCACAGATAATGGTATGAACCTTTCCAAAGGTGAGATGGAGGAATTTTGTCAACGAGAGCACATCCGGCTTGATGTAGCGTCTGTGGCTCACCCCCAATCTAATGGTCAAGCTGAGAGAGATAATCAGGAATTTTTAAAGGGTATAAAGCCCCGGCTCATGGTCCCTTTGAAGCGGACGCCGGGTTGTTGGGTGGAAGAAGTACCATCTGTGTTATGGAGCATAAACACCACCCCAAACCGATCAACAGGTTATACGCCCTTCTTCATGGTCTACAGAGCAGAGGCGGTTCTCCCCAGCGACATTCGTCATGATTCTCCCCGGGTTGCCAATTATGTTGAAATGGACAATGAGCAAGCTCGCCAGGAGGCACTAGACCTGTTAGATGAGAAGCAGGACATGGCTTTGGCTCGTTCGGCGGTTTACCAGCAAGACCTGCGCCGTTATCACAGCCGCCGGGTTAAAACAAGAACCTTTCAAGAAGGCGATTTAGTGCTCCGGCTCATCCAGGATAAGACCGACATGCACAATTTATCCCCACCTTGGGAAGGGCCCTTTGTGGTCTGCAAGAATCTGCACAACAGATCATACTACCTCATTAACGTTCGAGAAGACTCACGCAGTTCTGAGGAGGAGACCCGGCGGCCATGGAACATAGCTCTCCTTCGGCCTTACTACACCTGAGCCACATGCTCTCACTATGTACATATTATGACAATGTATATATTATGATCAATATAATAAACCGGCATCCTTGCTACAAGCAGGGCCTCTGCCATTCTTCTCATATTTTCTGATTACAAGGGGGCTTCTGCTTCCAAAGCGATGACCACTTTTGTCCATTAAACTAGCTATCATGCCAGCATACATCTTGGGAGCTTCACACCCAAGGGGCCAAAGAGATTTATGTTGCTAAAAGCACGACTCAAACATAGGCACCCATTGAGCACAGCTCACAAAGTTACTTGGGGGATCTTTGTGTAAAGTAACAAAGAGTTTGAAAGGACCCTTGTAATCGGGTATCGACCCACGGCTTGGAAGCCTGGTGTATTCACCTAAAACCTCGGGTTAACCTGCCTTCATCAAGTAAGCCACTCCTATCCAGGTAATCCTAGCACGACCCGCCGAACGTTTGACAAGTTACTCTCATTGAGAGCCTAAACTTGTCAAAGTTAAAATGACGATTGGTTAGTTGGAGGCCCATCTTAAAAGGCTTTGTCAAATGGTTTAACTCAGCGGCCTGGCAGCCCACAAAAGCCTCGAATTTGGACCTGGCAGCCCTCGAAAAGCCTCGACTACAAGTTTTATTTGCTTTTGCTTTTACAAGTTTTATCTTTATTGATCAACTTTTCAAGTAAACCGGCGTCTTTCGACCCGACCAGACTATATGTCTTCACCTCAACCCGGCGTTTTTAACCCGGTATGGTTACAGATATCAGCTGTTAAGCATATAATCAAGGGTGAACCGGCATCTTTTAATCCGGTATGGTATTGACTATAAGTCACCACAATGATCATCCGGTGTTTATTAATACCCGGTATGGCTTATTACGCACCAGCATAATATGGTGGGTATCTTCCAACACCCAAAGTTTTGGTTTTCACCCTTATTAAACGAGTTGGTGGACCAACAACACTGATTTAATATCACAGATATGATATGATTCGTATTTCAGTACCTTATAACCTTTGTTATAAGGATTCTGTTTCTGTATTGGGTATCATAACCCGTCCGGCGGTAAACTGCCAGGACATGTTTAAGTGTTTTAACAAGCAAATAGCAGGACTTATACAGGATACAAAGCCAAATAAAACATAGCAATATCATGCTGGGTTAAAATATCAAGTGGCATTGCACAATGGCAGCAGATCAAAGTATGCCAACTAGCCTATTACAAGGCGCTTTAAGGCCCAAAATAAGTGATTGTCCTTTACATAGAACACAATCTGTGAATATCAACCCAGTTGCCGGATTAAGACTCATCGCCGGCTTGATGAGAGGTTGATGGATCTTTTGGTGTCGGTTCAGCCTCCTCCTCCCCATCCAGTGGCTGGAAGTCAACGGTGGTCCAGTCAATCCAGGTTAAAGCTTGAAAGACAGCCTCTTCACTTATAAGTTCGGACGGATCAACGTCAGGGGCGTAAGTGTGCTTGCGGATTGGCGGGATAAGATTTTGCACTTCCTTCACAGCAGTGTTAATCCGTTGGTTGTTGGCATCATAGAAGGACCAATGAACAGTCAAATTAGCCTCTTCCGCCAATTGACTTGCCAAAGGACGCATCTCCTTTGTCAGGGCTTTGAGGGCTTCATTATCAAATTCTGCCCTGTTTTCTTGTTCACCAGGATAGCCCTTGGCAATGTCAACTGGATCCAGGTCAGCTATCCATGCTTTAGCCTGAGTAAGTGCCAACAAAGCGCCAGCCCTGGCAGCAGATTGCTTCATCTCTTCTACCTGCACTGGCGTCATTGATAACCTTGCTAGAGTGTGCTTGATCAATGTTGATGCTGGTTTGTTGTATGAGACTGCACAGATAACCCGTTGGGCACCGGTATACAGTTGCTCTATCAACGTATATGCTGCCTTCAGCTTCATCCGCATGTCAGAGCCCAGATGCGCAACACGGCCACCTATAACGGTTTAAGACTTTGATGTTAAACCGACAATTTCAAAGATGGTTATTTAAGAAATCTTGACAAGAGTATTTACCAAATATTGCAGAAGTCATGGCATTTACTTGGCGCTTAAACCCAGTTAGCTCTTCCGCCACCGGTTTAAGAGCTGACTCGGCGTCTTCAGCCCGCTTCAACAATGCAGCCTTTTCAGTTTCCCAGTTGATACGTTCAGTCTTGAAATCCTCCTTCAGTTGTTCCATGGCTGTTAAAGCGCCTTTTAGTTCCTCTTTAGTTCCTTCAGTTGAAGTGTTCTTTATCCCAAAAGTCCCGGTTTGTCTTCAAGTGACAAACTGGCCCTTGGGGGCTACAATGAAGTGAATATACAGAACAAGGATTTAAGTGTTTAAGATTACCTCATAACGCTCCTTCATCATATTCACTAAACCGGCCTCATAATCCCGGCTTGTGTATATGCGGTTTAAGAATCCGGAATGAAGCTCCTGGGCAGAAAGGTTAACATACCTGGATAAATCTGTTTTCCCTTTCCCCTTGCCCATAGCAGCAAATTCCTCCTTGGCAGTATGCTTTGATAAAGCAACCGGATTGCCTGGGACGGTGTGAGCAGTACCGGTCATAATAACATCATCATCGCCACCCTTTGACGGGCTCGACAGATTGACAATATCCCTGGCTGGGCTCGGCGGATTAGCAGCTGGGCTCGGCGGGTCAGTAGCTGGACTTGGAGGCGTAGCATGCGGACTTGATCGATCAACATGCGTCGCCGGGTCAGCTTCCGGCGGATTAGCATCAGTGGCTGGATCTTGTGGGGCAGAGTCATCCATGACAACATCAGTGTCTCTACCAGCATCTTCTGGGGTCTTCTCCGGTTCAACTTGATCGGTGGGGCCACTGGTCTTGGCTTTCTTGCTCAGTCAGCCTTTGGCACTACAATAGCAAACAAAGATTAGTACGGTAAACCGACACATGAAGGACAAAGCTGAAAGGCAGTATACTTACCCAGCGACGGTCTTGAGGGGAGGCAATTGCGTGGTTGATGAGTCGCCAGATGAAGAATAAGAAGTCACCTAATAATTTGAATCAGACGGATTAAGTGGGTATCGGAAGCAACCCGCCAAGGGACAAGGTTTTGCAAAAGAGGAAGAGACATCTGGAGGCGTTTTCGGGGTGGAGTGTCTAGTAAACCGGAGCAAGTGACTTGTTGGCCAATGTGCCGGGTTGTGCAACGACTTTCATGTTGCGGTGTCTTCAAAGAAAATTGTGGATCCAAATGAGCAAGAGGGTGAGAGTGTTTTACTTTTCGAACTGCACGACAAAGTTTTGAACCGGCACATGATTTGAATCGGAGGAAAGGGAGATTACCTCTACATGATCTGCACGACAGGCTTCCGCATCATCCTGATAATAATCATTGTCAATAAGGTGTATGAAAAATAAGCCAAGGGAGTCAAGTTCTACCTCTTGATCCGATTCCTCAATATCTTCGGGCGGATCAGCGGCCTCGCCGGTTTGCTTCTTGGTTGGTTTCTTTATGACTTTGCTTTTGGCACGAGGGGCCCTCGCCGGTTTATCTTGAGCTTTCCTTTTCCAGAAGATATCTTTGGCCTGTAAAAATTAAACAAAGGATTATTATAGTAGTATTAAAGCGGAGACGTATCAAAAAAGTACAAGGTTAAAGTTTTTACCGCTGGCGGTTTATTGGAGGCATAAAAAGGGAGCAGCCCAGTTTGGCTGCATGTGGCGATCGGTTCGTCAAGCATCTTCTTCACACATTCAGTGACTTCATCATCAGTCATTTCTATTTCATTGAACCGTTGAGGATCCTTGGCGTTGCTGGTATACTCATGCATCAATCCAGAGCGGCGACTTAAAGGTAGGATATGCCACGAAACCCAGCAGCGAACAAGGTCAACACCAGTCAAACCGTTGGCTAGGAGAGCCTGGAGCTTGGTGAGTTGAGGTGCATAAGCCTGTCGCTCCTTGGCAGTGAGCCGTTGAGGCGGTGGGTGGCCATTGCTGAGCCGGTGAGCACGGTAACCCGGTAAAGGATTTTCTCTAGCAGAAGTAGTGTGTTGACAATAAAACCATGTTTGGTTCCAGTCTTTGCGATGGCTGTGGTGTTTTGCATGAGGGAAATCAACTTCTTTCCTCTTCTGGATTGACACCCCACCAAGTTCAGTGTTGAGACCATCAAAGAACTCAGTTCGGCGGTTTAGATGAAAAAAAATCCCGAAAGAGCTCAACAGATGGTTCTTCTTGAAGGTAAACTTCACAGATTACTTGAAAATTGCATATGTTGGACACGGAATTCTGTCCAATATCCTGTGGATGGAGTTGAAAGCTATCAAGGACATCCCGGAAAAACTTTGATCCGGGAGGGCTGAATCCCCGGTCTAGGTGCTGCATGAACACAATCACTTCTCCATCTTGGGGCTCAAGAGGGCACTCGGAGCCAGGAACTCGCCAATGAAGGACATTTTTTTAGGCTAAAGTGCCAGTTACAATATATCCATTGATTTGTGTCTCCGTGATCCGGGAAGGAACCCAGTTGCAAGCGGAGAATTGTTTGGTCATATTGGAAAACAAACTGTAAAAGAAAAATGAAGGCCGGTTTACGATTGAAGGTTAATGTGCACTAATCGGTGTTAAACCAGGGAATTTGATCAAGGCATATATGTGAGTTAAACTGGAATTTACTACTCAAGTCAAGATGGCGGTTTAAGTGAGGGCTAATGGCATATGGCAGATTATCGACAACTAAAGGTTAAACCGCCCTTAAACAGAAGAGGCAGAGCTGAAATTTACTAAGTGTTTTGCAGAAACAGGTTTCACAATATGGCAGTATAATTTTGGATCTACCGTGGTTCAATAAAGAAAAATTTTCTGATCCCTACAATGGCGCTAAGAAGAACGGAGAAGGTCTAGATGGAGTTTTGTCCAGGAACAGCAAGACGTTGTGATGCGGCAGACTAAGGTTATGGATCTAGCCGCAACAGAAAACTATTAAGCATAGCTAGATTTAGTAAAGAGGCTAAAGGAAAGGCGGAGAGGCACTGATGAATGTCGATGAACACAGATGAACCCTAATCCCTAATGGAGATCTAGGGTTACGGGAAGAAAGCTTACCGGGGCCACGCATCAGTGGAGGAGTATCGCAGGAGCTCTGGTACGAACAGTGTGATGCAGCGGCCTAGTTAGTGCAGATCCGATAATCGACGGCGGCGGCGGCGCTTGAGCTCTTTGGGCCGCGAGGAGGAAGATGAGAGGCAAGGAAAAAATGGAAAGACCCCCTAGCCCTATTTATAAAGAAAAGGGGATAAACGACAGGCGCGAGAATCAAGGGGCCTGAAGCGGCAAAAGGAGGCACATCTGTCGCCTCGATCTTCGGGATTTAATTAAGAGAAGGGTATCTTCATAAATCTTTTTATGTAGAGATGACATCATGATGATTTACTGAAGTGACAGAAGATGACGTCACGGCGCTTCACCAAAGTTTATAGGAAGATGACAATATGGCCGTTTTCAAAAATCATTAGAAGATGCTCACATAATTTTTCTAAGTATTGAAGATTGACATGAACAGGTTCAAATCAATCTGGGGCCGAATGTTGAGGATATAACTAGTGAGTGTAAACCTCCCAGAAGGGGCCGGTTCATGCTCAACTATACTGAAGCCCATGAAGATAATAAGATGGCGCTTTACTGATAAAGTTTAGAGGCCTGAAGCGCAGAGGCGGATTAGGGCCCATAGTAGTAAACCGTCATAGTTGTATAACTTGTATTGTAAGATAGGGAAAGGGAGAGACCGAGCCGAACACTTGTATGAGTTGGACTCAGGACTCTGTAAACCGACCGGGCGTCAACCTGTGTATATAAAGGGACGACCCGGAAGCGGTACAACAGACAACAACTCGAGACCCAGGCAAAGCGTATTTGCTCCCTGGTCATCGAAACCCCAATAATTCCATCACAACTAGACGTAGGCGTTTACCATCATCGAAGGGGCCGAACTAGTATAAACTCTCGTGTCCCTTGTCCGGTTTAACCCCTTCAGGCTAATCTTGTTGCGATGGCTCCACGACTAAGTCCTTCCGCTAGGACACCTGACGTGATATTTCCACGACAGGCTCTATTGATATTAATTTCCAGATTATGGCAGACCAAATTGCTTCTGAGCAAAGATCCCGAGGATTGTACCAGCATATTCTTGCTCAAAATCGAACAAGGAAATTTGTTTTGGGCAACAAAACTCCGTGAAGTAAAAGAGTGGGAAGCCCTAGAGTCAAATAAAACTATGGCAGGTATGCTATTAACAGAAAACATACCAATGCCGACTTCGGGGTTCTCTTGGGCTTCGTCCACGAAGAGGTCATGGACGTTCCTAGTGATGTTTTGCTGGGTAGGGTATGACCCCATGAAGTTGACTTGTGGCCTGAATGGAGCATTTGTCTTGCTGTTCTTGGGACACTGTCTGGCATAATGTCTGGTTTGCCCACAACTGAAACAAGAATTATTGCGCTGGCACTCTTCTCGCACCGGGTTGTTCACGACATTCTTGACTTGTGTAGTGGTTTTGTTAACATTTTGCTGCAAATTGGGCTTGTACTCCACCTGAGTATGCTGCCAGGTACGAGCCTTTTGCACTGGCTGCACTTCCTTTCTTGGCTCGAACTTGCGCTTGTGATAGTTATTAGCCGGCCTATTGTCATGTATGGGCTTGTGCTCCCTCTCAGCAATGAGAGCCTTGTTTACCAGAGTTTGGAAATCTGGGAAATCAAACAGACTGAGGGTGCATCAGAGATGTTGGTTTAATCCCCCAAGAAACATGTCAATCTTTCTTTCTTCGATGGCCACATCATAAAGGGAGTAACGAGCCAAATGGTTGAACTTTTGCAACTATTCACTCATAACTGAGTTCCTTGGAGGAGCGCGAGAAATTCATGCTGCTTGACCTTCATAATCCTTGTAGGAATATGATATTTCCGGAATTGATCCTTGAATTTTTCCCAGGTGATTTCTTCATCGGCAGGCCACATGGCTTTTGTATTTTCCCACCATATGGCGGCAGCGCCTTCAAGATAATGAGTTGCAAACGGAACTTTGTCATCCTCTTCAGTACGAGCAATATCAAGCTTCTTCTCAATGGTTCGCAACCAGTCGTCTGCATCCAAGGGATCAATAACCTAACTGAAACTAGGAGGCTTGGTTCTCTGAAAATCTGACAGCTTGGAGTGATGACCGTTCTGATTTCCATTCTGCCCAACCATAGCTTGCACATTCATTAATATTTCAATCGGATCATTATTCCTTCTTTCCTCAAACATACACAAAATTTGCTCGGTGGAGGGTGGATTTGGCAGTGGAGGTGGTGGTGGAACGTACGGCTCAGGGCAGTGTCCTACCTGTCGTGCCGAACGACAAACAGGAACATCCTGACAAGCATCACTACTGCTGCCTCCCCGCGTCATCCTATTGTTGGTTTTTCCCAAGACAACACAACCAAGATGAGCAACATCCAAAAAATTGGAGAAAAGCCAGCGACAAAAACCGAGAGAAAATGAAATAACGAAGGGAACACGTTGAATGAAAATAGAGTTCCAACATAATTATACATAGACTCATACATGAAAGATAAACAACATGCCAAGTTCAACTACTCTCATACATGAAACGGAACATCATGACTCGTATGACTACATCCGTATATCGTCCCGACAACCGCAAATACTCGAACGCTCTACTGCTCTGCTGGTGTTGCGGGGTCCTCTCCTGAAGCGGACTCGGATCCCGAACTGACGATGTTAACCGAAAACTCCGAGTTAAAGGTAACACGATGATGCCGCCTCGAGGGCTCTCCCTCTAGGGCAGGTGCAGGGTGAGGCTGAAGCATCGGGGCTACTAGATTAGCAAGAAGTGAAACCCACTCAGCAGGAGCACTGAGAGGATTCACGGTCGAGGTGCCCGAGCTACTCGGAGGAGTAACCGGTGAAATGGGTGAACTAGAACTGGATGGAATGTAAGGAGTAAATCCCGTAGATGATGGAGTAGTGAAATATCTATTAGCGGCTAAAGCAGTACGAGCACGAGTCAGCTCTCGAGCCAGCTCGTGAATCATAAGGTAGCTAGCAGTGATATAACGATAAAGGTGGCTAGCAACACTATCAGACTCCGGATCAATGATAGGAAAACGGACACGACCATTGTCGTGCAGGGAGGGATAGTAGTGAAAACCTGGGTGGTTCTGCATCCGGACCTCATTATAACGAACTCGACAAGGACCTCGAATGCAGCAAACTGGACAGCCTGAGAAGCGGTAGAAGCAAAACCGCTCCGAGATGTACGAGTGTAAGTGCTGGAAGCTGAACTGGTGCGCAGAGTAACCACTGCGTGATACTCATACACTGAGTCTGCTAGATGCTCCCGGTACACATGATAGACTGGATCGTCACCGAGGGGGTACATCCGACGCCACACGTTATGGAGGAGATGAAGCAACGTGTACGGCATCAGCTGCAACTGGCACGGATACGGCACCGGAGCCATCTACACTCACAGCCATTAGTAGGTTAGCATAAAAATAAAACAAGTGCATGCAATGCAACAACCAACTACAAACATTACCGGCACTCAACTTATATTCTTAACTAACGTCCAGTTAACACGTCGGTAGTCTAGCTTGGCCACCAATCAGCGCGGATCTGATACCAAGTGTTGTGGCACCACGGCTCAGAGCAACCGGTTTACCATGTATTGCCAGCCCAGAGACCATGTCCTCTGGCAACACACAACATCTTGGTACAAAAAACAACCGCTTTATTGATGCTGCCAGAACAAGGTTCATATTACAACGAGTTGCAAGGCCAAGTGGAACACACGGTGCAGCTGAACAATATGTACATTATTTAGTGAACATAAAGGGGGCCTCGCTCATGACAACTACGCGGTAGTGGAACGACATCGAAGCGGAACTCCATAGCATAGGGACACCTATGTGGACACGATCTAGACATGAATAGCACTCCTTTCCAACGAGACTTACCTGAAAGCTGGCATGACATGCCAGGTCAGTACATTGAATGTACTTGCAAGCTCACAACAAACATAAACATAATGACAAGCAATATCATGATAATTAACCAATTGAATCACTAATGCAAAGTCATATTAGGAATGCAGTGATCATGATCTCATGATATAAGTCCCTTGGACTTGCATAAGAAACAGTGATCGCTCCTGGATCACAAACAAACCAACCATCTCGGTCTTTGATTGGGTTACCTCGTAACCAAACGGTGATCTTTCTGAGATCACAAACTGACCAACAACTTGGTCTCCATCATCAAGATGGTTTCTCAACAATCATCTCCTTAACAGTGCAAGGTTCATATCTTAGTGTGCAAAATTAACTAAGCATTGACCCATGGTCTGACCTACTTTCGAGCGTGTCCGTAACCGTGGACTCGGCTATCGATAGATTGAATACACTTTGCAGAGGTAGCGCACTGTACCCACACCACGGAACCCGTGGCCTTGCACTCCCATTCGGGGTGGACCAACGGCATTCTGACTAAACCCCTCCATTTCAATAACACTCTCCCGGCCACTCCGACTTACTCCCCACTGGGCTAGTCCTGGGCGGCCCCGTGTCTACCAAAGACACCAACGGCCACCGTCGTGGAAAAACATAAATGGTCCCAAATGGGGACAAGGTACCATAACAACAACGGGCACACAAAGTTATGTCTGCTTACCGGGCGAGGGTAACGCATGCCCGTACCCTTCCCTCGTTGGAGACACCGACCAGAGGCATGACAACAGAACGAATAAGGGCCTTCCCATAAAGGCAAATGTGGTTGCACTCGGAAAAACTCGATTCAGTAGCACCATGACCTGATCAACGATATGTTCAAGTTGAGTTTTTAACAGGTTCAACTTAGAGTGAAAATAACCGGTGTCATGATATGCCATGAAAATGCAACACTAACATATGCATCATATATTACCGGAAATAACTGGGTCAACTATATCAAAAAGTAAGCATAGATATCAATAACTCATAACACCTCTCTGGTTATGATTAATCATCAAATTTAAACAGAATCTTTACTTTAGCATATTTCATTTTTCTCATTTAAGAAAACAACTCAAAATAATTCTTTTTCCATAGCAATATTACTTCTTCATAAACAAATATTACTTCTAATGAATTAGCCAAACTTAGTTAGCTTCAAACTTCTGTAAACTAAGCATATCAACTCAAACAAGCATCCAACAGAATATAAATATTTATTTTAGTGATTTAAATGCATGGATTAAACCATTTGTTCAAGTTGCAAAATCACAAATATTGTAATGGCACCATGAAAATGTTGGTGTGGGTTGCTGTGGTGCAGATGAGGTTCACACTCCTCATGGTGATCCTCAGGACAAGCTTCACTTTCTGAAAACAATTATAAACACAAAAACAAAACATCAAGAAGCATTCTGAAATTCACCAGAAAATCTAGACAACAGAAAAATCTCATTTTTGGTGAGCTGCTAGATCTTTTCATAATGAACACGATGCGAAAAGAATCAATTCATTTGGACTTATGGTTAAAAAGTTGTGGCTGTTTGAAGCTCTCTGGAATATTTTGAATTTGATTTAAATAAAACAGAACTCGGGGGGGGGGGGGGTGACGTCAAAGGCATAAACCCTGCGGGGCGCCACCACTTGTACTGCTTCGGGCGCGGCTAGAGTGGCTGACTAGCAGGCCCTGCTAGCCAGGTGAGAGGGAGGAGAAGGGGGAAACAGAATGCGGCAGGGCTCCGCCGAAGCACACGCCGGCGAGGAGGGCATCTTGGCCCGAGCTAGAGGGATGGATCGAAGGAGAAGACGAAGGCGCACCTGCGCGTACCTGTAGATTAGCTAGGGGTGGTCGGACGGCGTCGGAAACGACCTCTCCAACGGCGACAGAGAGCAGGGGTCACCAGAGTTGGAGATCACGGCGACCAGAGGTGGCACCAGTGGCTCCAATCGGGCAGGACGACACCACCGAAGCACGGCGGAGCCCTGGAAGGGTGGCCCAAGCCTGGGAGGGGATGGAGCTACGGAGACAACCCGAGGGGATCGCCGGCGAGCTCGAGCTCGGGGATGGCAGCTCGCGGCCTGCCCGGCTGTGCTACGGCTTCCTACTGGCTTGTGGAGTGTGTGAGAGGAGTGGATGATGCTCGAGAAGGCTGGGGAGGGCTGTATTTATAGCCGAGCGAGGTGAGGGGTTCGGGCTCCACCGTAGGACACCTGGACACGGCGCCCGGTGACGAACGTCGTCAGTGAGCGAGGGAGAAGATGACGTAGATCATGCGGGCACTGTGAGCGAGCGGAGACGAGCACAGGAGCGAGGGGGTGGCGACGAACACAGTGCGCAGTGCACTACTGGGTTGGTCGGTCGCGTCCGTGCTTGCTGCGGCGAGCACCGGCTTCAGCGAGCGCCAGGTGGGAGTTAAGGGGGTCGGGACGATGATTGTGGCGAAGATTGGCAAGGCGCGTCAGGCGGGGAAGCGAGCACACGCTCAACAGGAGGTCGTGCGCGTCGCAGAGCACGTCGGCCGTATGCCAGCACGCCTGGACGAACGCGGTCACCGCGTGAACTATGACATCAGGCCGTGCTAAGCTTAAAATTCATGTCTGGCGTGTAATCCTTGGTGGTTTGAGTGGTTACAACACTTTGAGTTGAGCTCAAGCGCAGTAAGTTGGAGTTTCACTTCCTGGTAAGTTTCTGGACAGTAAATTTGAGAGCTTACTGTGGTCAAAATAGTAAGAGTTGGGAGCTGGGCTTTGGAGGTTAGCAATCATCTAGGAGGGTAGTGATGGACAAGAAAATTCAGCAGCATTTGAGCTAGTCAAATGGTACTTGCTGTAGAAACTACCATTTTTGTCCAGAACAAAAAATATGTTCTGTAGCAAAAATATTCCAAAAAATGATGCAACATTTTTGCTCAGGAAGGTGCCCTAGGGTTCAAAGAATATTTGGGAATTTTCCCAGATTTCTTTTGCCAAGAAAAATTGGGGTTGCTTTGGAACACAATGGGCTAGTTAGGGTTTTGGGAGGGAAAATGAATATTTTTCATTTAAGGAAAATATTCATAATATTATTTTGAGGTGGATCAGAGAAGAAATGATGGCTAGAGAGAGAAATGAGTCACTTGGGTGAAAGTCAAGGTGGTACCCAAGTGCTTAAGTCCATCTGAAGTGATTCAAAATTCCAAATTGAAATCCAAACCAAATGAAAATCGGACAAGGAAGAGAAGGCAAGAACCAGGCTGTCACAGTGGCCCTGTAGATGTCCTCGGCAAGGGTCTTGCCGAGGTCTTGTGGTCATCCCCGGCAAGGATCTTGCCGGGGGCCTTCGTCTTCTGGTTATCATCTAGTCTTACAGGCCTCTGGTATTCACAAAGATCTGCATGCCACCATGCAGGCGCCTCCCGAGCCTTGCGTCCAATGTTGTAGATGGTGTCGGAACTCTTAGGCTCAAGGGCGGTGGCCTTGCTGGTGTTTGGGCAGGTTGCCCCGGCATGGCTCTTGCCGGGGCTACGTAGGCCGCCCCAGCAACGCTCTTGCTGGGGGAAGTCCATCTTATCCCTTTGCTCCTTGCGCCTCTGGCTTGGGTGCTGCTTTGGTAGTCTTATGTCTTCACTTCCTCTGCCCCACCAAGCGTGGTCGCAAGTGTGGCTACAACTTCCCATGCACAAGTAAAGGGGCATAGAAGGACCCTACTTTTGTACACCGACACAATATTTGGCAAAATCAAAAGTCGCGAACATTTAAAATTTTTTGTGAGATTGGCAATGAAAATTGGCGAGCAACCAATCTCTAGCCAATATTTGGCAATTGCCAAATTTTGGCATCAAACTAATTATCCTCATATAGGTCAGACACAATATTTCTCACATGTCCAGAAAAAAGGCCCAATAGAGAAGATACCCTCCCTCACACTCAGCCCATGGTGCATCGCTGCCCAACACAAGGAGAAAAAAAAGAAAAGGCTGGTTGCACCATAATGGGCTGATACTACACATGCTGACTCGTCGACAGAGACTTCATGAAGTCTCAGTCGAATGAGATTTATAAGCTCCCTTAAAATTATTGTGCTCTTTTGCGAGATCCAACCACTTTGCGGATCGCAAAGCAATGGGACGGCCTGGTAGGGCCGGGTAGGTGTGTGCTCCCGCACCTAGTTCCCCTGCGAATTTTCGTCGGCCATGAAATGACATGGACCAACGTTAAACTAGCTGCTCATGCTCGCAGTGAGGAGTATCATGCACTAGTATTCTAGTAGTCCCCTTTCATAAATATAAGATGTTTTAATTTTCTTCTTCTAGTAAATCAGATGTGTGTAGACACGTTTTGATGGGTTAGTTCACTCATTTTATTTTGTATGTAGTACATACTAAAATATCACATTTTATATTTGTGAACGGAGGGAGTATCGTGCATGTAATACTCTAGTAGATTATATCATATGTTAGATTTTAGACAACTTCATTCATTGTCATGCATAACACATATCAAACTTTTTCTTTGTTCATTTAATGGTATGTGAAGGAAATATACCCTAGAGGCAATAATAAAGTTGTTATTTATATTTCCTTATATCATGATAAACCTTTATTATTCATGCTAGAATTGTATTAACCGAAAACTTAGTACATGTGTGATTATATAGACAAAACAGAGTGTCCCTAGAATGCCTGTACTTGGCTAGTTCGTTGATCAAAGATGGTTAAGTTTCCTGACCATAGACATGTGTTGTCATTTGATGAATGGGATCACATCATTACAGAATGATGTGATGGACAAGACCCATCCATTAGCTTCGTATAATGATCGTTAAGTTTTATTGCTATTGCTTTCTTCATGACTTATACATATTCCTCTGACTATTAGATTATGCAACTCCCGAATATCGGAGGAACACCTTGTGTGCTATCAAAAGTCACAACATAACTGGGTGATTATAAAGATGCTCTATAGGTGTCTCAGAAGGTGTTTGTTGGGTTGGCATAGATCAAGATTAGGATTTGTCACTCCGAGTATCGGAGAGGTATCTCTGGGCCCTCTCGGTAATACACAACACTATAAGCCTTGCAAGCAATGTGACTAATGAGTTAGTTGCGGGATGATCCATTACGGAATGAGTAAATAGACTTGCCGGTAACGATATTGAACTAGGTATGATGATACCCACGATCGTATCTCGGGCAAGTAACATACCGATGACAAAGGGAATAACCTATGTTCTTATTGCGGTTCGACCGATAAAGATCTTCGTAGAATATGTAGGAACCAATATGAGCATATAGGTTCCGCTATTGGTTATTGACCAGAGATGTGTCTAGGTCATGTCTACATAGTTCTCGAACCTATAGGGTCCGCACGCTTAACGTTCGATGACGATTTGTATTATAAGTTATGTGTTTTGGTGACCGAAGTTTGTTCGGAGTCCCGGATGAGATCACGGATATAATGACGAGTCTCGAAATAGTTGAGAGGTAAAGATTGATATATTGGAAGGTGCTATTCGGACATCAGAATGGTTTCGAGAGGTTCGGGTATTTTACCGGAGTACCGAGGGGTTACCGGAACCCCCCGGGCGAAGCCATGGGCCTCATGGGCCACGGGAGAGAGAGGGGACAACCCACAAAGGGTGGCCGCGCCCCCCCCCCCATGGGAGTCCTAATCGGACTAGGGGAGGGGGCGCCCCCCTTTCCCTCTTTCCCTCTGCCTCTCCCACTCCTTCCATTTTGCCCTCCGATGAAGAAAGGAAAAAAAGGGAGGGGGCGAATCCTACTAGGAGTGGAGTCCTAGTAGGACTCCCCCCATGGCGCGCCCCTCTTGGCCGGCCGCCTCCTCCTCCCCTCCTTTATATTCGGAGGCAGGGGGCACCCCATAGCACATGAATTGTTCTCTTAGCCGTGTGCGGTGCCCCCCTCCACAGTTTACTCCTCCGGTCATGGCGTCGTAGTGCTTAGGCGAAGCCCTGCCCCGATCACATCACCATCACCATGTCGTCATGCTGACGGAAGTCTCCCTCGACCCTCTGCTGGATCAAGAGTTTGAGGGACGTCATCGAGCTGAATGTGTGCTGAACTCGGAGGTGCCGTACGTTCGGTACTAGATCGGTTGGATCATCAAGACGGTCGACTACATGAACCGCATTAACCTAACACTTCCGCTTTCGGTCTACGAGGGTATGTGGACACACTCTCCCCCTCTCGTTGCTATGCATCTCCTTGATAGATCTTGCGTGAGCGTAGGATTTTTTTTGAAATTGCATGCTACGTTCCCCAATAGTGGCATCCGAGCCAGGTCTGTGAGTAGATGATATGCATGAGTAGAACACAAAGAGTTGTGGGCGATAATAGTCATACTGCTTACGATCAACACCTTATTTTATCTGGCGGTATTGTTGGATGAAGCAGACTGGACCAATATTACATGACCACGTTCATGAGACCGGATGTACCGACGTGCTTTTGCACACAGGTGGCTGGCGGGTGTGTGTTTCTCCAACTTTAGTTGAGTTGAATTTGACTATGGCCAGTCCTTGTTGAAGGTTAAAACAACACACTTGACGAAAAATCATTGTGGTTTTGATGCATAGGTAAGAATGATTATTGCTAGAAGCCTGTAGCAGCCACGTAAAACTTGCAACAACAAAGTAGAGGACGTCTAACTTGTTTTTGCAGGGCATGTTGTGATATGATGTGGTCAACACATGATGTGATATAAGTTATTGTATGAGATGATCATGTTTTGTAAAAGTTATCGACAACTGGCAGGAGCCTTATGGTTGTCGCTTTATTGTATGAAATGCAATCGCCATGTAATTGCTTTACTTTATCACTATGCGGTAGCAATAGTTGTAGAAGCAATAGTTGGCGAGACGACAACGACAACGATGCTACGATGGAGATCAAGGTGTCAAGCCGGTGGCGATGGAGATCATGACGGTGCTTTGGAGATGGAGATCAAAGGCACAAGATGATGATGACCATATCATGTCACATATTTTGATTGCATGTGATGTTTATCTTTTATGCATCTTATTTTGCTTAGTACAATGGTAGCATTATAAGATTACCCCTCACTAAATTTCAAGGTATAAGTGTTCTCCCTAAGTATGCACCGTTGCTATAGTTCGTCGTGCCGAGACACTATGTGATGATCGGGTGTGATAAGCTCTACGTTCACAAACAACGGGTGCAAGACAGTTTTGTACATGCAGAATACTCGGGTTAAACTTGACGAGCCTAGCATATGCAGATATGGCCTCGGAACATTGAGACCGCAAGGTCAAACGTGAATCATATAGTAGATATGATCAGCATAGAGATGTTCACCATTGAAAACTACTCCATCTCATGTGATGGTCGGACATGGTTTAGTTGATATGGATCACGTGATCATTTAGATGACTAGAGGGATGTCTATCTAAGTGGGAGTTCTTAAGTAATATGATTAATTGAACTTTAATTTATCATGAACTTAGTCCTGATAGTTTTTGCATATCTATGTTGTCGTAGATTAATGGCCCGTGCTACAGCTCCCTTGAATTGCAATGCGTTCCTAGAGAAAGCTAAGTTGAAATATGATGGTAGCAACTACACGGACTAGGTCCATAACTTGAGGATTATCCTCATTGCTACATAGAAGAATTACGTCCTGTAAGCACCGCTAGGTGCAAGGCCTGCTGCAAGAGCAACTGCTGACATTATGAACGTCTGGCAAGCTAAAGCTGATGATTACTCGATAGTTTAGTGTGCCATGCTTTACGTCTTAGAATTGGGACTTCAAAGACGTTTTGAACGTCATGGAGCATATGAGATGTTCCAGGAGTTGAAGTTAATATTTCAAGCAAATGCACGAGTTGAGAGATATGAAGTCTCCAACAAGTTCTATAGCTGCAAGATGGAGGAGAATAGTTCTGTCAGTGGATACATACACAGAATGTCTGGGTACCATAACCAATTGACTCAGCTGGGAGTTAATCTTCATGATGATAGTGTCATTGACAGAGTTCTTCAATCACTGCCACCAAGCTATAAAGGCTTCGTGATGAACTATAACATGCAAGGGATGGAAAAGACAATTCTCGAGCTCTTCGCAATGCTTAAGGCTGCGGAGGTAGAAATTAAGAAGGAGCATCAAGTGTTGATGGTTAACAAGACCACTAGTTTCGAGAAAAAGAGCAAAGGGAAGAAGGGAAACTTCAAAAAGAATAGCAAGCAAGTTACTACTCTCGGGAAGAAGCCCAAGTCTGGACCTAAGCCTGAAACTGAGTGCTTCTACTGAAAAGGAACTCATAACTGGAAGCGGAACTGCCCCAAGTATTTGGTGGATAAGAAGGATGGAAAAGTGAAAGGTATATTTGATATACATGTTATTGATGTGTACCTTACTAATGCTCGTAGTAGCGCCTGTGTATTTGATACTGGTTCTGTTGCTCATATTTGCAACTCAAAACAGGGGCTATGTATTAAATGAAGATTGGCTAAGGACGAGGTGATGATGCGCGTCGGAAATGGTTCCAAGGTCGATGTGACCGACGTCGGCGCGCTACCTCTACATCTACCTTCAGGATTAGTTCTAGACCTAAATAATTGTTATTTGGTGCCAGCGTTGAGCATGAACATTATATCTAGATCTTGTTTGATGCGAGACGGTTATTCATTTAAATCAGAGAATAACGGTTGTTCTATTTGTATGAGTAATATCTTTTATGGTCATGCACCCTTGATGAGTGGTCTATTTTTATTGAATCTCGATCGTAGTGATACACATTTTCATAATGTTGAAGCCAAAAGATGCAAAGTTAATGATTGTGCAACTTACTTGTGGCAATGCCGTTTAGGTCATATTGGTGTAAAGCGCATGAGGAAACTCCATGCATTTGGACTTTTGGAATCACTTGATTATGAATCACTTGGTGCTTGCGAACCATGCCTCATGGGCAAGATGACTAAGACTCTGCTCTCCAGAACAATGGAGCGAGCAACTGATTTATTGGAAATAATACATACTGATGTATGCGGTCCGATGAGTGTTGAGGCTCGCGGCGGGTGTCATTATTTTCTGACCTTCTCAGATGATTTGAGCAGATATGGGTATATCTACTTAATGAAACATAAGTCTGAAACACTTGAAAAGTTCAAAGAATTTTAGAATGAAGTAGAAAATCATCGTAACAAGAAAATAGAGTTTCTACGATCAGATCGTGGAGGTGAATATCTGAGTTACGAGTTTGGTCTTCATCTGAAACAATGTGGGATAGTTTGACAACTCACGCCACCTGGAACACCACAACGTAATGGTGTGTCCGAACGTCGTAACCGTACTTTATTAGATATGGTGCGATCTATGATGTCTCTTACCGATTTACCACTATAATTTTGGGGTTATGCTTTAGAGACGGTTGCATTCACATTAAATAGGGCACCATCTAAATCCATTGAGATGACACCATATGAACTGTGGTTTGTGAAGAAACCTAAGCTGTCGTTTCTTAAAGTTTGGGGCTGCGATGCTTATGTAAAAAAGCTTCAACGTGATAGTCTCGAACCCAAATCAGAGAAGTGTGTCTTCATAGGATACCCAAAAGAAACTATTGGGTACACCTTCTATCACAGATCCGAAGGCAAGACATTTGTTATAAAAATGGATCCTTTCTAGAGGAGTTTCTCTCGAAAGAAGTGATTGAGAGAAAAGTAGAACTTGATGAGATAGTTTTACCTTCTATCGAATTGGAAAATGGTTCATCACAGAAACCAGTTCCAGTGATGCCTATACCAATTAGTGAGGAAGTTAATGATGATGATCATGAAACTTCATATCAAGTTACTAGCGAACCTCATAGGTCAACCAGATTACGGTCTGCACCAGAGTGGTGCGGTAATCCTGTTCTGGAAGTCATGTTACTAGACCATGACGAACCTACAAACTATGAGGAAGCGATGATGATCCCAGATTTTGTGAAATGGCTTGAGGCCATGAAATCTGAGATGGGATCCATGTATGAGAACAAAGTATGGACTTTGGTTGACTTGCCCGATGATCGACAAGCCATAGAGAATAAATGGATCTTCAAGAAGAAGACTGACGCTGACGGTAATGTTACTGTCCACAAAGCTCGACTTGTTGCAAAAGGTTTTCGACAAATTCAAGGAGTTGACTACGATCAGACCTGCTCACCCGTAGCGATGCTTAAGTCTGTCTGAATCATGTTAGCAATTCCGCATTTTATGATTATGAAATTTGGCAAATGGATGTCAAAACCGCATTCCTTAATGGATTTCTTAAAGAATAGTTGTATATGATGCAACCAGAAGGTTTGGTCGATCCTAAAGGTGCTAACAAAGTGTGCAAGCTCCAGCGATCCATTTATGGACTGGTGCAAGCATCTCGGAGTTGGAATATATGCTTTGATAGTGTGATCAAAGCATATGGTTTTATACAGACTTTTGGAGAAGCCTGTATTTACAAGAAAGTGAGTGGGAGCTCTGTAGAATTTCTAATATTATATGTCGATGACATATTATTGATTGGAAATAATACAGAATTTCTAGATAGCATAAAAGGATACTTGAATAATAATTTTTCAATGAAAAACCTCGGTGAAGCTGCTTATATATTGAGCATCAAGATCTATAGAGACTGATCAAGACGCTTAATTGTACTTTCACAAAGCACATACCTTGATAAAGTTTTGAAGAAGTTCAAAATGGATCAGTCAAAGAAAGGGTTCTTGCATGTGTTACAAGGTGTGAAGTTGAGTCAGACTCAATGCCTGACCATAGGTTCTATCATTCCCTATGCAATGCTATGAGTCATTCCCTATGCCTCAGCCATAGGTTCTATCATGTATTCAATGCTATGTACTAGACCTGATGTGTTCCTTGCTATAAGTTTAGCAGGGAGGTACCAAAGTAATCCAGGAGTGGATCACTAGACAGCGCTCAAGAACATCCTGAAATACCTGAAAAGGACTAAGGATGTGTTTCTCGTTTATGAAGGTGCCAAAGAGCTTGCCATAAATGGTTACGTCGATGCAAGCTTTAACTTTGATCCGGATGACTCTAAGTCACAAACGGGATACATATTTATATTGAATGGTGGAGATGTCAGTTGGTGCAGTTCCAAGCAGAGCATCGTGGCGGGATCTACCTGTGAAGCGGAGTACATAGCTGCTTCGGAAGCAGCAAATGAAAGAGTCTGGATGAAGGAGTTAATATCCGATCTAGGTGTAATACCTAGTGCATCGGGTCCAATGAAAATCATTTGTGACAATACTGGAGCAATTGCCTTGGTGAAGGAATCCAGATTTCACAAGAGAACTAAAACATCAAGAGACGCTTCAATTCCATCCGCGATCAAGTCAAGGAGGGAGACATAGAGATTTGCAAAATACATACGGATTTGAATGTTGTAGACCCATTGACTAAGCCTCTTCCATGAGCAAAACATGATCAGCAGCAAGACTCCATGGGTGTTAGAATCATTACTGTGTAATCTAGATTATTGACTCCAGCGCAAGTGGGAGACTGAAGGAGATATGCCCTAGAGGCAATAGTAAAGTTGTTATTTATATTTCCTTATATCATGATAAATATTTATTATTCATGCTAGAATTGTATTAACCGGAAACTTAGTCCATGTGTGAATATATAGACAAAATAGAGTGTCCCAAGTATGCCTCTACTTGACTAGCTCGTTAATCAAAATGGTTAAGTTTCCTGACCATATACATGTGATGTCGTTTGATGAACGTGATCACATCATTAGAGAATGATGTGATGGACAAGACCCATTCGTTAGCTTAGCATAATGATCGTTAAGTTTTATTGCTATTGCTTTCTTCATGACTTATGATTATTCCTTTGACTATGAGATTATGCAACTCCCGAATACCAGAGGAACACCTTGTGTTCTATCAAACGTCACAACATAACTGTGTGATTATAAAGATGCTCTACATGTGTCTCCGAAGGTGTTTGTTGGGTTGGCATAGATCAAGAATAGGATTTGTCACTCAAGTATCGGAGAGGTATCTCTGGCCCTCTCAGTAATGCACATCACTCTAAGCCTTGCAAGTGGTGTGACTAATGATTTAGTTGCGGGACGATGCATTACAGATCGAGTAAAGAGACTTGCTGGTAACGAGATTGAACTAGGTATGATGATACCAACTGTCGAAACTCGGGCAAATAACATACCGATGACAAAGGGAATATCCTATGTTGTTATTGCGGTTTGACTGACAAAGATCTTCGTAGAATATGGAGGAACCAATATGAGCATACAAGTTCCACTATTGGTTTTTGACCAGAGATGTGTCTCGGTCATGTCTACATAGTTCTCGAACCCGTAGGGTCTGCACGCTTAACGTTCGATGGCGATTTGCATTATGAGTTATGTGTTTTGGTGACCGAAATTTGTTCGGAGTCCCAGATGAGATCACGGACATGACGAGAGGAGTCTCAAAATAGTCGAGCGGTAAAGTTTGATATATTGGAAGGTGGTATTCAGACATTGGAATTGTTTCGAGAGGTTCGGGTATTTTACCGGTGTACCGAGGGGTTACCGGAACCCCCCAGGGGAAGTTATGGGCCTCATGAGCCACGGGAGAGAGAGGGGACAACCCACAAGGGGTGGTCGTGCCTGCCCCATGGGAGTCCGAATAGGACTAGGGGAGGGGCAGCCCCCTCCCCCTTTTTCCATCTCCCTCTCCCACTCCTTCCTTGTCCCCTCCGATGAAGAAAGGAAAAAGGGGGGGTGCGAATCCTACTAGGAGTGAAGTCCTAGTAGGACTTCCCCCATGGTGCACCCCTCTTGGCCGGCTGCCTCATCCTCCCCTCCTTTATATATGGTGGCAGGGGGCACCCCCATAGCACATCAATTGTTCTCTGAGCCGTTTGCGGTGCCCGCCTCCACAGTTTACTCCTTCGTTCATGGCTTCGTAGTGCTTAGGCGAAGCCCTGCGCGGATCACATCACCATCACCGTCACCATTCCGTCGTGCTGACAGAACTCTCCCTCGACCCCCTACTGGATCAAGAGTTCGAGGGACATCATCGATCTGAACGTGTGCTGAACTCGGAGGTGCCATATGTTCGGTACTAGATTGGTTGGATCGTGAAGACGTTCGACTACATCAACCGCATTAACCTAATGCTTCTGCTTTCGGTCTATGAGGGTACATGGACACACTCTCCCCCTCTCGTTTCTATGCATCTCCTAGATAGATATTGCATGAGCGTAGGAATTTTTTTGAAATTGCATGCTACCACTACTAGGGAAAAGCCTATACACAGAATCTTAGCAGCAGTGCGGTTCAAAATAGAGCGCTGCTGGTAAGTAGTTGTAGCGCTCTTTGCGTAAACTCGCTGCTGCTAAATATTTAGCGATGGCAGCGCTTTCCGTAAACACGCTGCTACAAATATCGACCGCGGTGTTCCCCACCTCTAAGTAGCAGATGGCGGTGAGAAACAGCGCCATCGCTAAGTGCATAGTAGTAGCGCGGTTTCCTCGAGATCGCTCTTTGGTAAGTTTCAAATTGCCGCCATTTTTGTCCCGATTAGCGATGGCGCCTTACACAGAAGCGTTGCTGCTAAGTTTTAGCAGCAGCTGTTTCTCACCAGCTTCTCGCTAACCCCACCAACCCCAACCCGTCCCTCCCTCCCCTTGCTTTTTCCCTTCCCCTACCCCCCCCTCTCCTCTCTTCCCTCCACCACATGCTCCCCTCTCACTTTTTCCCTTCCCCTACCTCCCCTCTCCTCTCTTCCCTCCACCACATGCTCCCACTCTCACTCTTCTTCTTCTCAATACTTCTCCCCCATTACTCCCTCTCTTCTCTATCCACCTTCTCTCTCTTCATTACTCCTACATAACTACACCACCTCCATTAATGCATCTCCTTTCTCTTTTTCCTTCCCCCTCCACTAGTTGAAGTTGTCTCCTTCCAAATTAGGTAGCTAGGTAGATGTAGGATTTAGTTAAGTGACCTATTTGCCCCTATATAACTAGATCTATCTTTGTCAAGAAGAGCTTAATTTGTGCACTTTTGATCTCCCTACAACATCATCTTCGGCCATCAAGATAGAGGTGATGAAACTTTCATGCTTTTGCAAAATGGAAATGTGTTTATGTGTGTGTGATATGTTTGTGGAAATTGTGTGTGTGGCATGAGTTGACGCCGCCAAATTGTGCTTTTGAGTTGCCTATGTTTTGCCGAAATGTCGATTTATTTCCGTTTCGGCGAATTCCGGGCAAACTCTAGATCCATATATGTCCTATTTTTAGGAAGGTCATGCCAAATTTTTTATGACTTTGATGCATGCATGCATTTTTACAATCAATTTTTTATTATTACCGCAGAGTTGGCGATGGTCGGTGGAACGATGGTGGACAGGTGGTTGCGGTCGGCGGTGCAAGACATGAAAGAAAATAACCGGACAGAGGTTTTATGTCCGTGTTGAAAATGCAAAGGAATAGTTTGGCTCGACCCCCATGGCGATGGTCGTGTCGAAGCGCACTGCTCATGACTGGTTTCATGGATGGCTATACTAGGTGGATAATTGAAGATGAGGATGACGATGTTGAGGATGCCGACGGGCAGGAAATGATGACACGGGCAAGGCGAAGAGATGATCGATAATGGCGGCGGGAAGAGGCCGACATGGCGGCGGAGAAGGGTCCGGACATGGCGGAGGAGAAGGGCGGACATGGCGGCGGAGAGAACGACATGGACTCCACGCAGCAGAGTTCGGTACTAAGTTCAATTGTCGGGACCCTCATGTTCAAGCATTGCTTCGCAAGGAGACAATCTTGAGAGAGCTGCTTCTAGAGAGGAGGCTAAGCTGGAGCAACGGTGGTAGACTCGAACACTCCATTGTATGATGGTTGCAATCCTGAGGTGACCCGGTTGAGTTTCACGCTCCAACTCCTGAAGACGAAGGCTAAAAACAAATGGACCGACACTAGCCTCGATGAGCATCTCAAGTACCTAAAGGATGTTCTTCCTGTGGGTAATCTATGTCCTACTAGTGTTGATGAGGCCAAGAAGATCGTGTGCCCTCTTGATCTACCACACGTTAGATACCATGCATGCATCAACGATTGCATAATTTATCGGAAGGAGCAGCGGAAAAAACAAGCTGTCCGGTGTGCAATGCTTCTCGATACAAGAAGGCCGGAAGAAATGTCCCCGTAAAGTTGTATGGTACTTACCGATCACTCCCCGTCTCCGTGAGGTATTTTGTAGATCCCAAGGAAGCAAAGCTAATGCTTGGCACGCGGAGAGGAAGAAGCCCGACGATGGAGATGATCGAAGTTGAGACACGTGAAGGATGGAAGCGATGGAGAGCATTGAACAGCTTCTATCGGTATTTTGAATGTGATGCAAGGAACATCGTGCTCGTGGCGTGTACCGATGGCATGAATCCGCTTGGCAACCGAACACCAACCATAGTACATGGCCCGTGTTTGTATGGATGTACAACCTCCCCCTGGTTGTGCATGAAATCGAAGTACATTCACATGAGCATGCTTATTCAAGGGCCAAAACAACCAGGAAATAATATTAATTTGTATCGGGGCTACTTCAAGAGGAGTTAGACACATTATGGAAAACACCGCCAAGACATGGGACGCCAAACAAAGGTGAGTATTTCAACATGAGAGCGCTGATCACGACAAAGGCAGGACTATCTCGATTACGGATATGTGGAAGGCCGGTGTGCCATGGATATTGCGGATGCACGCGTGCATGGATGATACAACGTCTCAAAGCAGCTAACGTCAAGGAAAGATGGCGGTCTGGGAAAATCGTGTACATGGGGCATCGAAGATGGCTTGAACAGACGACCCGTGGAGAAACCGTGGAGATCTATTCAATGGTCACGCTGAGCATCGAGGACCTCCACGTAAGCGGAGCGGTGCGAAATCGATGAGCTGTTGAAAAACTGGAATGAGTGCCCTTGACCGAAAGACGATGAGAAAGGCGCCGAGAGCTGCTGAAGGTATGGAAGACGAGGTCTGTGTTCTGGGACTTGGAGTACTGGCACAAACTCGATACACCTCATTGCCTAGATCAAATGCATATCTGTAAGAATGTCCTTGAGAGCTTGCTCGCAACACTGATGAACATGCCGGATAAGACCAAGGATGGGCCGAAGGCAAGAAAAGACTTGCAAGATTTGAAAATCAGGGAAGATCTGCACATGCCGCCCGTAAAATGTCGACGAGAGAGAGACGGAGACAGAGGCACGGGAGAAGAAGGGCAAGAAATTAAAGAAAGAAGATTATTGCCCCCCTCTTGCTTCACCTTAAGTCAGGCTGAGATCAATCAATTCTTTAAGTGCCTTACGGGAGTGAAAGTTAGTTCGATTCATTGTGGCAAGATAAGCGATATCTAGACACGGACAAGAAAAGGTTCAGCGGGATGAAGTCTCATGACCTGTCATGTGATGATGACGCAGATACTACTGTTGCCCTTAGAGGGATAATGGACAAGCATGTCCGTGACACGCTTATTGGTCTCGCAACTTTTTGACGTCATCTCTCGAAAGTCGATCAGTGTGAAGCAGCTCCAAAGGCTACAGGAAGAGATTGTTGTGATCTTGAATGAGCTTGAGATGTACTTCCGCCCGCGTTCTTCGACGTGATGGTGCATATGTGTGTCCATATTGTGGATGACATAATAGACTGGGGCCGTCATTCCCGCACAACATGATGCCGTTTGAGAGGATGAATGGGATCATCAAAGGATTCGTTCAGAATATGTCCCGTCCGGATGGAAGCATCGTCGAGGCTATTTGGCACAAGAGTGCATCTCTTTCGTGAGAATTTTCTATATGGTGCAGACCAGCCGCTTTGGTGTTAGTGTTGGTTTGCCCGTTAACAAGCACGATGGGAGGCTCAAGGAGATGGTCATCAGAACGGTCGCAGGAACTGCACGTGGCATACTCGGATCGATGCAGCGATTTTGACAGAGCAAACTTGGTAGTGCTACAACACCTAGACGAGGTAGATCCTTTCGTGGCAATCGCACAAAGAAATTATCGCAAAGAAGTATCGTGACGGGGGTATGCGGGGACGGACGCCGGTTACTAGAGAGCACAACTCCACTTTCTGCATTGGTTCAAAGAGCATATTATTGCTAATCCCGGAGGAGGGCTCTAAGGACGGATTGCTCATATACGCCTTAGCACATGGCCCTCGCCCAACCTCGTAACCTATCGTGCATATGATATCAACGGATACACGTTCTACACGGAGGCAAAAGATATGGGACAAGTGATGATCGTAACTCGGGGTGACGATGGAATGCATGACCGCAGCGACAACGGCACAACCGAACGATTTTATGGAAGGGTCGTGGAGATCTGGGAGCTTGACTACTCGACTGCACAACACGACGATGTTCCGTGTCAGATGGGCTAAGAATGTCGAAAGAGAAAGCCGGATGTTCACTACCATGACTATACCCGATGCCAAGAGCGCTACCGTCAACGCTATCGCAAAAAAGAGCCATGGGTACACGCTAAGCACGTGACACAATGCTTCTTCATAATTGACCCGCGCAATCCTAGCCGTGTTGTCGTGAGGAGAGGCAAAAGGAACATCATTGGAATGGATGGAGTCGCCAACGAGGAAGACTATGATCAGTACGGCAACCCAATGAGGGAAGATGACGACGATGATGAAGTATACATCAAAAGAAGAATCAATACTACGTTACCTAAGAAAAATCGCACTCCATGGAAAAGGCAAAGTCACAATGAGGGGCTCAATTATTCTTGACGAACAAGAAGGGAAAGAAGCTGACTCAAAAGAAAACGTCAAGACCGAGGAAACGTATGTTATGGGTCCAATGATGTGTAATATATATATGTTCCTATTTTGTATACACACTTAGCCATATGATGTGTAATATATAGGTTCCTATTTTGCATACATATTTAACCGCCAAATGATGCAATATATATCGCCTCCCTTCGCTTGCCCTCGGAAATAAAAGTGGGATAAAATAAAGGAAAAGAAAAATGAAAACTGGCAGTAGCGACGGCAGTAGCAGCGCGTTTCCACAAAACCGCTGCTGCTAAAAAACTAGATCTGGTTTGGTTGGTCCTGCAGAACGCCGCTGGAGTATTCTAAAATTCTACTCAGTTTAGGCCTCAAGCATCCACCCAGCAGTTCAAGTTTGTTCTTATCTAAAACTGGGCACCATACACATCCTGACAACTTGCATCAGCCCTGGCCGGTTGGCCAGCTACCTGATCATCAAGCCTCGGGCCTCCAAACTGCCGCCAATTCGCCGCAGCCAGCTGGAAAGGTGTACGTCAGCCGTGCAACGAAAGCGAATGCCCCAGGACAAACTGCGAGATCTAGCTACCGATAATCAATCCAACTAGTCACGTACTCCACTAACGAGAGCCAGAGCAATCATGCAGATATGTTGGTGATCTTCTCGTCTCGTCATTATTTTCTTCGACTCCTCCGAACCCATAGGCCGTACCATATGATCACTCTCAGATCCAGCCTTCAGTGAAGACAAAAAGGGATGCGTCCGGGAGCCGTTGGTACAGGAAGGTAAGGAGGACTACGGCCTAGCCAGTGCCTACGGGCTACGGCACCAACGCTTATCAAGACCACTTTTCCACTTATCAGGAAGGTAAGGAGGACTACCAACGGCAGTAGCAGCGCGTTTCCACAAAACCGCTACTGCTACATAGTTTCCCATGAATTTCACGTTTCGTTTCCGTTTCATTTCCGTTTCGGTGAATTTCAGGCGCTCGATATGTCCATTTTTTAGCAAAGGTCATGCCGAAATTTCCCGTGAATAAAGGCATGATTTGTGCTACATAGATGGCATATCGAGTCTTTGGCACATAGATTTCTTTTATGTCATTTCTCATTTATTCATACTTTTAGAAATAAATGAGGCCACTTAATCATAGGAAACATGTCGAACAACGAAGAAACCGGGCCTTGACCAAGATGCGATTTAGATGGATTATGATGGTGAACAAGAGTACCTCGACTATTTGTTGCTAAGCAAGGTTTGCAGGTCGGCCTCGATGATGGTATCGACGCCGACATCGACACCGACGGCGCCGGCACCGACGGGCGCGGCACCGATGGCGGCGCCGAGACCGTGGGGAAGGTACCGGCGGGAAGGTATCGCCTCGATGCCGATACCGAAAAGAGGAAGCATAAGAAGCAGAGGATACGAAAACCTAACAAACTAGGGATTGGACGACTTGTGATCACAAAGATGGCACCTGGCAAGTTTGAGCCGTTAGAGCCGGAAGAACCTCGCAAGTGCTATGGGAACCAAGTAGGATGCATCCTACGGGAATGCGCGAGCATCAACGACGATGACTTAAGGAGTAAAGAACATTTGACGCAGTTGCTCCTAACGAAGTTGCACAAGAGATTCAAGTTCCCGACCGGGATGATAACATAGAACAACCGTGGGATGATCCGAAGATGAAAAAGATTAACAATCACGCCATGGGCATGTTCAGCAATGATTTGGCCTCCGGAAAGGGAGGGTGAAACGAGCTATTGAGGCTGATGAACCCCGCCCAAGATTCTCGAGGAAAATCCGACACTTACGGAAGAGGAGTTCAAAAGTTCAAGGACACTTGTGCACCGAGGCAGCCAAGGCTAAGGCTGCGAAATTCAAAAGCCTTCAGCTCGGAACACGGGAAGCATCGCCTCGGAAGCCGTGGCTACCTCGGTAAAAGGCCCATATGGGATAAGGAGGACGCGAACGTGAAGCCGCGGGTCTCCTGCACTCTTCGCGAAGTTCACCAACCCCTTGGAGCATGACTTCATCAGGCCCGCTACAAGTGGGACAAGGAGAAAAGGTTTTTACATGGACAAGATCATGAGGAAATTGATTAGACTCATCGAGAAGCAACACCGCTTGCAGCCGAAAGCCCTACTTCTCGATGAGGCCCAAGTGGGACACCCTCTCAACCGGCCTTGAACGAACTTAAGGGACTCCCGCTGGACCAGCGGCCGCAATATGGTGGTGCACGGCGCCGAGACGGCGCCACGTGGAAGGTGTTTACAACGACGCCCGGAGGCCAAGAAGCGAAAAAGAAGTTTAGTCAGGACATCGACGCAAAGGTGAAGCTTGCGGTCGAGAAAAAGCAGCCGAGGACGCCAAAAAAGCAGCCGAGGACAAATATGAGTTGCTACAAAGAAATCAATCCACCAGAATCGCTGCAGAAATGATTTTGCTACTAACTTGGTTCCGATTATCATCAACTAGGCGAAGGAAAATCGCACAAGACGGTACATGATTTCCGATGCCCGTTTCATCGCGAGCAACTCCATGAACAACAACACCATCGCACCATCACTTGCTCAAGCAACGGGCCTCTCTCGCAGCCGCTCCCGCTCATAGCAGCCCGTCCTCAGTCTCAGGCGCGCTAGGTGGGCCTTCGTCTTTGGCTGAGCTTGACGCCGTCACGGTAATTACATGTCGCACCAACATATATATATATAGATAATATTCCATTTTTGTTGCCTTTCGGTTGTTTTACACCACAAACATATGTGTTTGCAGGCGAAAGAAACCCCATGCACCATACTCTACTTGATCAAAGGCCAGAAGGTGGACGTGGGAAAGGGGATGATAATGGACCCCTCTCAACGCACATTCCACAACCACCCGATCCCCGCTGGGCACTTCAGGGTTAGCTTGACCAGTGTGAAATCGAGGCACGAGGATTTGCCTCCTCCAAGATCAAGATGTGGGAGCGGACGACGAGACCCCGCCGCGGATTGGACGATGCAAGGGTTGGGTGCTGCTATGGCCGAAGAATCTTATTCGTTTGGAGCCGGCCGAGAGCACACCAATAACTACCACACATCAACAAGCATGTGCGGAGACCACCACCCCACCCACGCAATTACCAGCTCTGTAGTAGTGCGGGTGAGAGCGGCGGACGACATGATGAAGGGGTGCAATAGTATGGCTGATGTACCAGAGAATGAGAATGGATGATGAGACGGAGGTCGACCCTATGGATTACCTCAATACAAACGCGTATGACTGTGACATAGATATGATGAGTCAACCATATGACGAATCGGGCTATCGACTTGCTAATGAGGATATGGATGATATGCGGGCAGGGCCGTACCATGGAATGCAAAAGTCTCTCTTCATGAAATCCTCACAGACACGCTCAAGATGCCGCCAACACAGCTCAACTAGCCGGGCGCGAGGGTCGACAAGATTTAGCCCGGGAACACTTGGGCAGGGGTTAAGGAAGGGTCCGGAAGGTGTGCCCAAGAAAAAGGAGAGGAAGAGATCGGGAAGGTAATCGCCTCCAAACAAGCGAGCACACAGCAGCCAGACGATGCATTCTCAAGAGCATGTACCCGTGAAAGGTGCGGTCATGTTCCATCTCACAGGCGAGCCGATGCTACCGCCAAACCGCTGGAGGCACTATCGAGGATCTCAGGAGATCGCACGACCATGTGCTATCGACCGAGAAAAGCCTACTAGCCTCAAAGGATCCGGGATATCCGACATACGCTGCTCGTGTGCACGAGGGAAGTGCTACGTCGACACACGGCCCGGAGCTGTTCTTCCCTGCGGTTTGACCATATCTTTGAGATGTTTCTAACAAAGCGGCTTGATTTTACTATCGTCCGCCTTTTTTGCGCTACATATGAGCTCCGTCGTGAAGAGTGAAGAAGTCTCGCAAATCGTGTGGCGGATCCGCATTACATGCACGAGTCTTTCTTGAGTCTCGGCGACTTTGAGCGTGAAACTGCTAGGGAGTACCTCCAAAACTTCATGGTACGAATAAGGACCGGAAATTGTACTCGTGCCTTATCATCCAAAGTAAGTCAGTTCGGACAACCCTTTCGTACATTTCAATCATTCCTTCTCTCTCATATGGGGAATAATTTGAAGTGTCTTTTCCTCGCAGCAACGGGCGCGCCGTTCTTATCGTTCTTACCCGCAAGTCTCCCACGCCGTGTATTTTGACCGCTTCGAGACTACGAGAAAAGGACTACACCCACATAATGAATATTCTAGATGATGCTCTCCAAGGCTTCAGCTATAGAGGTGGCCACGTGCATATCAGAAACAAAGGAACAAGAAGATGGGTTTCGCAAGATAAAACTAACTTCTCCTGCATCCATGTCCCAAAACCAAGCAAGAAGGATGGATTCTACATCGTCCATCTCATGATTCAGTTCAACACGGATCACCAAAGCTTCAGATTAACAGCAGAAATGATGATCATATCCACAAGTGGCTAGAATCTCATGGAGAAGCGAATTATAAACTTAGAGATGACTTCTTTCGCATCCAAAGCTTACATTGCGACGATCATCATGAAAGAAGTCATCGATGAGAAGGGATGTTCCACCACGGCCCTATATCGCGAGTGACGTCCGAACTCACATAGGCATGCAACGCCTAGACCTCACGCCGCTCAAGCAGCTAGGGTTCGTCCTCGATGATATGGAAGGATGGAACTTCTAGTGAGTTATGATGCCGATGATGATGATATGTGTCGGTTGAACTTGTATACTTTTGTAGCGATGAAACTTTGTGATGTCCACGGTCCATGCCGAACTTGCGTAACGCTACTTTGTTAGTTGGCGACGATGACCTGCGCACCTCTAGTTAATTAATTTATGTCATTGTATATGTTGCATCTAGTTGCTAACCTTTCTTTTTGGTGTTGCTCTAGTATATTTTTTGCATATATATGATTGTACATCCTCTTCATGAACATGCATCTCTAACGGTACCTAGTTTCTTGATGGCGAGATGGAAATGCTATGTCGTGTACAAAGGGAAGGTTCCGGGTTGTACAACGAGTGGCATGAGTGTCGGCGCAAGTGAATGGGTTCACGGGCACCAGCCATAAAGGCTTCAAAAGCAGATAAGAAGGAGAAGCTAGTTACTTGAGGTTCACGCTAGCGAGAGAGGACTCAGAATCGCCACCTCATGTCTTGATGGTTCCGCTCTCACTCATAGTGATAGCACTTCTTGCGTATGCCTTTGTTTAGATGGATGACGTTGTTGTAGTTGCACGTATTCGAGACTTGCATGTATTGCTATTTTCGAGATGATAACAAGATATCACTTTGTGTTGGATGATGATTATGAAGAGACTATTTGTATGTAACTGCTATGATTACATTTGTGGTCTCGCAGGCATTTGTATGTGTATCATGATGAAATTTCTATGTGCTAAAGATTCTTCTACAAAGCGGTTCAAATACAAAACAAATATGCCAAAAAACTACTTAAATTAGCGATGAGCGAGTGTACAAAAGTTAGCAGCAGCGCCGTTATAGCGAGAGCGTCTCGACAAAAGCGCTTAGCGCTAATAGCGATAGCGAGCTTCCCGCAACCGCTGCTGTTGCTACACTTGTATAGCAGATGGCGTGGGAGGGCGCGCCATCGCTATGAGTTAGTCAGAAGCATCAGATAGTAGCGCTGGTACCCGCCATCGATACATGTGAAACCCGCGCTGCTGCTAGCCTTTTCCCTAGTAGTGTACGTTCCCCAACAGTATGTCACCCCAACAAAATTGTCTTGTTGACATGTGTGATTTTACTTGCAATGATACCCTTGATATGAAAGGTTTCTGGAGTGTATGCACTAAGAGTTGCATCTACAAGACCGAGTCTTGTTGTACATTTGGTTGCACGAATTTAATGACATGAAATGTAATTGACCGGCCATTTGCCTCAAGAACACACAAGAGAATTATGTGTGATTACATTGAGGATAATATCGTTTAGTAACAATAAAAAGAGACGCCAGCCCCCCCCCCCTTCCAAAGAACACGACCGACACATCAAATTAGTGATGGTCTAGCTGCTCTGGCATATAGCAAGCCTTCACTAGTCCTTTTGTTTTCAACAACACAAATCATATAGGCCCAGCAAAGGCTAACCACTTACAAGGAGAAAACACCTACAACTTAGCCATCATCTTCCACACCAACCACCGCTGAACGCCGCCCGCGCCAGGTCCGCCCGCTGTGAGGAGGAGAGGTCCCGCCGCCGCCGACGCCAACCGGGCTTTGCCCGGCGGCAGCAGGAGAGGTGTGATGACCCACAAGTATAGGGGATCGATTGTAGCTCTTTTTGATAAGTAAGAGTGTCAAACCCAACGAGGAGCAGAATGAAATGACAAGTAGCTTTCAGTAAGGTGATGTCTGCAAGTGCTGAAATTGTAAGTAGCAAGTAGTTTGATAGCAAGGTAATTTGTAACGATCAAGTGACGATAACAGTAACAAGTATGCAGCAAGGTAGCCCAATCCTTTTGAGGCAAAGGACATGCCAAAACGGTTTCTTATGATAAGCAAAGCGTTCTTGAGGGTACACGGGAATTTCATCTAGTCACTTTCATCATGTTGGTTTGATTTGTGTTTGCTACTTTGATAATTTGATATGTGGGTGGACCGGTGCTTAGGTGCTGTTCTTACTTGAATAAACCTCCTACTTATGATTAAACCCCCCGCAATCATCCACAACTACGAGAAAAGTATTAAGAATAAATTCTAACCATAGCATTAAACTTTTAGATCCAATCAGTCCCTTATAGAATAGCGGATAAACTGGGGTTTAAGCTTCTATCACTCTCGCAACCCATCATCTGATTGCTACTCCACAATGCATTCCCTTAGGCCCAAATAGGGTGAAGTGTCATGTAGTCGACGTTCACATGACACCACTAAGGGAACCACAACATACATACTATCAAAATATCAAACACATATCAAGTTCACATGATTACTTGCAACATGATTTCTCCCATGACCTCAAGAACAAAAGTAACTACTCACAAATGATAATCATGCTCAAGATCAGAGGGGTATTAAATAGCACAATGGACCTGAACATATAATCTTCCACGAAATAAACCATATAGTAATCAACTACAAGATGTAATCAATACTACCAGTCACCCACAAGCACCAATCTATAGTTCCCGTAACAAGATTGAATAGAAAAGATGAACTAGGGTTTGAGATGAGATGGTGCTATTGAAGATGTTGATGGAGATTGCCCTCCCCAAGATGGGAGAGTTGTTGGTGATGATGATGCCGATGATTTCCCCCTCCGGGAGGGAAGTTCCCCTGGTGGAATCGCTCCACCGGAGGGCAAAAGTGCTCCTGCCCAAGTTCCGCCTCAAGACGGCGGCGCTCCGTCCCAAAAGCCTTCTCTCTTTTTTTTCTAGGTAAAAATGACTTATATACCAGAAGATGGGCACCGGAGGTGGGCCGAGGAGGCCACAGCCCACCAGGTCGTGCCTGGGGGCCCTGGCGCGCTCAAGTGGGTTGTGCCCACCTGGTGGCCCCTCTCTGGTGGTTATTTGCTCCAATAATTCTTAAATAATCCATAAAAAATCTTCGTGAAGTTTTAGTTTGTTCTCAGTTGCACAAAATAGGTGGCCTGGCATAGCTTTTCCAGGTCCAGATTTCTAGCTACCCGAATTCTCCCTCTTGGTGTTTTCCTTGCAAATTATGAGAGAAAAGGCATTAGAATTACTCCAAAAAGCATTATTATGGATAAAAGAATCATAAATAACAGTAAGAAAACATGATGCAAAGTGGACATATCCATTCCCCCAAGGTTAGACCTGCTTGTCCTCAAGCGAAAACCAAAATAGAAAAACATGTCCACATGCTTTGAGAGAGGTGTCAATAAAAACAAAATACACACATAGAAGCATCATGTTGATTATTATAACAGCAACAAAATTAAACATGGTTCTTTTATCATAGAACTTTTATCATATACTTCTGATGAATAAGTAATCACAACAAAAAAAGACACATCCGTGACATTTTGGGCCGACCAATTTTTTTTTCCTGTCATACTTATGACACTTCTATGACGATAATAGTGACAAAACCCGGTATCATCATAGATGTGGTGGGCTCCTACTTCTATGACAAAAAATCATGACATAAAATGGGCTTTTCATCTTGGGCGGGCCGGAGACGCAGCTGCAAGACATTTTTTGGTCCGTCCATGACGGAAAAAACCGTGGTAGAAGCGAGGGCGAGGAAAATATTGCGGTGTTCCCGGTTACGGTGGGTGGTCGGGGCCGAGCAATGCACAGAGGTTTGCACGTTTCTCTCGTACACGCACGCGCGTGGGTGCAAGGCGTTGGGCTCTAACTGAACCCGAGCGAGGCATTTGCCTATCGAACCAGAGCGAATGCACTGCAAGCTATGCGTTGCTGAACCCGAGCGATCGATCGATGGCTGTTAACTGAACCCGATCGAGCGATTCCTTCACTACTGCTGCTAACTGAAGCCGATCGATGCTGCCTCTGGATGAATAGTGAGCGTTGCTGGGGGGTTTGGATGAATAGTTCCCAGTGGGGGTGGATGAACAGGACCCCTTGGTGTTGCCTCTGGATGAACAAGACCCCGATCGATCGAGCCGGTTGGGGCTGGATGAACATGACCCCATGGAGGGCTAGATGAACAGGACCACCCCGTGGAGGGCTGGATGAACAGTAGACGGTTGAGGGATGGATGAACAGTAGCCCGTGGAGAGGTGGTTGAACAGGAGCCCTTGGAGAGGGATGGTTGAACAGTAGCCGATGGAGTAGCGCGCGGTGGAGGCTGGATGAATAGGGAGCCATGGATGAACAGTCGCAGGTGGAGGAAGGAGGAGGTCGACGGTGGATGAACAGTAGCCCGTGGAGGCTAGAGGGGGTCGACGGTGGAGATGAACAGTATCCCGTGGAGTCCTGTTTTGCGGTATGCCACACCCCTCCCGATGAACAGGACCCCTGTTTCGACCGTAGCGCTCTAACACAAGTCTGTTTCCTTTGTTTTGCGGTACGCCACACCCCTGCCAATCAACAGGACCCTGTTTCGACCGTAGAAGGTCCAACACAAGTCTGTTTCCTCTGTTTTGCGGTACGGCAGACCCCTCTCGATGAACAGGATCCCGTTTCAACCGTGGCCGGTCGAATACAAGGCCGTTTCCTCCGTTTTGCGGTACGGCAGGCCTCGTTTCCATCGGCTGTTCCGTCTAAGTGAACACGATGCATTCCATTGCCTTCCCATGAACACGACAACGATGCGGTTTCTCTGTTCCGACCCAGCCATGTACATGATCCCTGGCCGTACATATGCACGAGTAGGCGTTCGAGACCCGCCAGATGTATGCGTGCGTGGTCGATTTACTTTCTTGCACCACGGCGCCAGACGTGCGTGTACATGCTACGTGCACGCCTCTACATCGACCAGTATTTACGTACACGTTCGCGACCAGAATGACAGCGCTACGTACGCTTCGACCATGTGGGTCCCGACTGCCGGGCACTTCCTTGCATGCGAAGATGTAGCTGGTGGGTCCCAGCAGTTAGGGGGCGACTCTTTTTTTTGCTCGGACGCACTTGCGTGCGAAGATGTAGCTGGTGGGTCCCAACAGTCAGAGGGGAAACATTTTTTCGCGAAATACAGTTGCCCGTCGGGTGGGTCCCTGCTGTCAGGTGGAGGAATAATTATCTTGCGCGTAATAAGGAGGCAATTCCTTGCGTCTGCCGTGGTCCCAGCTGTCAGCCTATCAACGTACAGTACTATTGCAATGGAAGTCGTTCCTTGACCAGGTTGACCATGCCGCGCCAAGAGCACCGGGGCAGTGGATGACGGCGAGGCCTAGGAAGGGGACGACGCGGAGCCGGGGAAGACGCGGCAGTGGATGCCCACGCGTAGAGTATGAGGGTTCACTGGTTCGGCTGCGGTGTGAGGCTGCCGTCACCGCTGAATAACAGGGGGTGTGGTTGAGTAGAGGGATGGCCTGGCTAGCGGTGGGAGTAGTAGGGGAGCGGTGAGGCCTCCGCGGTAGCATAGACGACCATGGGAGGCAGGAGCATGCGGCACGACCGGCGCAGGTTTGGGCGGCTAGAGCAAGAAGACCATTGTTGTAGAAGCTCTACGGCCGTTGGATGGACATCGTACGGTCACTGGAGATAGAATTGTTCATATTGACTAAGTTGACAAAGCCCTCCGTCCCCGTCAACTTAGTAGGTCCACAAGTCAGCCTCCCACCAAGGTGGGTCCCAGCTAGCAGGGGGAGTATTCATTTTTTTGCGTAATAAGGAGGCACTTCCGGTGGGTCCGAGCTGACAGCGGGGGGAACATTTTTTTCGTGAAATACGGCAGCCCGTCCGGTGGGTCCCAGCAGTCAGGGGAGAAATGTATTTTTCGCAAAATACGGTGGCCCGTCCGGTGGGTCCCCGCTGTCAGGTGGAGGAATCATTATTTTTCGCGTAATAAGGAGGCACTTCCTTGCTGCGGCCGTGGACCCAGCTGTCAGCCTCTCTGAAAGTGCAACTATCCCTAGGTGGTTTTGGTTATTCATAACAACATATAGCTCATTGAGCTAATGCTATTCCAAGACTATTATGTCAGGAAAGCTCAATGAATGGCATGGCATGGATGATGAAAGTGGATCCCTCAAAATACTAATGACAAAGGATTGGCTCAAGCTCAAAAGCTCAAGACTCTTCATTTTATATTTTAGTGATCCAAGATCACATAGAGTCTATAGGAAAAGCCAATACTATCAAGGAGGGATGAGGTGTTGCTTAATGAGCCTCTTGCTTCATGTGCTTAGTGATATGCTCCAAATACCCTCAACTACTTTCTCACATCCACATATGACCTAAACCTAAAGCCAAAATCGGCCACACCGATTCTTTCTATCCGGCGCCACCGAGTTCAAATGTCATAGCCACTGCCACAAACCCTAGGCAAATCGGTCTTACCGATAGGGATCTCGGTCTCACCGAGATGGGATTGTAATCTCTCTGTTTCCCTTCGTAACGTTTCGGTCTAACCGAAGTGAGCGATCAGTCCCACCGAGATTGCAATGTAAACTCACTGTTTCCTTTTGTAACATTTGGTCTCACTTGAAAAGAGCAAATCAGTCCCACCGAAGTTTACTCCGACCAACTCTCCGAAAGCTTATTACCAAAATCGGTCTCACCGAGTTTGTGTAATCGGTCTTACCGAGATTACATTATGCCCTAACCCTAACCAAATCAGTCCTACCGAGTTGCATGTCGGTCCCAATCAAAATCCTAACGGTCACTAGGTTTACTAAATCGGTCCGACCGAGTCTATTGAATCGGTCCCACCGAGTTTGGTAAATTGTGTGTAATGGTTAGATTTTGTGTGGAGGCTATATATACCCCTCCACCTCCTCTTCATTCGTGGAGAGAGCCATCAGAACAAATCTACACTTCCAACTTACCATTTCTGAGAGAGAACTACCTGCTCATGTGTTGAGGCCAAGATATTCCATTCCTACCATATGAATCTTGATCTCTAGCCTTCCCCAAGTTGCTTTCCACTCAAATCTTCTTTCCACCAGATCCAAATCCTATGAGAGAGAGTTGAGTGTTGGGGAGACTATCATTTGAAGCACAAGAGCAAGGAGTTCATCATCAGCGCACCATTTGTTACTTCTTGGAGAGTGGTGTCTCCTAGATTGGCTAGGTGTCACTTGGGAGCCTCTGACAAGATTGTGGAGTTGAACCAAGGAGTTTGTAAGGGCAAGGAGATCGCCTACTTCGTGAAGATCTACCGCTAGTGAGGCAAGTACTTCGTGGGCGATGGCCATGGTGGGATAGACACGGTTGCTTCTTCGTGGACCCTTCGTGGGTGGAGCCCTCCGTGGACTCACGCAACCGTTACCCTTCGTGGGTTGAAGTCTCCATCAACGTGGATGTACGATAGCACCACCTATCGGAACCACGCCAAAAACATCCATGTCTCCAATTGCGTTTGAATCCTCCAAACCCTTGCCTTTACTTTCTTGCAAGTTGCATGCTTTAATTTCCGCTGCCTATATACTCTTTGCATGCTTGCTTGAATCGTGTGATGATTGCTTGACTTGTCCTAAGATAGCTAAAATCTGCCAAACTCTAAAATTGGGAAAAGGTAATGTTTTTAATTGGTCAAGTAGTCTAATCATCCCCCCTCTAGACATACTTCAAGGTCCTACAAGTGGTATCAGAGCGTTGGTCTCCATTTTCTTTGATTTCCATAGCTTTTGGTGGTCATAGCCTTAGTTTCACAACCTAGTAGAGTATGGCGTCTAGTGAGGGAAATTATCACCGTAGAGGTCCTTACTTTGATGGTACAAATTTTGCTAGTTGGAAGCATAAGATGAAAATGCATATTCTCGAACATAACCCCGCTGTTTGGGAAATTATTTGTATTGGCTTGCAAGGTGAATTCTTTGATGGGAGAGAGCCGAACTGTGAAGCTAATGCGGAAGAATTGAAGATGCTGCAATACAACGCTCAAGCTTGTGATATCATCTTCAACGGATTGCGCCCCAAAGAATTCAACAAAATCAGCTGTCTTGGGAATGCAAAGGAAATTTGGTATACTTTGATTGATATGCATGAAGGTACCGACTCCGTCAAGGAATCCAAGTTGGATGTGCTCCAAAGTCAGCTTGACAAGTTCAAAATGAAGGATGGTGAAGGTGTCGCTGAAATGTACTCTAGGCTTGCACTTATCACAAATGAGATTACCGGCTTAGGGAGTGAAGAGATGACCGACAGATTCATCATCAAGAAGATCCTAAGAGCATTGGATGGAAAGTATGATACCATGTGCACATTGATCCAAATGATGCCAAACTACAAAGATCTCAAGCCAACGGAAGTTATTGGAAGAATTGTTGCTCATGAGATGTCACTTAAGGATAAGGAGGAACTTCACAACAAGTCAAGTGGTGCTTACAAAGCCTCAAGTGAAGCTCCCACATCATCAAGTGAGAAACAAACCTTCAATGAAGAATTGAGCTTAATGGTGAAGAACCTCAACAAATTCTACAAGAGTAGAAGCAAAGAAAGAAGCTCCAAGTCAAGGGCTTACAATGACAAAAGATCTTCTAGTCGAGAGCGAAATTGCTACAATTGTGGGAGACCCGGACACTATTCCAATGAGTGTACGGCACCCTACAAAAGAAGAGAAGATTCTCCAAAAAGAAGAAGCAAAAGAGAAGAATCACCACCGAGAGAGAGGAGGAGTAGAGATTATCGTTATGAACGAAGACCCTCACGGAGAAGCAAGGATTAGGAAAGGAAGGACAAGTCATCAAGGAGCTACACAAAACAAAGACATCAAACTCATGTTGGTGAATGGGTATCCGGCTCCGACTCCGACAATCACTCTAAGAGAAGCTATCACTCCGACTCCGAATATACTCAAGATGAAGGTGTTGCCGGTCTAGCACTTGTGTCAACCAACTCCTATGACATATTTGATTCACCAAATGAAGGAATTGGAAGATGCTTCATGGCCAAAGGTCCAAAGGTAACACATCCTAAGTATGTTGATTTCGACAGTGATGAAGATGACTTGCTTGTGGATGATGAGTTACTTGTTGACAACTCTAGTGATGAATACTATGATGAAAAGTCAATTAATCATGCTAATCAAGATAAAACGAATGACAATGATAAGGAGAAGATTGAGCTTCTAACTAAAGAACTAAAAACTCTTAAGTTAGCTCATGAAACTATCTTCGAAGATCATCGAGAACTTTTAAGGGCTCATGAGAAGTTACCCTTTGAAAAGCTCAATCTTGAGCAAGAGCATGAGTTCTTAAAAGCAATCAATGATGATCTCCGTAAGAAAAGTTCTTCTTACATTGCCAAGCATTTACTCTTATCTACTTACATGCCTCAAGTCAAGTCTAGTAACAAGTAGAAGAAAGATCCTTCCTCTAGTAGTAACAATAACAATGTCAAATCCAATATTGTTGCTTCTAGTAGTTCTCTTGATTCCACTAAACAAGAGCCTTGCCGGGAGTAAGCAATTCGAGGAAATTGTACGCAAGCAAGGAAGGCACCGGAAGAATCAAGGTGTTGGTTTTGAACGAAAGTTCAGTGCCAATGGAGTTGAGTGGGAAGAAGATCAATACCCCAAGATTAAGTTTGTTCCTCAACAAGAGAAGTAGGATCCTACTTCCTTCAAAGGAACACAAGCACAAGATGATCTTCCACCACAAGACCACAAGAACAAAGGCAAGGACAAGCTTCAAGAAGAGATTGATGCATTTGAAGAAGCACCTAAGGTCTCGGTCAAGTGGGTTCCCAAGACTACGTCAAGTTCTACTCATCAAGTACAACTACAACTCCAAGGATTCCCAACATTCCTCACTCATATCATTATGGCAAGAATAAGTGCAATCAACTTCCACATCTTGCACTAGTTCAAGGAGTCACAAACCCTCATGTTGGTAAGGCAAGAGACAAGGTAACCTAATGATTTCATGGACACCATCTTGTGTGTGCATCACTCTATGTCTATGGATATTCTTGTTTGTTCCTTGTGGGACTAACCCATGTAGGTAAGTTGAAAGTGCAACTCACTCCAAAGGATTGCTCCAAATGATCTTCATCAACATTGAGCATCCACATCTTCAACACCTACATGAAGTCATCATCGACAAAACCCAAGGTTAGTTCATCCCTCTAAAAAGGGTATCTCACATCTAGGGGGAGCTTAACTCTAAAAATTGAGTCAAAGCAACTCTAATGGTGTGAACACATCAATGCATTATGTAAAAGTGGTAACCCCACTTGAGCTTAAACGATGAGTATGACCTATGACCAAATGTTTTCATTTGACTCCTAAGTCAATATACTCATATATAGATGACCTAGTCATCGCCAATTGTTTGATAGATGCTAGAATTGGTTGTGCATGTTTTGCCACATATTTCATTTGCCATCTTATTGTGTGAGCATGTTGGTGCATATTTTACTCATTCAAGGACATCCACTTGTTGTTTTGATTGATTGGCTTCTTTTTCTTTTAGCCAAGTGGATGGACAAGAATGCCTAAGAACCTTCTCTAGCTATCTATGCTTTTCTCGTCTCAAACTCTATTCATGCTACATCACAAAATTTGATCAAGTTAGATTCGAACCACTCTGTGTGAGGAGCACTCGGAGTCCCCGATTGGTCATAGACTTAAACTTCCAAAACTTCTTTGTGATTCTCGGTCTGACCGATTCCTCCATCTCGGTCCTACCGAGATCATTAAGTCCATCTAGGTTTTCAATCTCGGTGCAACCGATTTGAACTTCGGTCACACCGAGTTGTCATGAATGCATACAGTTATGCATCTCGGTGCCACCGAGTTGTTCCACTCGGTCACACCGACAGGGTCGGGCTATATATAGTCACGGGCAAAAATTTGGAAATTTCTCTGAACCTCTTCGCCCGTGCAATAGCTCGCTCTGCCTACAGGGTCTCCAGATCGTCTCCTATCGCCAGCCTCGTCCTGTCGCTGGTCTCCGCCGCCGTCAACGGATTTCACCCCCGTCGTTGCCACCGTAGCGAGTTCATCGCCAAGCTAGGGTATGGACTCGATCACTGTGCTATACTCGTCCGATTCCTAGCACATTGTGTTCTTAATGATTCTTGCCACGATTGAAATACTCCTATCCAGTCAATGCAATCCATAGATTAGATGAGATTCGAAAATTTAGGGTTAGGTTTCTGCCGAAACCATCTCGGACCCACCGAGTTGAAAAACTCGGTACCACCGATTTGGCTACCGCCATAGGACTAGTAACTCTCGGTCTGACCGAGAATTGCTAATCGGTGAGACGAATTTTAGGACTTTGTGAAACCCTAGCAGTCTCGGTGCCACCGAACTGTGACTCGGTCCAACCGAGTTCATCAGTTTAGGTTCCAAAACTGCTTCGGTATCACCGAGTTTGAAAATTGGTTGATCCGAAATGCTTTCGTGGAAAACTAAAACTGAATTTTGAATCATTCTTTTGCAAAGATCTCTGCATTTTGTGATGCTCATCCACTCTATCTCATCTATAACTCTTCACGTGGTCGTGATCGGTGATTTGCAGCATGTCAGACCAAAATGATAGCCAGAACAGGGAAGAAGAGCAGATTCAAATGAGTGAGGGCACTAGTCCCTCCAGTTCCTCAGATGATGGCAGCAGGAGCACCACAAGCAATCTGCCTAAAGCTGCCACCAGGACAAGGAAGAAGAGAACCTCAGATTTCGAGGATGAGGATTATAGAGCAGAAGAGGATGAGGCTACCTCCAACAAGGTAGTGCTCAAAAAGGAGTATGCCTCAGCACAGAACACTAAACCTGGACTCAATAGGAAGGTTCCTGCCAAGAGGACACCTATGCTAAAGGTCAGATCATATACTCAAGTGCCTGAACCCAAAGAGGCACATGCAAAGAGAGTCACAACTTCCAAACCCAAGAAAGTTCCCACTGGAGAAACTATGAAGTTTACCATGGAATCAGAAGATGAAGCTGCTCAGGATAAGAAGAACAAGAGAGCCAGAACCACTACTGCCCAGGTTCTTGGAAATCCCTCAATGAGGAGAGACTCTGAAGAGGAAGAAGAGGTTGCTGCACCAGCACCCAAGGCACAAAAGCTTATGGGTGATGCTATTAGATCAGGGGCTGCAACATCAAAGCCCAAGGAAGCACAGCTGCCCCCAAGCCCATGCACCAAAGAGGAATACCAGGAGTATTCCAGCTGCTGAGAAGAACAAGGCCCCAAAGGCACGATGTTGTTTGATGAGGAAGATGAAGAAGGACAAGTTCTGAGGAAGCTCAAGTCCAAGATACCAGACCACAATGATGCCCATCCTGTGGCTGAGGACATGAGGATCAAAAAAGACTCAAGGTTGAGGCTATGGAGGATGACAGATCCATATGCCACAAGGAGAAGTACTGCTGTTGATTACAGGTTCCATACAAAGAAACAGCAGCACTTCTATGAGACAATCTTGTTGGACAAGAATCCCATAGTGTGTGATATGAGGTGGGTCGACTGGACCTACATGAAATACAATGAAGAACACTATCCTGGAGTGCAAGACAGTTTTGTTGCTTGTGGAGTTTCAGATCTTGTTGGGCAAAAGCTCACCAACTGGAATGATGAACTCATTATGCAATTCTACTCCACAGCACACTTCTATCTAGATAGGAGGATAATTTGGATGTCTGAAGGTACAAGGTACCAGTGAACCATTGAGGAGTTGGCAAAACTGATCAATGCCCCAAAGGAAAATGAAGATGACTTGGATATCTATGCCAAGAAGAAGATGGACCACAATTCCATGGCACACATGTACAAGGAGATCCCAGACAAAGTTGTAGAGGCACATAACTTTGGGTCAGTCCACTTTCTTCTATCAGGGCTGCCAACTATCAACTGGATCCTAAGGCACACTCTATTGCCTAAGTCTGGTGACCACAACATGATTAGAGGGCATGCAATCAACATGATGGATTTGTTTGATGTGCCATAGAAATTCAAAGTCATGAGCCTTATGGTTGAGACCATTAAGAGGACTGCAGCAGACCAAAAGAGAAGCTGTGGATATGCCCCTCAAATTCAGGAGTTGATTAACTCAAAGATGGGAATAGGCAAATATCTATTGGATAAGGAACATTTTCCTCTCTATCCAGACTTTGAGGACAATCAGGTTGTCATGAATGAGAATGAACCATCATCAGTACAAGCTCAAGAGAAGAAGGAGAAGGCAAGGAAAGAGAAGGCTGCCAAGATGCCAACTCAAGAGGAGGCATCAGAGTACTTTTTGTAGAACAAGCAGGAGCAGCTTGGTTACTTGATAGCATCAACACTGAGGATTGAGAAGGGATTGGTGAGGGAGTCCTGGACTAGGGGCTGTCCGGATAGCCGGACTATCATCATCGGCTGGACTCCAAGACTATAAAGATATAAGATTGAAGACTTCGTCCCGTATCCGGATGGGACTTTCCTTGGCGTCGAAGGCAAGCTTGGCGATACGGATATGTAGATCTCCTACCATTGTAACCGACTCTGTGTAACCCTAGCCCTCTCCGGTGTCTATATAAACCGGAGGGTTTTAGTCCGTAGGACACACAACCATTACAACAATCATACCATAGGCTAGCTTCTAGGGTTTAGCCTCCTTGATCTCGTGGTAGATCCACTCTTGTACTACCCATATCATCAATATCAATCAAGCAGGAGTAGGGTTTTACCTCCATCGAGAGGGCCCGAACCTGGGTAAAAACATCGTGTCCCTTGTCTCCTGTTACCATCCGCCTACACGCACAGTTCTGGACCCCCTACCCGAGATCCGCCGGTTTTGACACCGACATTGGTGCTTTCATTGAGAGTTCCTCTGTGTCGTCACCGATAGGCTTGATGGCTCCTTCGATCATCAACAATGACGCAGTCTAGGGTGAGACTTTTCTCCCCGGACAGATCTTCGTATTCGGCGGCTTTGCACTGCGGGCCAATTCGCTTGGCCATCTGGAGCAGATCGAAAGCTACGCCCCTGGCTGTCAGGTCAGATTTGGAAGTCTAAACTTCACCGCTGACATCCGCGGAGACTTGATCTTCGATGGATTCGAGCCACAGCCAAGCACGTCGCACTGTCACGATGGGCATGATTTAGCTCTGCTGCCGGACAGTGCCCTGGAGGCCGCACACGAGTCCGCTTCGATCCTCAATTCGGAGCCGGCTGCGCAGATCGAGGATAGGTGGCTGGACACCGCCTCGGGAGCTGCAACTTCTACGGCGATGGAGCCGAATACTGACCTTGTCCCTTATAAAGCTCGTGACTCCGAGGCACCGGACTCCTTGCCGGACTCCGAACCTCCTGCGCCCCTACCAATCGAATCCGATTGGGCGCCGATCATGGAATTCACCGCTGTGGACATCTTTCAGCACTCACCCTTTGGCGACATCCTGAATTCGCTAACGCATCTCTCGTTATCAGGAGAGCCCTGGCCGGACTACGGTCAGGATGGTTGGGATGCGGACGACGAAGAAATTCAAATCCCACCCACCACCCACTTTGTAGCCACTGTCGATGATCTAACCGACATGCTAGACTACGACCCCGAAGACATCGACATTATGGATGGCGATGCTGGAAACAACCAAGAACCAGCGCCTACCGAGCACTGGAAGGCCACCCCAGCCCATGATATATATATGGTGGACACCCCAAAAGGAAGCGATAACGAGGAACAACGGGACGCGGCAAAGGATAATTCCGCCGACAAACAACCAAAACGGCGACGCAGAGCGCGCCCTAAGTCCCGCCCGATAAAAACAACACTCCTAATGACCCAGCAATAGAGCAGGCAAACCCGGTGGGCAGCGAACATGCAACCAAGCAACCAGCCTAACAGGACGAATCGGATAATCAATCCATGCCCGGCGAAAACAACAGTCCAGACGATCTCACGCCGGACACACCACCGGAGCATAAGAACCTTCACAAAAGACTTGTCGCCGCTGCAAGAAGTCTGAAGAAGGAAAAATGGAAGCTCAAAACAGCAGAAGACATATTCAGAATGAGGTGGAGCAAAGTACTCAAGACCGCGGACAAATATGGCAATGGCCACCAAACAAAGAGCTACCCGAAGCGCAAGCTGCTGCTAGAATTCGACGAGGAGGCCGTAGAGCCCCCACAGTCAAAAAAGCAAAGAGGCCGCTGGCGGATAGACGACAGATGATGGCCAAAGCGACAAGCGGCCCGCACACAAGCCGACACATGATCCTCGTAAAACAGATGGCCCGGTCAGGTCCATTTATGGGCCAAAAAAGAGGGCCCCAGGTAGCAACACAACACGCCGCATGTTTGAAGATAACGGCACACCTAAATACAGGGGCGCCGCACACCCACTATGTTTCACCAATGAGGTGCTGGATCATAAATTTCCAGCGGGATTCAAGCCCATAAACATAGAGGCATACGACGGAACAACAGACCCCGGAGTCTGGATTGAGGATTACATCCTGCACATACACATGGCTAGAGGAGACGATCTCCACGCCATAAAATATCTACCCCTCAAGCTCAAAGGGCCAGCTCGGCATTGGCTTAAAAGCCTCCCAGAAAATAGCATTGGAAGTTGGGAAGACCTCGAGGACGCGTTTAGAGCAAATTTTCAAGGGACTTATGTCCGACCTCCGGATGCAGACGATTTAAGTCACATAACTCAATAGCCCGGAGAGTCAGCGCGCAAATTGTGGAACAGGTTCCTTACCAAAAAGAACCAAATAGTCGACTGCCCGGACGCCGAAGCCTTAGCAGCTTTTAAACATAATGTCCGAGACGAATGGCTCGCCAGACACCTCGGCCAAGAGAAGCCGAGAACAATGGCCGCGCTAACAAGTCTCATGACCTGCTTTTGTGCGGGGGAAGACAGCTGGCAAGCAAGATGCAGCACCAGCGACCCGAGTACATCCGAGATCAGAGATGGAAATGGAAAATCACGGCGCAGAAAGGACCAGCGCCGAAATAAAGAAAAAATCCCAAAGAACACGGTGGTCAACGCCGGATTCAAAAGCTCGCGGCCGAACAACAAAACACTGCCTCTTAAGGACAACAGTGATGAGCTAGACAACTTAAACAAAATTTTGGATCGGATATGTCAAATCCACAGCACCTCCGGAAGGCCTACAAACCACACCCACCGAGATTGTTGGGTCTTCAAACAGTCCGGCCGACTCAATGCCGAACACAAGGGGCTCGACGCGCCAAGCGAGGATGACAACGAACCCCACCAGCAGAGCGCCGGAAAACAAAAGACTTTCCCACAAGAAGTCAAAACAGTAAACTCACTTCATGTGATAATACGGAACAACAATGCGGCACCCGCCAAAGTAGGTGTCGCACGGTCCACCCCAGCGGAACCTCGAGATTGGATGTCAAAACCAATTACTTTCGACCACCTGGACTATTCCAGAAGTATTCGAAACACAGGATGGACTGCTCTGATATTGGATCCTATAATCGACGGACTACAATTTACACAAGTCCTGATGGATGGCGGCAGCGATTTAAACCTGCTATATCCGGACACAATCCGCAAGTTGGGGATAGACCTTACTAAAATTCAACATAGCCGCACTTCCTTCAAAGGAGTGACGCCAGGCCCTTACGCCAAGTGCACGGGCTCCTTACTACTAGAAGTTGTGTTCGGGTTACCCGACAACTTCCGACGCAGCAACTAATCTTTCATATCGCCCCATTCAAAAGTAGCCATCAAGCACTATTGGGACGTGAAGCTTTTGTCCGCTTTAGCGCAGTACCGCACTACGCGTCTCTTACACTCAAAATGCCCGGTCCACGCGGCATCATATCATTAAAAGGACGTTTAAGACCCCGGACACGGCTAGACGAGTCCGGCATAAATAAGCTAGGGGCTCCCTAGCCACACACCCCTTTACAAGGGGCTGTGCGTATGAGCAATAAGGAGCCAATAAAAGCTCAACTTTATTCATTTATTCATGCTTTGTTTTAAATACATTTTTGACACGATTACTTTTCAAACTAAGTTCCTCTCTTTTACAGATGAACAGCGTGTTACACCTGAGGGAGTCCTGGACTAGGGGGTGTCCGGACAGCCGGACTATCATCGTTCGCCGGACTCCAAGACTACGAAGATACAAGATTGAAGACTCCGTCCCGTGTCCGGATGGGACTTTCCTTGGCGTGGAAGGCAAGCTTGGCAATACGGATATGTAGATCTCCTACCATTGTAACCGACTCTGTAACCCTAGCCTTCTCCGGTGTCTATATAAACCGGAGGGCTTTAGTCCGTGAGGACACAACATACATTACAACAATCATACCATAGGCTAGCTTTAGGGTTTAGCCTCCTTTATCTCGTGGTAGATCCACTCTTGTACTACCCATATCATCAATATTAATCAAGCAGGATGTAGGGTTTTACCTCCATCAAGAGGGCGAAACAGGTAAAACATCGTGTCCCTTGTCTCTGTTACCATCCGCCTAGGCGCACAGTTCGGGACCCCCTACCGAGATCCGCGGTTTGACACCGACATTGGTGCTTTCATTGAGAGTTCCTCGTGTCGTCACCGATAGGCTCGATGGCATCTTCAATCAACAACGCTGTCCAGGGTGAGACTTTTCTCCCCGGACAGATCTTCGTATTCGGCGGCTTCGCACTGTGGGCTAATTCACTTGGCCATCTCGAGCAGATCAAAAGCTACCCACCGCCATCGGTCGATTCGAAGCCTAAACTTCACAGCCGACATCCGCGGGGACTTGATCTTCGACGGGCTCAAGCCAAAGCCAAGCGCGCCGCACTGTTACGATGGGCATGATCTAGCTCTGCCGCCGAACAGTGCCTTGGTGGCCGCACACGAATCCGCTCTGGCCCTTAGTCCGGAGCCGACCGCCCAGATCGAGGTCCGGTGGATGGACACCACCTCGGGGGCATCAACTTCCACGGCGATGGAGCCGAACACTAACCTTGTCCTTGCGGCTCGTGACTCGAGGTGCGGACTCCTGCGGACTCCGGACCGCCGCGCCCGCCAATCAAACTGATCGGGCGCTGGTTATGGAATTCACCGCGCGGACATCTTCCAACACTTGCCCTTTGGCGACATCCTAAATTCGTTAAAACACCTCTTTCTATCCGGAGAGGCCCGGCCGGACTACGGCCGGGGCGGTTGGGATTCGGGAGGCGAAGAAATTCAAAGCCCACCCACCACCCACTTTGTAGCCTTGTCGGCGATCTAACCGACATGCTAAACTATGACTCGAAGACATCGGCGGCATGGGCGGCGATCTTTGAGAGCGAACAAGAACCAGCGCCTATAGGGCACGGGAAGACCACCTCGTCATACGACGTATACATGGTGGATACCCCAAAAGGAAGCGATAACGAGGACCAACGGGGCGCGGCAGAAGATAATCCCGCCGACAAACAACCAAAACGGCGACGCAGACGCCACCCTAAGTCCCGCCTCGACAACAACAGCGCTCTTAATGACCCAGCAATACAGCAGGGCAAACCAGTGGACGACGAACACACAGACAAGCAACCGCCCGAACAGGACGAGTCAGATAATCAGTCCAGGCCCAGCGAAAACAATAGTCCAGATGACCTCACGCTGGACACACCGCCGGAGAATAAAAACCTTCGGAAAAGACTCGTCGCCATAGCAAGAAGCTTGAAGAAAGAAAAATGGAAGCTCAAAACAGCGGAAGATACACTCAGAATGAGGTGGAGCAAAGTGCTCAAAACCGCAGACAAATACGGCAATGGCCATCAATCAAAGAGCTACCCGAAGCGCAAGTTGCTGCGAGACTTGTGAGGAGGCCATAGAGCCCCCATAGTCAAAAAACAAAGAGGCCGCCTGGTTGGATAGACGGCCAGATGATAGGCCAAAATCTGAAAGCGGCACCGCACATAAGCCAACTAATGACCCTAGAAAGACAGATGGCCCAGCCAGGTCCATTTACGGGCCAAGAAAGAGGGCCCCAGGAAGCAACACAACACACCAAGTGTCCGAAGACATCGGTGCACCCAAATATAGGGGCGCCGCACACCCACTATGTTTCACCAATGAGGTGCTGGGTCACGAATTCCCAGCAGGATTTAAACCCATAAACATAGAGGCCTACGACGGAACAACAGACCCTGGAGTCTGGATAGAAGATTATATACTACACATACACATGGCTAGAGGAGATGATCTCCACGGCATAAAATACCTACCCCTCAAGCTCAAAGGGCCAGCCCGTCATTGGCTCAAAAGCCTCCCAGAAAACACTGTTGGAAGTTGGGAAGAGCTCGAGGACGCGTTTAGAGCAAATTTTCAAGGAACTTATGTCCGCCCTCCGGATGCAGATGATCTAAGTCATATAACTCAACAGCCCGGAGAGTCGGCGCGCAAATTCTGGAACAGGTTCCTCGCCAAAAAGAACCAAATAGTCGACTGTCCGGACACTGAAGCCTTAGCAGCTTTTAAGCACAACGTCCGAGACGAATGGCTCGCCAGACACCTTAGCCAAGAGAAGCCGAGGACAATGTCCGCGCTAACAAGCCTCATGACCCGCTTTTGTGCGGGAGAGGATAGCTGGCTAGCAAGATGCAGCACCAGCGACCCAAGTACATCCGAGATTAGGGATGGAAACGGAAAATCACGGCGCAGAAAAGAGCAGCACCGGAATAAATAGAAAATCCCAAAGAGCACGGCAGTCAACGCCGGATTCAAAAGCTCGCGGCCAAACAACAAAATACCGCCTCTTAAGGATAACAGCGATGAGCTATCCAACTTGAACAAGATTTTGGGTCGGATATGTCAAATCCACAAGACCCCTGGAAGGCCTGCAAACCCCACCCACCGAGATTGTTGGGTTTTCAAACAGTCCGGCCGACTAAACGCCGAACACAAGGGGCTCGACGCATCAAGCGAAGATGATAAACCCCACCAGCAGAGCACCGGAAAACAAAAGAATTTCCCACAAGAGGTCAAAGCTGTAAATTTACTCCATGTGATAATACGGAAAGACAGTGCGGCACCATTTAAAATGGGTCTCGCACGGTCCAACCCAGCGGAACATAGAGATTGGACATCAAAACCAATCACTTTCGACCACCTGGATTATTCCAGAAGCGTTCAAATGCGAGGATGGACTATACGATATTGGATCCTATAATCGACGGACTGCAATTTACACAAGTCCTGATGGACGGAGGCAGTGACGCCAGGCCCTTACGCCATGTGCACAGGCTCCTTATTACTAGAAGTTGTGTTCGGATCACCGAACAACTCTCGACGCGAAAAACTAATCTTTCATATCGTCCCATTTAAAAGTAGCTATCAAGCACTCTTGGGACGAGAAGCTTTTGTCCGCTTCAATGCCATACCACATTACGCGTCTATTACACTTAAGATGCCCGGTCCACGTGGCATCACTTCGGTACGAGGGTCATTTAAAGACCCCGGACACGGTCAGACGAGTCCGGCAAAAATAAGCTAGGGGCTCCCTAGCCGCACATCCCTTCAAAAGGGGCTGCGCGCACAAGTAACAGCGAGCTCATACAGACTCCGCTTTACTTATTTATATTTCTTCTTTCGTATATATTTTTCGCACGAGTTCCTTTCAAACTAAGTTCCTCTCTTTTTACAGATGAACAACGTGCACACCCGTCCAGGATAACGGCACAACGGAGACACAGGCGCAGACGCGCAGTAGGAACCCGTCTCGAGGATTCTTTTCAGATTAAGACCCTGCGTAAACCTTTTTTACTGTCTCTTGTTGTTATAATCCCTTGGTTTCTCCTTATAACCAAAGTGGAGCCTGACATTTTGACATCGGCCGCGTCAGAGGACCATGCCCGTACCTGGACACTCGGCGCTTAGGGCATTGTTCTGCCCATTATTATAAAGACCGAACACCTTAGGGAGTGTTCGGCGTCTCGAGTTAGGCCTTATATGCATCAGCTCCGAATCATGTCTTTGGTCAAATGTTGGGTTTGCCCGGCTCCTGTGTTTTGCTGCCTTACGTTCCGTATCATCAGCTAACGGCACCGGAGAACTCTGCGATTGTGCCCCAGTTAATTGGGCGGGCACCTCGATGAAAGCCGAAACCGATCATCATGATACTGCGAGCTAGTCAACCACTTGATCGACTACGGAATGTTTAGAATTCCTCGCTTTGTGAAGGACCGTTTCGGTCAGGCACACATCGCCCAATTCGGAGAAGCGCGGTGCCCCAAGGGCTATATCGTAGCCCACCCTCAAACTCAATGGCTAAGTGAAAGTGATAAAGCATCATAGTCCGGATTGCCTCGTTTGCTCGCTACCACCTCCTTAACAGACCGAGGCGTCGGATTAAGTGAAAACGTGCTATTTTTGCGAACACCCCGCACCTTGTGCGTGGGGGCAAGCCAAGATCGCAATCTTTCGGGTTATACAAGCGTATACATAAGCGGCCGCATAGGAGATATTTTAATACTTGGAACGCACAAGTATAAAAAGCGGTTACAACATAATCATTGTTTTACAAGATAAAACGTTCATTTGAACGTGACATTTTTCGAGCACTGCGACTCTATTACACGAGCGCCACGCATAACTTCCCCAAAATAGTGCTCGGCGGTTAACCGGCTTTCGTCCGAACCCTGGGCTGCAATAGCGGTGGCATCCATCTCTGTCCAATGTGTCTTCACACGGGCAAGGGCCATCCGCGCACCTTCTATGCAGGCCGACCTCTTCATCTCCTTGATATGCGGCACCGCTCCAAGAAATTGCGGCAATAAGCCGAAATAGCTCGTCGCCTTGGGCCTCTCTGGCCAGACATGAGCCACGACATCAGTCATGGCAAGTCCGGACAACCTGTTCAGCTCAGCCCATTCGGCCAACGTATCGGTCAACGGAAGTGAACGATCTGGACTATGGAATTGAGACCAAAATAGCTCTTTCGTCTTGTGATCCTTCTGGCTTCGGAAGTGCACACCGACATCAGCCGCACTTGCCGCTAAGTCCATATATGGATCCTCCGGACCCCACAGCTGGCCAAGTTGGGTATAATTTGGATCCGTAAACCAGCGACGCAGCAGAAAAGGCCTGCCAGCCACAATATCTCCGGCCTGGCGCAGCTCCTCCTTCATAGCCCGCATTGCAGAACGGGCATCCTTGGCCTCGGCGGTGGCCTTCCCCAGGTCTTCCCGCTCCGATAGGCACTCCTTTTCAAGAGCCTCATTGCGGTCGGCAGCATCCTTCAATTTCACGGCCAATTCGGCCATCTTTTCCCTAGCTAAGCGATGTGCAGCCTTTTCGGCTTTCAACTCCTCGGCCGCCCTCGAGGCAGCTGCATCACTCCTTCGGGCTTGCTCCTTAGCTTGAGCAAGCTCGGCCCGAAGGCTCTCCACAGCAGCAGCACCGTCTGTATCATAGCATATATATTGTCAGAAGCGGGCTTTGACTCCCTTAAATAAGTGACTGCGGAGAATTCATTTACCTTGCGACTCGTCAAGTCGCCGGTTGACAAGCGCGATGTCCGCATCCACCACATCGAGTTGTCGCATTAACTCGACAACTCCACTAGTCCGGCTAGCCCCCGGACTATCTGCCACCTGCATAGGAAGGGCGACATTCATTACCTGCGATTTTGATCCTCGGCACGCTGTCGCTTTCGACAACCTACCGAGTCTCAGGGGCTACTATCTATACAGGGCGCACTTCTATGTGCCAAATTGTCAAAAAGGTGCGTCGTTCTTGCATACCTCAAATCCCGCCAGCAAACTCCTGACGGCACTATGCAATCCGCTTTCGGCGGACGAAATCCTTCCAATCACCATACTCATCAAAGCACGGTGATCTTCTGAGATGGACGCCCTCTCAAGCAGATCCTTTAGCTCCCCCGGCCGGACACTACTTGGCGCCGCACTCTCCGGCCCCACCGGACTCTGGGATACCCTCCGAGACGATACTTCAGGCTTGTCTGCCCTGTCCGACGGCGCAGCAGACAGAGGCGTTTCGCTCTCCATCATCTCCGGACGAAGATCCCCCGAAGACGAACTCATCTGAGAAGGCCGCAGATCCGAACTGTAAGGTAAAAATTTCAGTTATCCACAGATGCACAAATAGGGGTATTTTCTTATTAATGAACCCCCCTTTTCCTACTTACGGCTTGCTATAGGGCTGATCCTTTAGAGACGATTGTACGTCCGGGCTCTCCCCGGACGCGGGACCCTCCGGTAAAGATTTCTTCCCCCGCTTAGGGGCTTTGGCCTCTGGTCTTGGGGCGGTCCTCTTCTCCCCCGAAGGAGGATTTTCGATCCCCCCCTCTTGGCGCCCCTTGGATGAGGTGATAGCTCTTCTATTTTCCCCATCGCCCCCTTCTACGGGCGCGACCTCCAACATTCTGACCAGCACGGGCTCCGGTGCGTTCTCGAGGAGGGCGGACACCTTATCAGCCGATCGTGCTACCCACTCGATGAAGAATAATGGGTTACAAAGCGAATTTCAGAAAAGCCAACAAAGCGAGCGTCCGGACTCGAGCTACTTACATGTATCAAGGCGATTGCGGCTTAGGCTGCGTCCTCGGTCATTTCGGACACGCGCTGCGGTCCGAAGAACAACTTGTACATCTCCACGGGCATCATACCCATGAAGTGTTGGAGAGTCCATGGTCCCTCCGGATCGAACTCCCATAACCGGAGAGGGGCCGGCGTTTTGCGGAAGCGAGAAGGCGCTGATTAGCATGACCTGCATCACCACAGCAGATTGATCTCCCTCGCTTGGAGGTCTCGAATCCGCCCTGCAATAAAGGCACGTCTCCGGGAGGCCCCCAATTGAGCCCTTGGTTGACCCACGACATCAATCGACGTGGAGGTCCCGGGCGGAATGAAGGTGGCGGCTTTTGCTTGCTGCCCTTCGGAGCGGTGATATAGAACCACTCCTGCTGCCACAAGCCGAGCTCCTCTTGGAAGGAGCCCTCGGCCCCGGGCATCGGCCCTCCCGCTTATAGCCGCCCGCGCCTCCGCAGCGCCCCCGATAATCTTGGCTCCACATTGAAGGTCTTCAGCCACAGGCCGAAGTGGGGGGTGACGCAGAGGAAGGCTTCGCAGATAATAATGAATGCGGGAATATGGAGGATGGACTCCGGAGCCAAGTCATGAAAATCTAGCCCGTAGTAGAACATGAGCCCTCTCACGAAGGGGTCCATCGAGAAGCCTAAACCTCGACGGAGGTGGGATACGAAGGCGACGTACTCACCGGGCTCGGAAGTGGGTACGGCCTGCCCTTGGGCTGGCAACCTGTGCGAAATCTCGTAGGACAGGTACTTGGCCTCACGCAGCTTTAGCACGTCCTCCTCCGTGACGGAGGAGGGCATCCACCGGCCCTGAAGGTCGAAGCCGGACATTGTTGAAGATCCGAAGCGCTCGAATCTGGGGCTCTGGGTGTTGGAACTTGGAGCAAGGAGAAGATTCGATGGAAGATTGAAGAAAAGAAACGAGCCTTGGTCCTCTTATAAAGGGGGAAAATACCAAGAGCCGTCTCCGTGACCGCTCGGGATTCACCTTCGATAGAGGAGGGGTGGCAACGGGCACGGTTGGGTTACTCACGCTCGTATTGATGAGAATCCCGGAGTAAGGGGAACACGATCTGCTGCCGACAAGGCGTGCCAGAAACCGCCGCTAAGCGTGCTTGAGGTGGTATAATAAAAAACGATTCAAGTAAAGGCTTGGTCGTGGTGTGACGTCATGCCGCAAAAATACGTCTGCAGATTGAACTTGTGTACATTTTATTCTCTCTACGGTAGAATGTGGAATTTATTTTGCAGAGCGGACACTATCCTGGTGTTCATGATCTTCTCGAACTATTCAAAGGAGGAACCCGCCTTGCAATGCCGAACATTATCGCGCGGACTTATCGTCATTGAAGCCTGGTTCGAGAGGCTCTTGAGGAGTCTGGACTAGGGGTGTCGGACAGCCGGACTATCATCGTCCGCGGACTCCAAGACTACGAAGATACAAGATTGAAAACTCCGTCCCGTGTCCGGATGGGACTTTCCTTGGCGTGGAAGGCAAGCTTGCAATCTGGATATGTTGATCTCCTACCATTGTAACCGACTCTGTGTAACCCTAGCCTTCTCCGGTGTCTATATAAACCGGATGGCTTTAGTCCATAGGACACAACATACATTACAACAATCATACCATAGGCTAGCTTTAGGGTTTAGCCTCCTTGATCTCGTGGTAGATCCACTCTTGTACTACCCATATCATCAATATTAATCAAGCAGGACGTAGGGTTTTACCTCCATCAACAGGGCCCGAACCTGGGTAAAACATCGTGTCCCTTGTCTCCTGTTACCATCCGCCTAGACGCACAGTTCGGGACCCCCTACCCGAGATCTTCCGGTTTTGACACCGACAACACCCGTCCAGGATACAGCACAACGGAGACACATGCGCAGACGTGCAGTAGGGACCCATTGCAAGGATTCTTTTCAGATTAAGACCCTGCGTAAACCTTTTTTACTGTCTCTTGTTGCTATACATCCCCTGGTTTCTCATCATAACCAGAGAGGAGGCTGACATTTTGGCATCGGCCGCGTCAGTGGACCTTGCGTGTACCTGGACACTAGGGGCTTAGGGCATTGATCTGCCCGTCATCATAAAGACCGAACACCTCAGGGAGTGTTCGGCGTCTCGAGTTAGGCCTTATATGCATCAGCTCCGAATCAAGTCTTTGGTCAAATGTTGGGTTTGCCCAGCTCCTGTGTTTTGCTGCCTTACGTTCCGTATCATCGGCTAACGCGGCACTAGGAGAACTACTGCGATTGTGCCCCGGTTCGGCCGGGTGGGCACCTCGATGAAAGCCAAACCGATCTGTCATGATGTGGCGAGAGACGGTCAACCACTCGATCGACCTCGGAATGTTTAGAATTCCTCCGCTTTGTCGAAGGACCGCTTCTCGGTCGAGCACACCGCGCCCAAATATGGGCATGTGCCCCTAGGGGCTATATCGTAGCCCACCCTCGAACTCCTATGGCTAAGTGAAAGTGATAAAGCATTATAGTCTGGTTGCCTCGTTTGCTACGCTACCACCTCCTTCACAGGACCTAGACGTTGGATTAAGTGTGAAAATGCGCTATTTCACAAACACCCCCGCACTATGTGCGTGGGGGCTGAAGCCGAAGACTGCCATCCTTCAGGTTATACACAAGTATACATTAACGGCCGCACAGGAGATATTTCAATACTTGAACGCACAAGTACAAAAAGCACTTATATTATAAACATCATTTTACAAACCATAACGTTCATTTGAACATGACATTTTTTGAGCACTGCGACTCTATTACACGAGCACCACACAGAACTTCCCCAAAATAGTGCTCGGCGGGTATGCAGCTCTCGTCAAGAACCACAGGCGCAACATGGTGGCATCCATCTCCGCCCAGTGTGTCTTCACACGGGCGAGCGCCATCCTTGCACCCTCTATGCAGGCTGACCGCTTCATCGCCTTGATATGCGGCACCGCCCCAAGAAATTGCTGCAATAAGCCAAAATAACTCTTCGGCTTGGGCCTATCCGGCCAGACATGAGCCACGATATGTGTCATGGCAAGTCCGGACAGCCTATTCAGCTCAGCCCACTCAGCCAACCGATCGGTCAACTTCACGGCCATTTCGGCCATCTCCTCCCTACTTCGGCAGTGAGCAGCCTTTTCGGCTTCTAGCTCTTCGGCCGCCCTCGAGGCAGCCGCATCACTCCTTCTGGCCTGCTCCTTGGTTCGAGCAAGTTCTGCCTGAAGGCTCTCCACAGCGGCGGCAACATCTGCATTGAGCACACATCTTGTAAGGAGTGGGCTTCGGCTCCCTTACTAGGTGACTGAGGGAGTCCTGGACTAGGGGGTGTCCGGACAGCCGGACTCCAAGACTATGAAGATACAACATTAAAGACTTCATCCCATGTCCGGATGGGACTTTCCTTGGCGTGGAAGGCAAGCTTGGCGATACGGATATGTAGATCTCCTACCATTGTAACCGACTCTGTGTAACCCTAGCCCTCTCTGGTGTCTATATAAACCGGAGGGTTTTAGTCCATAGGACACAACAACCATTACAACAATCATACCATAGGCTAGCTTCTAGGGTTTAGCCTCCTTGATCTCGTGGTAGATCCACTCTTGTACTACCCATATCATCAATATCAATCAAGCGGGAGTAGGGTTTTACCTCCATCGAGAGGGCCGAACACAGGTAAAAACATCGTGTCCCTTGTCTCCTGTTACCATCCGCCTAGACACACAGTTCGAGACCCCTACCGAGATCCGCGGTTTGACATCGACATTGGTGCTTTCATTGAGAGTTCCTCTGCGTCAGTCACCGATAGGAAGGATGCCTCCTCCGTCTTCAGGGCGGTATTTTCGTCAAAGGAGCCTTGGCCGCCGGCCAAACTATCCGGCTTGGTGGTTTTCTTATGACCGCCTGTCCGGCCACCGCTTCGACAATGACCTCTCAGGTCGTCAAAAGCAATCTTCACGTCAGCTTGGAATTCGCCGAGAGGCTAGATCCAATAGAGCTCTCGTCCGTAAACGAGCTCTTGGATCGCATCGCCGGCCTGGGAGTCGCTACGGACTACAATCAGATTGGGCTTAAAACCGATCTGAGAGAGATTAACTCTCCCCATGTCACCCACCACGTTGGAGTGGTAGAGGAACAATCCGGCGACTCTTCTCCTGTATTGAAAACTATTCATGTCCGGGCTCCCGAACCCTCCATGCCGGATTCCCGCGGAGGGACGGACTTCGATCAAGCACTGAACTTAAAGTCAGGCATCAGACCAGACTCGTTGGACAACATCCAGCAATCCAAGCTTCCAAATTTGGAAACTTCTCGGCCTTCAAGCCTTGAGATGGGCAGGGTTCCAGACTTAATTCCACTCGCCCACCCAGACATATGAGATCTATCTCTAATCCAGCAAGAGCCCGCTGAAACAGTACATCACTACTGGGCCAGATTCCTCCTGGTTATGGACAGGATAAAGGATTGCCGAGAGGAAAACGCAATCTCAATTTTTTGCAATAATTGCACGGACGAGGAATCTTGAGCGCGTCGGCCGTCGTGAAATTACACGCCACGACTGGCGTCCATAGTACGAAGTCTTGTGCGATGGAGAGTTTCCGGAAAACCGAAAATAAGTTTTGGGACAATCCGGCCCCGAATAAAACCCTAGTCCGAAACAAAAGGGTGCATTACACTCAGGCACCAGATACAAAAACCAAAAAGCAAAAACCCCATAAAGGGCACGAAACCGTACTGGAGGGATGGCTTAGCGGACCTTGTAAAATTCACAGTACAGAGGGCACCATCCCAACACATAGCCTTCGAGCATGTTGGATATTACGGCAGGTGGCCAAAAGTGGCGAGGAGCTTCTAGCCCCGGAAAACCACTCCAACAATACCGGTACGGTATCAACAGTCTTCGAGACTTTCGCATCAAATAATATGCGGAAACGAACAATCCACAGCCTCGCTGAAGTCTACCAAGTAGCAACAACAAATCCATGGAGCGACACAGCCATCACCTTCAACGCCAGCGATGAACCTAAATTCCAAATAGCTCGAGCACCAGCCGCACTGGTACTTAGTCCAATAGTGGACGGCTTTCGACTTACAAAGGTCCTCATGGATGGCGGCAGCGGATTAAACCTCATCTACGAGGAAACTCTTCAAAAATGGAAATAGACGGAGCCGCATTGAGCGAAGCAGCACAACCTTCAGAGGAATAATCCCTAGCGGAAGCGCTGCACGGAAAAATCACACTCGATGTGGTGTTCGGCTCGCCGGACAATTACAGATCCGAAGAAGTCATGTTCCAAGTGGCCCCGTTCAACAACGGATATCACACTATATTAGGACGAGAGGCATTCACAAATTTTCAAGCCGTACCCCATTACGGGTACATGAAGCTCAAAATGCCTGGGCCCGGCGGAATAATCACTCTCGTTAGTGATCCGGACATAGCACTCCGCGCCGAAAACAAGACATCGCATTAGCCCCGAGGCACTATCAAAGCCCTAGCGGCAGAAGAACTCACCGCGCTGCGCCTCGTGAATAGAGACAATGTGGTACTCGATAAGAGATCCAAGTCCACCTCCTTTAAACCAGCGGACGAAATAGTAAAATTCCAGGTCCATCCAACGGACCCGACAAAGACGGCTTCCATCGGGGCACAGTTGAACCCTCATGTAGACGCCAAGATCTGCGAGAATTCCTTCGGGAAAATTGGGACATTTACTTTGGCACCCTTCGGATATGCCCGAATCCCACGCAGATTGGCGTAACACAGCCTAAATATCCACGAAAGGATTCAAGCGACCAAACAGGCTCTTGACGATTTTCCAACCCAAAAGACAAGCAATGGGAGAAGAGCTAGCCAAACTATTGGAAGCCGGATTCATCGAGACATCAAACATCGGATTGGCTAGCAAACCTGGTAATGGTACCAAGAAGGACAAATCCACGGCGCCTATGTGTCGATTTTAAAGACCTCAACAAGGCCTGCCCAAAGGATCCCTTCCCCCTCCCCCGCATCGACCAGATAATCGACGCTACCGCAGGACACGATTCACTGTGCTTCCTTGATGCATACTCCGGCTACCATCAAATCAAGATGGCGGAAGCAGACAAAGCCGCAATGGCATTCATCAGTCCATACGGACCATTCTGCTTCAACACGATGCCCTTCGGACTTAAAAATGCCGGCGCAACATATCAGCGCATGATTCAAACATGTCTGGCCACCCAGATCGGCAAAACAGTAGAGGCATACGTAGACGTCATAGTCGTCAAAACCAAACACGTCGAAACTCTAGTAGACGACTTGAGGCTCACATTCGACAACCTCAGAGCATATGACATCAAGCTGAATCCGGAAAATGCGTTTTCGGCATACCAGCCGGAAAGCTCCTGGGCTTCATTGTATCCGGTAGAGGAATTGAAGCAAACCCGGCCAAAATCCGAGCCCTGTCACAGCTAGATATTCCAAAAGACCTCAAACAAATACAAAAATTGACTGGATGCGTGGCGGCTCTAAGCCGCTTTATTTCCCGTCTAGGAGAAAAGGCATTGCCCCTCTATCGCCTCCTTAGGCGCACCGAACACTTCGAGTGGACGGATGCTGCCACTGACGGACTCGAAGAAATAAAAGCCATATTGGCAACAAATCCGGTCTGGCTGCGCCCAACTCGGGCGAACCAATGTTGTTATACATCGCAACACATCAAGTTGTAAGCGAAGTACTCGTCGTCGAGCGAGAGGCGAAGGGCATAAATTCCCTCTTCAAAAACCAGTGTACTACGATCCATATGTTAACCCCCGCAAGTCCGTTACCGCACTATCAAAAGATAGCGTATGCGGTGTTCATAGTATCCCGGAAGCTCGACACTACTTTCAAGAGTGTTTGATAACGGATGGCCTCCGAAGAACCCCTCAACGACATTATAAACAACCGCAAGCAGCAGGCAGGATTGCAAAATGGGCCATTGAGCTCTTACCATTCGATATAACTTACAAACCTCGCGAGCTATAAAGTCACAAGTTTTGGCTGACTTCGTCATTGAATGGACGGCGAACTCCTAAAGAGTACGGGCGATACTCCAATTGGATTATGCACCGACGGCTCTAAAATGTTGGCGGATTGGGGCTGGCGTCGTATTGAGCGTTCCCAACCGGGACAGAGTCCAATCGTGCCGAGATAATTTACACGGACTCCAACAACGTAGCCGAATACGAGGCCCTTTTACATGGCCTCCGGATGGCAATCTCCATGGGCATTCAACGGCTAGAGGTGCGCGGGGATTCAAACCTTGCAATATCCCAAATAAATGGAGACTTTGATGCCAAGGATCCAAAAATGGCAGCATATCGCAACGTTGTCCTAAAAATGTCAGCTCGGTTTGAAGGACTTGAATTCCATCACGTAGCCCAGGATAATAACCAAGCAGCCGACGTACTGGCACGCATCGGCGCAAAACATGACGATGTCCCTCCAAACATCTTCCTGGAACGGCTCTTTAAGCCATTCGTACTATGGGAAGAGGAGTCCGGAAATAACAAACCGGAAATAGCCACACCAACCGACGCAGAGCAATCTGACATAACCGGCGATTCAGCCGATGAAATAACACCTTCAGCCCACGACATAATGGCAGTAATCGCCCCGTGGACAGAACCATTCCTAGCCTACTTGCTTAGGCAGGAACTTCCCGAAGACCAAAATGAGGCCCGCTGCATTGTCCGGCGATCTAAAGCCTACAAGGTCCATGAGGAGAACTTTATAAGAAAAGCACAACGGAGTCCTTCAAAGGTGTATCTCCAAGAGGAAGGGCAAAACCTTACGGCTGAAATTCATGCGGACTAAGCGGACACCACGACGCAGCTCGGGCCCTTGTAGGAAAGACATTCCGTATAGGATTTTATTGGCCAACGGCCAGGCAGAATCTCGGGACTTAGTCCAAAGATGCGTTGGTTGTCGACACTTTGCTAATCGAGCCATATGCCACCCACCGCCCTCAAAACTATACCCATTACGGCCGTTCATGATGCAGGGTCTTGACATGGTTGGATCCCTTAAAGGAGGAACCCACAAGCAAAGGTACCTATTGGTCATGGTGGACAAATTCACCAAATGGATAGAGGCCAAGCCAGTCAAACGGCAGAGTCGGGACGGTGATAGACTTTATCTCGGGGTAGTACATCGTTATGGTGTCCCCACAAAGATCATCACCGATAGCGGCACGAACTTCACGGCCGACGAGGTTCAATCATGGTGCAAAAATATGGGCATTAAGCTCGATTACGCTTCAGACTATCATCCTCAAACCAACGGTCAAGTGGAGCGAGCAAATGGTCTAATAATGGCGGCATCAAACCCGAGCTAGTGCGGTCACTTACAATCGACACGCCTTTGGGTAGAGGAGCTAGACTCCGTACTCTGGGGGCTGCGGACAATGCCCAACCGTACTACCGGATTCACACCATTTTTATGGTATACGGCGCATAGACAGTTCTACCCTGCGACATCATTCATGACTCACCTCGAGTGCGCATGTACGAAGAAAGAGAAGCTGAGCTGGATCGGCAGGACAACTTGGACGCATTGGAGGAAGAACGCGGCGTCGCCAAGGCTCGTTCCGCATTCTATCGCCAGCGAGCTCGAAGATATCAAAGCAGAGAATGCGGGCCAAGACTTACGACATTGGCGAACTAGTTCTACGCTGCGGACAAGAAAAAGGACAAGCTCAAGCCCAAAATGGGAGGGCCCTTCATTATCGATCAAGTCGACCGACGGCTGAGCCGTCTCTGAAATGTGTCGGACAACCGACTCGAGCCGAACCCATGGAACGCAGCCCGCCTCCGAAGATTCTATGCCTAGCGCTGGACTAAGAGTTCGTCCCCTTCCCCTGTCCAAACTTTTACACTTCAGCTGTCTTTTGTTTCTCTTTCTTCCCTCAACCCTTTTCCTAAAAAGCCCTTAAGGGCCTACTTGCGCATTGTTCACACACACTTGATGTGCCATCCGCACTCATTATACCTGGGGGCTTCTTTACCAGAAGCTTAATTATAAGGGCTTCATGCCCAGCACATGTGTCAAGCTTCCACATGTACCTTTTATTCACCATTATATGCATCGATATGACTTAAGTTTTGGCCAAGCTGGGTTGCCTGGCTCCTCTGCTTACCCCTACGTTCCCGATTGTTCGGCTAGGAGGTAAAGGGAGCACCTCTACAATTGTTACTGCTGGGTCAAGCGGATGTGTACCTCAGACTGGGTGAAGCCGAAAGCTAGCGTTCTTAAGGGAATATTCGGTCGGTGACTTGAAAGATGATTTTTTACCTACTTATTTATCTGCCCCGGATGCTTTTACGCTCTTTTCGCAAGATCCGGACATGCACTTTAGGGCATGCCTCCTGTGAAAAGGAACCCTTAACGGAACTATTCTCCTGGAAGATGTTTCTTACTAACCATGTAATATAACATAACTAGTTGGGCACTTGTCTGATAAAGCACTAATGACCTCTACGCCTGGTCTCCATGCATGCCACGGTTGTTTTTCAACCGAGAAGGTATTCGACACACTCCGGACTCTAGGGTCCAGAGGTTGAAGTGAAAAGGTCGGCAAAGACAAACGATCTACAATCCGGCTAGAAGGCATTTCACATGTCATTTTAAAATACATTGTCAAATCTACTGACTGTATTCCTCCTCAATCCCGTCTAACAGGCTGTCTAATTTACAGTCCCATTGGGAAAATTTAGCGCCCAACTCTACTTGGCCGTATACTAAACTCACAGGGATCTCCTTCCCATCGGGCCCCACAGGTCCGACCTCGGCCATGTGGTTGGGATCCGCCTTCTTATACCACGTCTTCACCATGGCCCAGGCCTCCACAGCACCTTGGCGGCGGGCGAAATCTTCCATAAGCGGGCGCTGCCGCACTCTGAAGCTTCTCCGCAAGCTCCCCAAGGCCCTCGGGTAGGGAGAGGGCGGCCATAAAAGCTTGACGGCGCCGCTCATTGCTGCCGAACTCGTTCGAGCAGCTGCAACGATTCGGAAGTTGATCACCCGTCGATATGGGCATCTCCTCTGCGGGCGACTGTGAGTACACCTCTGAGACATATTTTGTCAATTGACTTCCTCGCCGAACTCTTCTTTTCAAAGGAGTTCGCTCAAGCACTTACTATAGATGCGCGACGGCCGCTGATTCTCCTTAACGGAGCAGACAGCTCGGCCCGAACACCTTTCAGCTCTTCTCCGAGCTGGGCGTGGGCATCCTGGGCTTGTTCCTTTCTGCTGCACTCTATTCAACACCCTCTCGCCGGCCTTCACCGGCGCAGATAGTTCTTACTGTCCGGATCTTGTCCGCAGCAGCTGCAATGTCATTATTAGACTTGCGCGCCGCCGCACACCGCTTATATTTTTAAAATAATGTGTTACGGGAGGGGTCTCTGTGTTTCCTCTGCTGCAGCAAGTCTTGACCTCGAGTTGGGCCTTGCACTCTTGCAGCCCCGAGACAGTTGGGTATTCTTCTCCGTAAGATCCTGCGTTTCAAATGATCCTTAAATCAGTTAACATAACTACTTTAAGTCTCGGGGGCTACTGGCACATACAACTATTAAATTCTCTTACCCGTATGTCTTTTACATACTGCTCCGTGGCTCTGGTAAAACCATCTTGAGCAGCACGGAGGTGTGCGTCCCCCGCGTTAAAGGCATTCAACGCCTCAGGGGAGAAGCACGCGTCACGAAATACTGTTCGGCGGCGCCTATGGTTCATGGCGCTCTCCACCTCAGACTTGGTGGCGGATAGTCTGTCAGCATCCTCCGTTGGAGGAGTGTCCGGCTCGCGCCTTGCGCTCACCTCCCCCTCCAGACCAGGTGCTGGAGCCTGGCTGGTAGAGGTTGGATTGGCAACCTCTACGCCCGCAATCCGGCGGGCGCTTTTTCTCCTACAAAAGTCGTGAGCACTCAAACGCTTCCTAGGAATGTTGCTCCAAATAATGAACTATGAGCTATACCTTTGCGGCGACGTTTCAATCCGAGCCGCGCTCCTCTTCCGCCTACTGGTCCGGACTGGCCTTTGTTGGTCAGTCGCCGCAGGCTCGGCTTCCCGCCTTGAAGGCGCTTCCTGCAAAACACCATCGTATGCGAAGGTCAGAAATGAGCAAGGAGGAAATAATGGTGTCGGGACTTCGGTCACAATCACCTGGGAAGCCGGATATAGTCCGGGGTAGTCAGCCGCAATGGCAACTAAAGCATTATCCATGCTGAGCTGGTGGAACACCCCGTTGATTAGCTCCACCTTTATGTCCGGATCCTCTTTGGAGGCCGGATCCTGGGATCTCTCTGGATCCTCGGGTTGCGGAGCTGGACTTAGCATGTCCTCCACAACCCGACGCAGCTCCTGCGTTGAAAAACATAATATAAGAAACTTAAACTTTGAAAGCATGGGTCGGGCACGTAAAGTGTTCGCTTACCCAGCGCCGAGGGTTATTCATGGAGAACCCATTCGATGAGTTCATCTGGAGGAAGTCCTCCTTCTCCCCCTTGTACAGGCCGGACAGGATCTTCGCCAGGTCCTCGGCCAAACCCGGCCATTTGCGGCCATGACGGGTGGCATCGTCCTCCCCATTGAAATCCCACATGGGGTGGCCCCTGTATTGTACTGGTTGCACCCCCCGCATAATGCATGTTGCCATGACTCCAATCATGGTCAACCCGGAATGGGCCAGTAACCTTATCCGGCCCATCAAATAATGGACGCTCTTGTCTTCCTCCAGTTGGGGGCTCCGCGGACACCAACTAAGGCGTTTCTTCAGAGGGAGCAGATCTTGAACTCCGGGAGGCCGATCCGAGCAGGTCCCGGCGGAGCGTCTTCTATGTAAAACCATTCGAAGGCCGGTCTTGGACGCTTAGGGGTTCCGGATGGATATCCGTCCGGCAATCGCCATATTTCGCGCCGCCCACTTGATATATGGACCCTCGTGAGAGCGGGGTACAAGGCGAACAACCTCTTCCACGAGTGCAAAATGGGGCTTGATGCGTAAATAGCTCGCAAGAGCTACGAAGCCCGCGATATGCGAGGATAGTGGCGGGTGTGAGGTGATGGAGCTGGAGTCCGTAGAACTCCAGGAGCCCGCGGAGGAACGGATGTATAGGAAATCTGAGCCCCCTTATCAGATAGGGGACGAAGCATACCCGCTCCCCTTTGTTGGGACTTGGGGCAGCCTCCTCTTGCTTCCCACCTTGGTAGGTGGCCAACCCAGCTCGAACCGGGACCATGAAGGCCGGAGGGAGATATCCCTTTGCTTGAGGCGTCACCAGCTCGCTGTCAGGGACAGAACATCTCCGCTTGAGCCTCTGGCGGTGGGCTGGGAGCGCGAGAGGAGGCAGCGTCGACGGTCCATGATGGAATGGATTTTTGGTCGGAGGCGCTTCGATGAGTACTCGCGGAAGGAAGATGGTGTGATTTGGATCTGGATTCTTGCCTCTCTTATAGGCAGATCATTTGCACAACTAGGGGTAAAACCTAAAAGATACCCTGGCTTTTCGCATTCATGCGACGCGTGGAGGATGGCCATTATTGGGCGTGGAAGCCAAGAAGCGCAACATTGATAAGGAAGCCGGACACTGTTCGGCAAACACACGGAATTTGGAGGAGAACCCGCCTTGCAATGTCGAAGACTATATACGCGCTGGACTTATCGTCATTGAAGCCTGGTTCGGGGGCTACTGAGGGAGTCCTAGACTAGGGGGTGTCCGGACAGCTGGACTATCATCGTCCGCCGGACTCCAAGACTATGAAGATACAAGATTGAAGACTTCGTCCCGTGTCCGGATGGGACTTTCCTTGGCGTGGAAGGCAAGCTTGGCGATACGGATATGTAGATCTCCTACCATTGTAACCGACTCTGTAACCCTAGCCCTCTCCGGTGTCTATATAAACCGGAGGGTTTTAGTCCAGAGACACAACAACCATTACAACAATCATACCATAGGCTAGCTTCTAGGGTTTAGCCTCCTTGATCTCGTGGTAGATCCACTCTTGTACTACCCATATCATCAATATCAATCAAGCAGGGAGTAGGGTTTTACCTCCATCGAGAGGGCCCGAACCTGGGTAAAAAGATCGTGTCCCTTGTCTCCTGTTACCATCCACCAAGACGCACAGTTCGGGACCCCCTACCCGAGATCCGCCGGTTTTGACACCGACAGTGACCACGGAGAAAAACCTACCTTGTGACTCGTCAAGTCGCTTATTGACCAGCGCGATGTCCGCATCCGCAACGTCAAGTTGCCGCTTTAGTTCGGCAACTCCATCAGTCCAGCTGGCCACCGGACTATCCACCACCTGGATAGGAAAGGCGAAAACCAATACCTGTGATTTTGATCCTCTGCACGCTGTCGCTCTCGACAACCTACCGAGTCCCAGGGGCTACTAGCTATACAGGGCGCACTTCATGTGTAAAACTGTCAAAAGGCATGTCATTTTTACATACCTCAAACCCCACCAGCAAACTTCTGACGGCATCATGCAACCCGCCTTCGGCAGACGAAATTCTTCCAATCACCATACTCATCAATTTATGGTGATCTTCTGAGATAGACGCCCTCTCAAGCAGATCCCTCAGCTCCCTCGGCCGTACACTAGTTGGCGCCGAACTCTTCGGCTCAGCCGGGCTCGGGGATACCCTCCGTGATGACACCTCAGGGTCGTTCGCTCCACCTGATGGCGCGGCGCATGGAGGCGTCTCGCTCTCCATCATCTCCGGACGAAGGTCCCCCGAAGATGAGCTCATCTGAGAAGGATGGAGATCCGAACTACATGGTAAAAACTTAAGTTATCCTCAGAAGCGCAAATAGGGATGCCCCTTATTACAAAACTCCCTTTTTTCTACTTACGGCTCGCTGGAGGGCTGATTCTTTAGGGGAGACTGTGTGGCCGGGGCCTCCCCGGACGCAGGACCCTCTGGTGAAGATCTCTTCCCCCACTTCGGGGCTTTGGCCTCTGGGTTTTCGGAAGCGGTCCTCTTCTCCCCTTGGAAGGAGGGATTCTTGATCCCCCCTTTCTCAAAAGCCTCCTTGGTTGAGGCGGTAGTTTCTCTATTCTCCCCTTCGCCTTCCTCTGAAGGCACAACCTCTAGCATCCTGACCAACACGGGATCCGGCGCGGTCTCTGGGAGGGGGTCGGACACCGTATCAGTTTTGCTTGCACTATCCACTCCTGTTTAGAGGACAATTGGTTAAAAGGCGAATCATAGAAAGGCAAACAAATGGTATGTCCGGACACAGAGCTACTTACTTGTGTATCCGGGCAATTGCAGCTTAGGCCGGCGTGCTCGGTCAATTCCGGACACACCTCTCGTGATCCGAAGAACAATTTGTACATCTCCACGGGTGTCGTACCCATGAAATGTTGGAGAATTCGTGGTCCCTCCGGATTAAATTCCCACAGCCGGAGAGGACGGCGTTTGCAGGGCAGGAGACGCCTAATCAGCATGACCTGCACCACCACGACCAGATCGATCTCCCTCGCTTGGAGGTCTCGAATCCGGTCCTGCAATAGGGGCGCGTCCTTTGACGGCCCCCAGTTGAGCCCTTGGCTGACCCATGACATCAGCCACTGTGGAGGGCCCGAGCGGAAGATGGGCGGCGGCACTGCTGCTTGCCCTCAGGAGCGGTTATGTAGAACCACTCCTGCTGCCACAAGCCGAGCTCCTCCTGGAAAGAGCCGTCGGGCCATGGAGCGTCGACCCTTCTGCTTACAACCGCCCCGCCGCACTCTGCTTGACGCCCCTCGATCATCTTCGGCTCCACGTCGAAGGTCTTAAGCCATAAGCCGCAGTGAGGGGTAATGCGGAGGAAGGCTTCGAAGACGACAATGAATGAAGAGATATGGAGGATGGACTCCGGGGCCAAGTCGTGGAATTCCAACCCATAGTAAAACATGAGCCCTCTCACAAAAGGATCCATCGGGAAGCCTAAACCCCGACGGAGGTGGGACACAAACACGACATACTCGCCGGGATCGGGGGTGGGAATGACTTGCCCTTTGGCGGGCAACCTATGCGAAATCTCGTAAGTCAGGTATTTGGCTTCTTGCAGCTTTAGCACGTCCTCTTCCGTGATGGAGGAGGGCATCCACCGGCCCTGTGGGTCGGAGCCGGACATTGTTGAAGGTTTGAAGCGCTCGAATCTGGGGCTCTGGGTGTTGGAACTCGGGGCGAGGATAAGATTCGATTGCGGATTGAAGAAAGGAAACAAGCCTTGGTCCCATTATAAAGAGGGAGAATACCAAGAGCCGTCCCCGTGACCGTTTGGGACTCGCCTCCGATAGAGGGGGCGTGGCAACGGGTACGGTTGGGTTACCCACGTCCGTATTGATGGGAATCCCAGAATAAGGGGACACGATCTCTGCTTCGACAAGACGTGCCAAGGAAACCGCTTCGCTAAATGTGCTGAGGTGGTATAATAAAAAACGATTCAAGTAAAGGCTTGGTGGTGGTATGACGTCATGCCACAAAATACGTCAGCAGATTGAACTTGTGTACATATTATTCTCTCTATGGTGGAATGTGGAATTTAGTTTACAGAGCCGGACACTATCCTGGTGTTCACAAATCTTCTATGAATTATTCGGAAGAGGAACCCGCCTTGCAATGCCGAACAATATGCGCGCCGGACTCATCGTCATTGAAGCCTGGTTCAGGGGCTACTGAGGGAGTCCTGGACTAGGGGGTGTCCGGATAGCCGGACTATCATCATCGGCCGGACTCCAAGACTACAAAGATACAAGATTGAAGACTTCGTCCCATGTCCGGATGGGACTTTCCTTGGCGTGGAAGGCAAGCTTGGCGATACGGATATGTAGATCTCCTACCATTGTAACTGACTCTGTGTAACCTTAGCCCTCTCTGTGTCTATATAAACCGGAGGGTTTTAGTCCGTAGGACACACAACCATTACAAAAATCATACCATAGGCTAGCTTCTAGGGTTTAGCCTCCTTGATCTCGTGGTATATCCACTCTTGTACTACCCATATCATCAATATCAATCAAGCAGGAATAGGGTTTTACCTCCATCGAGAGGGCCCGAACCTGGGTAAAAACATCGTGTCCCTTGTCTCCTGTTACAATCCGCCTAGACGCACAGTTCGGGACCCCCTACCCAAGATTCGCCGGTTTTGACACCGACAAATGGCCACCCTCACTCGAAATCAGGAGAGCTTGGAAAGAATCATGGAACTAAAATTCCATGATCTAGATGTCAAAGTAACTGAGATTCAGTCAGTTGTGGAGCAGCTATAGGATGACATGCAGGAGAGGCAAGGCAAGACTACCACTAATGTATTTGCCAGAGTGCCTAGAGCTCAGAGGTCAACTGCTGTGCCTGTGACAGACACCAGAGCCACATCATCTGCACCAGCTACAGCTCCTACAGCTCCAGTGCAACCAGCTCCAGCATCAACTCCTCCAGCTCCATCCACTTCAACTGAAGCCTTCGTTCTTGGAGTTATCCGGACACCACCACCTGAAGATCAAGCCTGAGATTCGATCTAGCACTATGCATTTTCTATGGACTTTTTGGTAACTTGTTGCCAAAGGGGGAGAAAAATGTGTAGATCATAGGCTTTGAGAGAGAGAGAGAGTGTTGCTTTTGTTCTCTCTTGCTTTGGTGGTTAAACTTGTTTGCTTTTGATTTCTTGAGATACTATGCTATTTTTGTGAGACATTGATGATCTTGTGTTCGATCATAAGCTACACTTATGCATGTTTGATGATATTATCCTATACTATCCATATGTGATCATTCACTTTGCTTGGTGATGAGTGCATGTATTCAATCTTTATCATTTTGAGCGCTCCACCAAGATGTATGTGACATGGAAGAGTAACCCATGAGACTAATTCCTTGTGCATTTGCAGTCCAAAGCAAATCCTAAACTATGCACAAAATTAGGGGGAGCTCTTGCTTATCACATACTTCTCAAAGCGACGATGTTTTTCAATCTTATTATCGTTTGTCGAAGCTTTGATCTATATGTTGTCATCAATTGACAAAATGGGGGAGATTGAAAGTGCAACTATCCCTAAGTGGTTTTGGTAATTCATAACAACATATAGCTCATTGAGCTAATGCTATTCCAAGACTATTATTTCAGGAAAGCTCAATGAATGGCATGGCATGGATGATGAAAGTGGATCCCTCAAAATACTAATGACAAAGGATTGGCTCAAGCTCAAAAGCTCAAGACTCTTCATTTTATATTTTAGTGATCCAAGATCACATTGAGTCTATAGGAAAAGCCAATACTATCAAGGAGGGATGAGGTGTTGCTTAATGAGCCTCTTGCTTCATGTGCTTAGTGATATGCTCCACGTACCCTCAACTACTTTCTCACATCCACATATGACCTAAACCTAAAGCCAAAATTGGTCACACCGATTCTTTCTATCCGGCGCCACCGAGTTTAAATGTCATAGCCACTGTCACAAACCCTAGGCAAATCGGTCTTACCGATAGGGATCTCGGTCTCACCGAGATGGGATTGTAATCTCTCTGTTTCCCTTCGTAACATTTTGGTCTAACCGAAGTGAGCGATCGGTCCCACCGAGATTGCAATGTAAAATCTCTGCTTCCCTTTTGTAACATTTGGTCTCACCGAAACCATCGGTCCCACCGAGTTTACGACCAACTCTCTGGAAAGCTTATTACCAAAATCGGTCTCACCGAGTTTGTATGTCAGTCTTACCGAGATTACGTTATGCCCTAACCCTAACCGAATAAGTCCTACGGGTTGCATGTCGGTCCACGAAAATCCTAACGGTCACTAGGTTTACTAAATCGGTCCGATCGAGTCTGTTGAATCGGTCCCACGAGTTTGGTAAATTGTGTGTAACGGTTAGATTTTGTGTGGAGGCTATATATACCCCTCCACCTCCTCTTCATTCGTGGAGAGAGCCATCAGAACAAACCTACACTTCCAACTTACCATTTCTGAGAGAGAACTACCTACTCATGTGTTGAGGCCAAGCTATTCCATTCCTACCATATGAATCTTGATCTCTAGCCTTCCCCAAGTTGCTTTCCACTCAAATGTTCTTTCCACCAGATCCAAATCCTATGAGAGAGTTGAGCGTTGGGGAGACTATCATTTGAAGCACAAGAGCAAGGAGTTCATCATCAACGCACCATTTGTTACTTCTTGGAGAGTGGTGTCTCCTAGATTGGCTAGGTGTCACTTGGGAGCCTCCGACAAGATTGTGGAGTTGAACCAAGGAGTTTGTAAGGGCAAGGAGATCGCCTACTTCTTGAAGATCTACCGCTAGTGAGGCAAGTCCTTCGTGGGCGACGGCCATGGTGGGATAGACAAGGTTGCTTCTTCGTGGAACCTTCATGGGTGGAGCCCTCCGTGGACTCACGCAACCGTTACCCTTTGTGGGTTGAAGTCTCCATCAACGTGGATGTACGATAGCACCACCTATCGGAACCACGCCAAAAACATTCGTGTCTCCAATTGCGTTTGAATCCTCCAAACCCTTCCCTTTACTTTCTTGCAAGTTGCATGCTTTAATTTCCGCTGCCTATATACTCTTTGCATGCTTGCTTGAATCGTGTGATGATTGCTTGACTTGTCCTAAGATAGCTAAAATCTGCCAAACTCTAAAATTGGGAAAAGGTTAAGTTTTTAATTGGTCAAGTAGTCTAATCACCCCCCCCCTCTAGACATACTTCAAGGTCCTACGCTCTCCATGTAGAGTACACTTCCGATGGAAGTCGTTCCTTGACCACGTTGACCACGCCGCATTCTGTTGCATGCATGCATCCATGGGCGTGGTGCGTCCCCACTGTCAGCCCCTCATGTATAGTCATCTTCCGATGACTCTCAGTTGTTGACCACGTTGACCACACCGTGCCGAGCGCACCAAGGCTGGTGGACGACAGCAAGGCCCCAGACTGGAACGACCCGGAGATGGGGAAGACGTGGCAGTGGAGTCGCAGATGGAGAGGAGTGGGAAACTTGACTGGTTCGGGTGCGCGGCAGCACAGACGCGGTGCCGCCCATGGGAGACAGGAGCAAGAATAGAGGTTGAAGAAGGAGCATGGTTGTTGGATTAACATCCAACGTTCCAGCTGCTAGAATCATTTGTTGATTAAGTTGATAAAGCCCTACGTACACGCCCTCTTAGTAGGCCCACAAGTCAGCCACCAAATCTGACGGGTCCCAGCTGTCAACGGGAGGAATAAATTTTTTCGCATAACAAGGAGGCACTTCCTTCCATGCAAAGATACAACCGATGGGTCCTAGCTGTCAGGTGGAGGAAACATTTTTTTCAGCTTAACAAGGAGGAACTTTCCTTGCATGCGAGCATGGACCTCGTGGGTCCCAGCCGTCAGGCTCTCCACGTACAGTCCTCTTCCGATGACTCTCGTTTGTTGACCACGCCACACCGAGTGCAGCGAGGCATTGGACGACGGCGAGCCCCCGGACGGGAACAACTCGGAGATGGGAAGATGCGGCAGTGGAGTCGCAGATTGAGAGGAGGAGAAGGGTTATAACTGGTTCTGGTGCGGCATGGGGCTGCAGTCGGTGGAGAATAACAGGAGGTGTGGAGGGGTGGAGGGATAACCTGGCCGGCGGTGGGGTGGCGCCATGGCGATGCATGCTAAGCGAGCCGCTTAGTCTTTGGAGGCCGGACGAGCGGTCAGCGACGCTGGAGGAAGAATACGAGAGATGGAAGGTGCATGCCGGCCGTTGATTATAAATCCAATGGCTGTGTATGTCATAATCATTTGTTGACCAAGTTGACAATGCCCTGCGTAGGCTTCGACCTATTGGCCCACATGTCAGCCTGCAAAAATGTGGCATATATTTAACCCAGGTTTTCTAGAATGTACAGTCCATTTGCTGGGCTGGGTGAACAAATAATTTCGCATCAATGCGGCCCATTTATATTTTCTAAGAAATCCCATCCCATTTGCACTTCCTTCAAATACACGAATTAGCTGGGCTTGTTATATATATAATGTTATGTTAGAAGGAGCAATTAATATCAACAAATAAACCAGAGAGGCACATTTTTTATATACATAATTAACAAATTAGTGAGTTATTGCTCAAAATAAAAATGAGCGTGTTATTATTACATTGGTCCTTACAATCTTCGAAAGCTTTTGTACGCAATCACCAGGATTTTCCTTCCATGTGAGTCAAAAACAACCAGGATTTTCCTTGCCAACTTCTGTTAAACATTTACTTTTATTAGTTAATAACACATGAGATGTTTTTATAATGTATATATAAGTCTCCATAAATATACGATAATAGTAATAACATAAAAATATATAATGTGGTTAGAAAATACATTGGGCTGCCGATCTTTAAGAAAAGGCGCATAGGCCGCTATGGACCTCAAAAAATAAGTTGAAACCACTGTCACCGTATGTCGTGGGCTACGCATGTTAAAATACAAAACCTAGGCACAGCTGATACTTGTTCACCCTCTAGAAAAAAATGATACCAGATCCCCGAGTGAACTGGATTAAAGAGGGGGCCGGTGGCACGACTGAAGAAGCACATTAGGAGCGATTTTTTCTTCTTCAGTGGATGGCTCTCGATGGCGTTTTTTTACTTGCATTTTCACCATACAACTTGTATTTTTAGCCTCCCAGTCCATTGTGGACTAGCAGCCCATTTGCTGGGTGCGCCAACCTACAGAAACCAGCACTCAATTTTTCATCAAGCCCCCAAAAGAACGTAGTACTATGTTTGTTTTGAGGCCGAAAACATTACGGCAGGGGTTGAGCGGGGGAGGGGCAAGACAGAGCAAAAAGATTAAAAAGAGTTGATGCAATTCTTCTCAGGAAGAAGGTGTGTCGTTGGCACGCACATATCACATACCCCACAGTAGGCATACTAACAAGTTCACACACAAGTAAAACAGAAAAGGTAAACATTCGTATCAAACTCAGGTTCACAGGACACGTTCATATTCATAGCCAACATTCACTATCAACAACTCAAAAGATAAGTTCAACATGTCTGTGGATCCAACTGATTGATAGATCACACAACAACATACATAGATAATTCACAAAAAGATTCAGATATACACATGTTTAGTATGTTTATGCATCCAAATGATTGAGATCACAGCCAATATGATCCAGGGACGAACTTTAATTACCTAGGGTACAGACTGGTAAATGGTGTTCAGTCGGAGGTACTTCTTGGTAAAATTAATGCGTGTACGAGTAAACTTTCGAGTACATAAGAGGCAGCACAGACAATCTGAACTTTGCTTGTAGGTTTATCCTCAAATAGTGGACTCATGCCGAGGGAGGTTTGAGAAACTTGGCCACTACTTTCATCCAACTAGTTTACTGGCTCATCTTGGTCCTCTAGCTCGCCAAAATTCTACATTGCAGATGAGAAAGGAGGCGGTTGAGAAAATAAACCACCCAAATTTTTTGTGCAGTTCAACTGAAATGGAGCATCCCTGGTGAGGGAGTCCTGGACTAGGGGGTGTCCGGATAGCCGAACTATCATCATCGGCCGGACTCCAAGACTATGAAGATACAAGATTGAAGACGTCGTCCCGTGTCCGGATGGGACTTTCCTTGGCGCGGAAGGCAAGCTTGGCGATACGGATATGTAGATCTCCTACCATTGTAACCAACTCTGTGTAACCCTAGCACTCTCCGGTGTCTATATAAACCGGAGGGTTTTAGTCCGTAGGACACAACAACAACAATCATACCATAGGCTACCTTCTAGGGTTTAGCCTCCTTGATCTCGTGGTAGATCCACTCTTGTACTACCGATATCATCAATATCGATCAAGCAGGAGTAGGATTTTACCTCCATCGAGAGGGCCCGAACCTGGGTAAAAACATCATGTCCCTTGTCTCCTGTTACCATCCGCCTAGATGCATAGTTCGGGACCCCCTATCCGAGATCCACCGGTTTTGACACCGACATTGGTGCTTTCATTGAGAGTTCCTCTGTGTCATCACTGATAGGCTTGATGGCTCCTTCGATCATCAACAATGATGCAATCTAGGGTGAGACTTTTCTCCCGGACAGATCTTCGTATTGGCGGCTTTGCCTGCGGGCAATTAAGCAGGCCATCTGGAGCGAGATCGAAAGCTTCGCCCTGGCGTCAGTCGATTTGGAAATCTAAACTTCACGGTTGACATCGCGGAGACTTGATCTTGATGGATTCGAGCCACCAAAGCGCGCCGCCTTTATCACGATGGGCATGATTTAGCTCTGCTGCGGACGAGTGCCACAGAGGCCGCTACAGAGTCCGCTCGATCCTCAATTCGGAGCCGGCTGCGCAGATCGAGGACGGGTGGCTAGACACCGCCTCGGGGGCTGCTACCCCTACGGTGATGGAGCCGAATACTGACCTTGTCCCTTGTGAAGCTCGTGACTCCGAGGTGCCGGACTCCTCTCCGGGCTCCGAACCTCCCGCGCCCTCTTCAATCGAATCCGATTGGGCGCCGATCATGGAGTTCACCGCCGTGGACATCTTTCAACACTCACCTTTTGGCGACATCCTAAATTCGCTAAAGTATCTCTCGTTATCAGGAGAGCCCTGGCCGAACTACGGTCAGGATGGTTGGGATGCGGACGACGAAGAAATTCAAAGCCCACCCACCACCCACTTTGTAGCCATTGTCGACGACCTAACTGACATGCTAGACGTCGACTCCGAATACATCGACGGTATGGCCGACGATGCCCGAGACGACCAAGAACCAGCACCTACTGGGCACTAGAAAGACAGTTCAACTCACGACGTATACATGGTGGATACACCAAAAGGAAGCGATAACGAGGAACAACGGGACGCGGTGAAGGATAATTCCCCGAAAGACCAAAAGCGGCGGCATAGCGCCGCCGAAATCCCGCCTCGAAACAACAGCACCCATCTTGACCCAGCCGTGAGTAAAGGCGAACCGGTGGACGGCGAACATGCCGCAAGCAACCATCCGAACAGGATGAATTGAACAACAACCATCCCGGCGAAAACAACAGTCGAGACGATCTCACACGGACACACTACCGGAGCATAAGAACCTTCACAAAATGCTCGTCGCCACTGCAAGAAGCTTGAAGAAGCAGAAGCGGAAGCTCAAAACAGCGGAAGACGTAATCAGAATGAGGTGGAGCAAAGTACTCAAGACCCATGATAATCTGGCAATAGTCACCAAGCAAGAAACCCGGCGCAAGCTGTTGCCCGAATTCGACGAGGAGGATGTAGAGCCCCCACAGTCAAAAAGCAAATAGGCCGCCTGGCCGTATAGACGACCAGATGACAGGCAAAGAATGGCAAGCGGCACTGCACACAAGCCGGCACACGATCCACATAAGGATCCTCGCAAAAAGGATGGCCCGATCAGGTCCTTTTATGGGCCAAAAAAGAGGGCTCCAGGAAGCAACACAACACGCCGAATGTTCGAAGATAAGGGCACACCTAAATACTGAGCGCCGCACCCACTATGTTTCACCGATGAGGTCTTTGGATCACAATTTCCAGTGAGTTCAAGCCCGTAAACATAGAGGCATCTGACGGAACAACAGACCACAGTGCGGGTGAGGATTATATCCTACACATACATATGGCTAGAGGAGGCGATCTCCATGCCCTAAAATACCTACCCCTCAAGCTCAAAGGGCCAGCTCGGCATTGGCTCAAAAGTCTCCCGGAAAATACCATTGGAAGTTGGGAGGAGCTCGAGGGCAGCGTTCGAGCAAATTTTCAAGGGACTTATGTCCGCCCTCGGGATCTGAGGCGATTTAAGTCACGTAACTCAATAGCCGGAGAGTCGGCAGCATAGGTCTGGAACAGGTTCCTCACCAAAAAAAACAAATAGTCATTGTTGGACGCGAAGCCTTAGCAGCCTTCAAACATAACGTCCGAAGCAGTGGCTCGCCAGACACCTCGGCGAGGAAAAGCCAAGAACAATGGCAGCTAACGAGCCTCATGACCGGCTTTTGCGGGGGAAGATAGCTGGCTAGCAAGATGCAGCACCATCGACCCAATTACATCGAGGTCAAGGATGGAAATGGGAAATCCACGGCACATGAAAAGATCGGTAGCGAAATAAGGAAAACGGCCCCAATAACCCGGCGGTCGGCGCCAAGGTTCAAAACTCTCGGCGAATAACAAAGCACTACCTCTTAAGGACAACGGTGACGAGCTATCCAACCTAAACAAAATCTTGGATAGGATATGTCAAATCCACAGATACCCGGAAATCTGCAAACCATACCCAGAGATCGTTGGGTCTTCAAGCAGCTGACGAATTAACGCCCGAACACAAGGGGCTCGACACACCAAGCGAAGGCGATGATGAACCCCCCTGGCGTAGCGCGGAAAAGCGAAGACTTTCCCACAAGAAGTCAAAGCGGTGAACTCACTTCAAGTGATAGCGAAAAAATAGTGCAACGCCTACTAAAATCGCACCGTCACGGTCCACCCAGTGAGTCGAACCGGATGTCAAAACCAATTACTTTCGACCATCGAGATTACTCGAAGTACTCAAAAGCGAGGAAGGACTGCTCGATATTGAAGCCCATAATCGATGGACTACAATTTACACAAGTCCTAATGGATGGCGGCAGCGATTTAAACTGCTATGTCGGACACAATCCATGAGAATGGGGATAAACCCTACCAAATTCGCCATAGTAGCACTTCCTTTAAAGGGTGACCCGGGCCCTTCATGTTGCGCAGGCTCATTACTATTAGAAGTTGCGTTAGGTTCATCCGACAACTTCCGTCATGAGCTAATCTTCCATATCGCCCCATTTAAAAGTAGCAGACAAGCACTATTGGGGACCTTGAAGCTTTTAATCGCTTTAACGCAATACAACATTACGCGTCTCTTACACTTAAAATGCCCGGTCCACGCGCCATCATCTCATTGACAGGTAACCTCGAGTGTTTCTCGACCACGGAAGAACGTGAGACTGCCTTGAAAGCCACACATTAATCCGGCCTTGCTAATCAAAGCCCCTACAAAACAGGTCGTTCAGACCCCGGACATGGTTAGGCGAGTCCGGCATAATTAAACTAGGGGCTTAGTAGCCGCATACCCCTTTACAAGGGGCTGCGATCATGAACAACGAGAGCCAATAAAGCTCAACTTTATTCATTTTTTAAATGATACTCTGTTTTAAATACATTTTTTGCACGATATCTTTCCAAACTAAGTTTTTCTCTTTTACAGATGAACAGCGTGCTACACCCGTCCACCATATAGCACTGCGAGAACACGAGAAGGGGCGTGCGGCGGGGACCCGTTGAAGAGATTCTTTTGATTAAGACCTGCGTAAACCTTTCTTCTTGTCTCTTGTTGATACTCATCCCTGGTTCCTACCATAACGAGGAGGAGGCTCGGCGTTTTAGCATCGACGCGTTAGAAGTTTCGCTTTGTGCACGGACACTGGGGCCTAGGGCATTGTTACGCCCGTTATCATAAAGTCGAATAACTTAGGGAGTGTTAGGCGTCTTGAGTTAGAGCCTTGTATGCATCAGCTCGAATCATGTCTTTGGTCAAATGTTAGGTTTGCGGCTCCTGTGTTTTGCTGCCTTCGTTACGTATCATCGGCTAGCAGCGGCACCGGAGAACTCTGCGATTGTGCCCGGTTGGCGGTGAGCACCTCGATGAAAGCCGAAAACTAGTGTCATGATGTAGCAAGAGGCTGGTCGACCACTCGATCGACCTCGGAATGTTTAGAATTCCTCCGCTTTGACGAAGGACCGCTTCGGTCGAGCACACAGCGCCCCAAATATGGAAGTGCGGTGCCCCTAGGGACTATGTCGTAGCCCCACCCTCGAACTCCTATGGCTAAGTGAAAGTGATAAAGCATTATAGTCAGGATGCCTGGTTTGCTCGCTACCACCTCCTTCCACGGGACCAAGGCGTTGGATTAAGTGTGAAAATCGCCCTTTTGCAAACACCCCGCACCATGTGCGTGGGGGCTGAAACGAACTACCATCTTTGGGTTATATACACATATACATTAACGGCCGCACAGGAGATACTTAAATACTTGAACGCACAAGTATAAAAAGCACTTATATTATAAATATGGTTTCACAAATCATACATGTCATTTGAACATAACTTTTTTGAGCACTGCGACTCTATTAAACGAGCGCCTTGCAAAACTTCATCAAAATTGTCGGCGTAATGGGCCATGGGTAGGCTGACCCAGGACCCAAGATCTTTCAAGACATCGGGGCGGGCCGCGCCCTCGGCCAAGTCGGCAGGCGACCGAGAGCCGAGTCAGCGAGGCGACCTTCGAGAGCCGAGTCTCGTGGGCGACCTTCGAGGAGGCCGAGTCAGTGAGGCGACCTTCAAGAAAGCCGAGTCTTGGCGGGCGACCTTCGAAAGGCTGGGTACCAGTGGCGACTTCGAGGCGAGTCCCCGACGGCGACCTGGACCAAGCCGACTACTGGGTTTGCGACCTCTCGAGGCCGACTACGAGTGGGCCCGCGACCTATCCACGAACCGATCACGGGGAACAGCCTCATCGTGGCTGTCCCCTCGAGCCACAGGGAAGAAGGCATAGCTCTGATGGCGCGTCACGGGAGATCTCGGTGGGCGGCGCTGTGCCATGCCTCCCTGTTTCTCAGCCACGATGCACGAGGCACTATACCCACGACAATGGCGCGTCGGCCCGAAGATCGCCCGGGCCCCGTCGATGAGATAGGAGAAGACGGCCGGAGAGTCGGAGGCGGCCCTCTGAGGTCGGCCTCCCAGTCGGCCGCCTCCGGCCGAGTCCCTAAGCCATAAACCAGTTGGGCGGGGAGTGGCGGCGGTGATCGCGCTGACGGTAGCGGCGGTATTCCCGACCCCATGACCAAGCCTGCGTCATCGAGTGCTGCCGCAGTGTCACTGCCTATCCGCGAGGCCCGCCGGTCAGCGGGCCGAGAATCGGCAGGTATGGCGGCTCGCGAGAGGCCCAGCGGCTGGGGCCATGCCGGTCGGATTACCATTGTACCCCGAAGTGGGCCTCTCTCGGCCCGGGGCACCCATGCAAAGGTTCGACCACAGGATAGGTTTTTAGACATATAGCAAGAGGAAAAGAGCTAGCCTTGCTCCTTCACCTGCCTCCATACAGCTCGAGGAGCACCATTGTACTATCCCCCATAGTGATCATCACGGAGACCCGTAGATGGCAGCGTAGGGGTATTAGCTCCTCGGCGGAGACCCGAAGGCTGGGTAAGATTACAGCGGCGTGCATGTCTTCGCCTCATCCCGTTTCGAGCACGGCGGACGTCCTACTACGCCCCCACCATGATAAGCCACCCGTTGGCATATCGCATCAACCCCGACATTTGGCGCCCACCGTGGGGCGAGTGCACCGTCGTCCGGGAGATCTGTTGCGGGCCAGGGAACCCTCTTCCTCCTGGCGCGGCCAGCCCGGCTTCGCCGGATGGAGTCTGCATCGGCGCCTAGCTGCGTGGCGCGAAGCGCTTGTGCGGCGGCGGCCTCGCCCGAACTCATCGCCAGTGCGCCTCTCAGCGAGCCTGCGCCAAGCGGTAGCGGGTGGTCGAAGCCTTCTCGCGGGCCTCCTCGACCAACTCCGTAGACTTGGGTCCGTAGGCTCCTCCGACCCGATCTTTGGTCGACTCCGGCCGCCCGTACCGCTTGATACCTTCCCCACCAGCGTGGTGGTTTCACGACGAGCTGCTTCCGTGCGAGGCGGCGGAAAAGCGCCGTCACCGGAGGTGCTCGGTCATCGGCCACAGCGAGCACTCGGTAGCGCCCGAGACCCGCTACTGCGGCACACACAAGACCTGTCGCGCCCCTCCCAAAGGGCCAGCGCGCGGAGACATGCTAAGCGCCGCCTTCCAGCTCATTGAAAGCGCCAGAAGTTAACAAGCATGAGGCAGCTTGTAGAAGCATACCAGTATGAGATGGACCGTGCTGCAGGCGGCTCGCCGCTCAGCTGGACCGAGCCGTCTTAAGCGCGGTCCCGAGCTTGTAATGTCCATCACCGACCTGTTGGCGGCGCCCGTGTCGCCACCCTGCGGAGAACATCCGCCCAAGCTCGGTTGAAGCGAGGAACCTCGGCCGGCGAAAAGCGCCGTGTGATAGCCAGGCGAGTCAGCAGCTCCTCGATGTGATTTCTTCGCGAACTGCTGACGACAGCGGCACCTTGCAGCAACAAAACGACGACTTACCCCTACGCCCGAGATCAAAAGCGCGACCTCCCAGACGCCCGTGGCGGAATCGCAGGAAGAAGAGAGAAAAGGCAGCTGCGAGCCTGGCGGACTCGCATCTCTGTCGGCGTGACCAAAGATAGCGCCCTAAAGCGGTGGAAGCGGCGAGATGACTATCTCCCCCTCCGCCCGGAGAAAGCAGCGAAATCTCTCCGCCGCCTGTCGAGCATCCGACTCGGAGATCGCCTCGGCACGCCGAGAGAAGTCGGAGAAAGCAGCGCCCGCCACGGATCGACCGACTCCACGGTCCTGGCGTTAGAAGAGGAAAAGCGAGCTGGGTCCGCCTTGCCGGCCCCGTGTCGAGCGAGCCCTTCCCAAAGGGTTCCGCTCCCTCGAGATCGCCCAAAGTACACCGGCTCCGTGAAGCCTGAAGATTGGCTGATAGACTACTCTCTGGCTGTCGGCATCGCCATCCAACAACAAGCGAGTCGCCCGTCCAATCGTTCCCCTCATGCTCGAGAACGCGGCCGGACATGGTTGAACAACTTAAGCCCGCAGCATCAACAGCTGGGTGAAGCTTCACGAAGCCTTCATTCACAACTTCACCCGGCCATTACAAGCGACCTCCCAAGCGCGCCCGCTCTCCTTGTCGTGCAAGGCCCGAAGAATCGTGCGACTATCTCACTTTGGGCTGCTGGCTCGAAACTCTGCGGTGTGCGAGGTGCGAGGCCATTAGTACTTCGGCCGGGTGCCGAGAGGCACTCTCCTCAAGCACAAGCTCCTCTGCGGCGAGGCCGAAACCCTCGGCAGCTGCTGGTCATAGCAGACAAATGCATACGGCCGACTCCTCTGTGAAGACGGAGATCCAAGTCAGCCTTGGCTGGCAAGGTGATTCCCAGGCTCCCAGGCGCTTGGCTGGAGGCAGCCGTGACCGGCGGCAGCGGAAGCGACAACAACGCCAAAGCTCCCAGCCGACTAGCGATCAGCCGAGGTTGCTAACTTGATAGAAGACCAGCGGAAGGGCAGCCTCCGGCCAAGCGGCGAAAGGAAGCAAGTCAACGGCTGCGGCTTTCTCCCTATGAAGCGAGACTCTGGATGGTCCTTGCAAGTTTCTGGCGGTGAAACCGTCAAACCATACCACGAAGTGCCAGCGGCTCGTCGGGATCGCCAAGGGAGGCGGCCTCGCCCTCCGCCGCTGCGAGGGCGCTGCCGCCTCGCCGCCTCCGCAGCGGTGCTTGCGGCAGATCGTTGCGGTCCAAGATGAGTTCCCGGAATAGCCGCGAACATCGTAGTGTTCACGATCTGGCGAGCGACCGGCGCCAGCCGGCGCCAGCAATGACAAAGTCAGCGGTGGCGGCGAAGCCCACGAGTTCATGCCTTTGGTCGAAAAAGCCTATCAATTTGGACTCGGCGAGAGGCCGTGCAGTGATGCGAGTCAGGGCTCTTCATAGTTCTTGGAGCAACCTTGGCCCTTGACAAGCGGGCGCCCGTTTCTCGCGAGTCACGATGAAGCGGGCAGCAGCATAAACATCTGTACAAGGATACCATGTAGAAGCTTCGGGTCGGCGGAGGCAGCTGCAGAGCAGCCGCACCGTGTTCCATGGGATCGTGCCGGCCTCTCTTGCTCGCCCGATCGGCAAGATCGATAGATGTCCTCTTGGAGACAAAGGTCACTTCAGCGAGAACCGATCTGGTTCGGAGGTGGACTTCAGAGCTTCGTACCACGCTCTGCTAGGCCGGCCTGCCACAGCCAAGTTCATGGCGGTTCCCCCTCGCCTACCTCAAGATGAAGATGCCGACTTCAAGGGATCCTGACCGTTGCCGCGACTACAAGAAGTCGTCCGCTTGCCGGCCGAAGGCGATCGGCTGGCGAGTCTCGGTGATCGCGGCGGCGGCTCCTTGACCGTGTCGTGGCGATGGCTGAAAGCAGCGGAGATGTCGCCGGACCCCAAGTCGGAGGCGAAGGATCATTCAAGCCGGCCAAAGACCAGAAGATACCCTTGGACCAGAACACCCAGAGCCAGTGCTGTTGTCATGGGCACTAACCTTGACAGCAAATAGGAAAGCGAGCTCGTCGATTTCCTCCGTGAGAATCGGGACATCTTCGCATGGTCCCCCAAGGACATGCCAGGTGTGCAGCCAGGTCGCCGAGCACAAGTTACATGTCGGGCCAGATGTGAAGCCGGTCGAGGCAGCCCTTGCGCTTTGTCGAGAAGAAGAGGAGAGTAGTTGGAGAAGAGATGGCCCGGCTCTGGCGGCGGCTTCATCATGGAGGTGTTTTTCGGAGTGGTTGGCGAACCATGCTAGTGTTGAAGAAAAACAAGCGATGGCGGATGTGCATCGACTACACCAGCCTCAATAAAGCCTGCCGAAGGATCCATTACGCTCTGCCAAGGATAGATCGGTGATAGACTCCACGGCGGATCACGGTGTTGAGCTTCTTGGATGCATACTCAAGATATCACGGATCAAGCTGAATCAGCGAGACAGTGAGAACCGCATTCATCACGCCGTTTGGAGCCTTACGCTGCAGCGATGGCGTTCGGCGAGGAATGGCGGCGCCACCTTTCAGCGTTGCATGCGAAATGCCTCCTCAAGCAACTTCGGCGGGAATGCCCATGTTTACGTGGATGATGTGGTGGTGAAGGCGGAGGCGTGGGGCGCTGCTAGAGGATCTTAAAGAGACTTTTGAGAATCTGCGCCGATTCGAGATCAAGCTCAACCGAGAGAAGTGCGTGTTGGAGGTCCCGGCCGGCCAGCTCCTTGGTTTTACGGTCTCGAGCGGCATAAGTGCAACCTGTGAAGATCAAGGCCATTGAGAGGATGGAGTACCCACCCGACTGCTGGGCGTCTGAAGTTCACGGCTGCTTGGCTTCCATAAGCCGATTCATCGATCGGTTTGGCGGCTACTGCCATTGTATCAACTAATGAAGAAGACCACTTTTTGAGTGGAACCACAAAGCGAGATGAGGCATTTCTCCAAGCTGAAGAAGATCTTGTGACTCCCCTGTCTTTGGCGGCTCAGACTCCCAAAGAGCCCATGCTTTTGTACATCGCCGCCACCGGTCGGGTAGTCGGCCCAGTTATTATAATCGGCGCAAGGAGGAAGGCAAAGCGCTCCGATCCGAGACGAGTGTATTACTGGCGAGTCTTGTCGACTTCAAGCAAAACTACCCTCACTAACGAGAAGATGTGCTCTGGCGTGCATTTTGCCGCCAAGGCTAAACCCTACTTCCAAGAGCATCCAATCACATGGTTTACCTTTGCCCCCTCGCCGAGATCGCCGGAAGTCGAGGCGCTTCGGCGAGTGGCGAAGTGGGCTATCGATCTAGCTCCTTACGATCTGCTACCAACCTCGCACCGCCATCAAATCGCGGCTGGCCGACTTCCTCGTCGTGGGCGAGACCCAATACTTGCCGCTGCGCTGATTCTACTCATTGGCGACTACGCCGGCGGCTCCAAGATGCGCTCGGCCTCGGGCAGCGTCATCCTCACCTCCCCAAAGGCGACAAGCTCAAATCGTGCTGCAAATCCACTCGCCGCCTCCAACAACGTCGCCCGAATATGAGGCGCTCATCCACGGGCTCCGGCTTGCCGAGGAACTTCGGCATCGCGGATCGTGCTCTGGCGACTCGACTTGGTGGTTCGGCGGATCATCTGGCCCCTGGGGCCAGGGCGCAAACATGGCAACTACCGCTTCTTGGTACAGCAGCTCGGCGGATATTTTGAAGGATCGAGTTCCTCCACGTACCAAGCGACAACGACCAGCGAGATGCTTTGGCGCGAGTCGGCTCTACTATAGCGATACCTTCGGCGTCGCTCTTGGCGCCTCCTCAAGCCATCTATCAAGCCTTCACGAGTCCGACTCTATCTTCGTGCGGCTCCCGAGAGATAGTCGGATCCGACTCCAAGACCCAACAAGCGACCTCAAAGCTATGGTCAGCCGGGGCTGCACCGGTCGGCCGGGGACTGCGCTAGGTGACCCTGCGCCCGGTCGGCCCGAGGCTGCACACCGATCAGCCGGGGACTGCGCCCGATCGGCCGGGGACTCGCTAGTCGGCGGGAGCTGCCCGATCAGCCAAGATTCCCTCGATTCAGCAAGCGGCAGCGGTCCAACCGCCGCCTCCCGGCCCAGCCACCCTCGTCCAGAATCGCTGTGGTGACAATCGAAGAGATAGCAGCACCTTCATGGGCTGACCCATCCTCAAGTTCCTAATCGACAAGAGTTGCTGCGAGATGAGACTACGGCTCGGCAAGTACAACGCCGGCGGCAGCCTACACCATAGTCCAGAGAGTTAGTCGGGCCTTGGCGTCCTTGGTGTCCACCGGCCTTCGCGTGGAATCGAGAACAAGGCGAGGCGATCCTCAAAGACATCCATCGGGCGAGTGTGGCCACCATGCAGCCTCGAGGCGCTCGTGGCCAAAGCTTTTCAGCACCGCGGTTTCTTTTGGCCGACTGCCTAGAAGAAGCTAAAAATTAGTCAAGAAGTGCAAGGGGTGCAGGTGTTCGCTCCAAGCCCCTTGATGACCTCTGCTGAAGAGCGATCCCCATTGCACGCCCCAGCGGTTTGGGGCCTAGACATGAGTGGGACCTTTCAAGGCGGCCCGGCGGCGACCCATTGCTCGTCGCGGTGGACAAATTCACCAAGTGGGTGGAAGCAAAGCCCATCAAGAAATTAAATGGGCCCAGCGTGTTTTCATTCCGACATCACGGTGGGGTATGGCATACCACACAGCATCATCACAGACAACGGCACCAACCGCCAAGGGCGCCTTGGCTCGTTTACTGCATGACGCAGGGGCATCCGGATTGGACTTAGCGTCCGTTGTCCATCCATGATCAAGCGACCAGGTGGAGCGAACCAACGACCTCATCTATCCGGCATTAAGCCTCATTGGTCGAACCACTCGGCGCTCGGCGAGGTTGTTGGGTGGAAGAAGCTGCTGCCGTCCTCTGGGAGTACGTGCGACTCGAACAGATCAACGGCTTCGCCATTCTTCCTCGTCTCTGATTGCGAAGCCGTCATCGAGCGGATATACAATTCGACTCTCCAGCGAGTCTCCATGTACACGAAGGAGGTGAAGAAGCACGCCAAGGCGGCGTCGACTTCTTTGGAAGAGGTCGGCTGTTGGCACTCGGCAGTCCAGCATCTACCGGCGAGTCTGGCGGCGATACTGTCGCAAGGTCAAGCCAAGATCATTCCAAGAGGCGACCTTGTGCTCCGGCTGATTCGAGAGAACAGCCGGCCTAAGATGTCGGCGCCTTAGGAAAACCCCTTCATCATCGGACAAAGTCTTTGAAAGCAGCGCCTACTACTTGATCGGCCTTCGGAAGCCTCGAGCGCATAAGAGAGCGACTACGGCAAGGAGGCAGGCGCCCGTGGAGCATAAATCTTCTTCGAAGATTTTACAGCTGATACAGTATGTGTCGCGCTACTCCCCCTTTTCTGAATTAAGTACTAAGACCTTAGGCCCCCCGAGTCGAGCTCGGGGACTGCCTTTTTGATTATCTGTATGATATGAACCTCGCTTCTGAAATGCTACCTCCGCTTTTATCATACCGTCCGGCACCGGGTCCGCAGAGTCGGCCGAGGACTCGCCATGCGCTATAAAGCCCCACTGAGGCGGACAAGTAGCGTGTCGCGCTCAAGCCGCCTCCTGAACTGAGCCACAGCTCACAGGCAGTGTCGGTAAGAGGGAGGCGGAGCAGCCTTACACATGAAAAATGGCTAAGACTTAAGAGCTCGCATAGCACAAGCCGGCTCCCGATTCCCCCTCTTGGCCAGGCTCACGGCGATCGGCTCATAGTTTCAACCTTTATTAAACGGCCGACTTTGAGAGTCGGTGACCATTCAGCCAAACTTGCTATGGCGCTCTAGCGACTAAGTACTTGCCTCCCAAGGTAGCTGAGCTCTTGACCCAGCTGACGATCCATGAGCGACTGCCCGATTAACAAGCGGCAACCAAAGAAGCGCGAAAGGAAAAAAGGTCTAAGAGCCAAAAGCAAGCAAAAGCGGAAACTTCGATAAATGTTACATAAGGCCCTTGGCGAATACACCCCATGGTGGGAATTGTTACATAACTAACAAGTTTTTTAAGCAAAAAGCAAAGAAGCAGGTAAGGCTGATGCATCTAGAAGCGGCCTCGGGCCGGGCGGGCGGCGGCAACCGAGGTGTCGGAGGCGGTCGGTGGGGCGGTCTCGGCTTAGTAAGCCTTCGTGACAGTGCCTTGTCCTTAGGTTCGTTCTTGGGCCTTGATCAGTGAGGCTGGTCGCCTTCTTCGTGCTCTAAGCGCCTCCTCCTCCTCGCCTCCGTCCTCCGGCTTCGCCCTCCCCTCGGTCTTTGGGCCGATTACCTCCTAGAGTCTTCCTCGTACTCTGGGTGCATCCCGAACCACTCGGCGAAGCCTCCTCGCCCGTCGGCCATCCTTTCGAGCACAAAGGCAGCTGGTGTCCGTGTACTCGGCAATGGCATGCTGGCATCTCGGCAGAAGCGCCTTCAACGGCTTAACTCGGCTGGGCTTGGGCAGGCAGCGGGCGGTCAGGTCAGCCAGGTACCAACCCTTGGCGAACTCGGGGCCCAGCGCTCGGCTGAGGCTGAGCCTTCCAAGCCTCCGAGGCGGCCAAGCGGCGACCTCCGGCCAGTCGGCCGTCCGGTGGCGGTGCGAAGCCGGCACCTCGGCCGGCCAGGCGGTGGCGACTTAGGCGCCCGCGCGTTGAAGCGGCGCATCAAGCGGTGGCGCGGCGAGCCCGATGCTCAAGATGCGCTCAAATCGGCGGTCGCGGAGCACGTTGGCGGCGATCGCCGCCTGCGCCCTCCGCTCCTCCGATCCGCCTCGATGGCGGGTGGGCGGCCTGCTGAGTGGCCGGAAGAAATGCGAAGACAAAAAGAGCGATCGAAAACCGAAGGCAGTTCAACAAAGAATCGAAAGACCAAAGAAGGCAGGAGTTACCGTCGGCGGCGTCCTCGAGCGCGTGGTAGCGGAAGTCGGCATCGCCTCATGGTCGGTCCGGCGGCCGCTCCATCTCGAACTTCGGCTAGGAGGCATCTTCCCGCGACTTGGCGTCCTCCTGCGCTTTACGGCGAATCCCTGCGCTTTCGGCCAGCTGCGTCGCCCGGAAGGTGGCGCTCTTGAGCAAGCTTATGCACTCTTCCTCCTTAAGCTGCAGGCGGCGTTGGCCTCGTCCAGCTGCCCTTGAAGGGCGGCATTGGCGTCGAAGCCCAGAAAGATAAGCATTGTTAGCAAAAGAAGGTCATTTGGGGAGATCGGCCCATTGCTCGTGATCGGCCGAATCTCGGGGACTACAACCAGCAGAAGCCTTATGCAGCCCAGAAGAAAGAAGGAAATCGCGAAAAAGATCCGGCCCGGCTGCGCGCGATCGCTCGAATCTGGGACTACTGAACAATGAGTCGCCAGTGCGCCCGCGAAAGAAAAATCCGCTCACCTCGACTCTCCGCCCGATCGGCGATCCGCTTCCTCGGCTCCTCAGCGTTGCGGTTGAAAGCGGTGGCGGAGGTTGTGAGTACTCTGCAAGGCCGGCAAAAAGCAGTCGACCTTGGAGTTACGCTAGAAGAGCTCGAGCCACCTGCTCGGCGGCCGACTCGAACTCGGGGACTACACCCGATGGAGTCGCTGGCAGCGCCCCCACAAGAAAAAAAACAAGAAAGCGAAAAAGGGAAAAAGCGTGCCGGGCGGAGGCGCATGGCAGATGAGTCTGGTGTAGAGTTGGAAGGCCGCCTTCCTTGCGCAGCTTAATTTGAAACGTCGAAGCGCTGATTCGTGGGCGTTGCTGCTGCGCTTCCCAACCGGTGGGCGGCAACGCTGAAAGCCTCGGCGTCAGATTCGCCATCTTGGCGGCGTCCGTCTCGAGCCCGCGGCCTTCTACTTCGTCCTTCGACTTCGGCGTGTCGGTAGCGGCGACTGGAAAGCACTGCTGCGTCGGCGTCGTCCGCGATGGCGGATCCTGCGAGTCAGCTGGCTGCTGCGTCTTGACCTCGTGAAGGCGGCGGAGGTGGTGGAAGCGGCCTTGCAGTATGTCCCGACCCGAGCGTCGCCACCTTCCTCGGCGAAGGTTGGCGGTGCCGACCTCCCGGTCTGCCCGTGAAGTCGAGGCTGGCGTGCAGCGGCAATGAGACAAGCATCGCCCTTGCGCGCGAGCCCGCCTCGGCGTCTGTTTTAGCCGCGGCGCGCGGCACGGCCTCGTCGAGATGTCGCTTGGGCATTGGCGGCCTTGCCGGCCTGCGCCTTCTCCGGCGCTTGGCCTCCTCCTCCAGCGCTTCTCGCGCGTTCCGCTCCGTTGCCTCTCGGAGATCGGCGGCGAGTCGACGCCAGCGTGTTGGAGGGCGTCGCCCCGACCCCCGGCGGGCCGGGCGGCTCTCTCAAGGAGAGAAGTATTTGGAGAGGAGAGGCGAGTGAGCAATTCAAGCAAGGTCGAGAGAAAAGAGCAAAAGTAAAAGACTTACGAAGAGACAAGCGGCCTTTTCACTTCCTTCGGGCGGTTGGCCTTGACCGCCTCCTCCGCAGCAGTGGCGGCGGTCCCCACAGGCTTCTTTGGCGGCCGCTTGGCGCTTTCGGGGCGTGGCGTTTCTTCGACCGGCTTTGGTTGGGAGGCCGGCTCTCGGTTGGCGGGCGGGATGACTTCTGCGTCGATGTCATCCTCGGGCGGTCGGCGAAGGTCGCCCGACGGCCTGAAGCCTCCCTCCTCCTCCTCCCGCCGCCTTGGCGTCGGCCTCAGCGCCCGCTGCCCCTAGGTCGGGTCGTCAATGTCGCCCGACCTCAGCGGTCGGGGGCGTACTCGCCTGACTCTCTCTGGCGCGTGGCAGGCGCCATGAGGGATTCGCTCAAGAAACTAGCATGATCAGAGCTCGAAGTCGGATATGAGCAAGATCGGAACACAGATGGAAACTTACCTCCGGCGGAGGGTTGTCGCGCGAATACGGCTCCTTGCCGAACTGCCACTCGTCGGTGAACTTGTAGTGGGCGATGAGGTTCACCATGTTCGCCACTTCCCCGCGCGGCATGTCTTTTGTGCACAGCCGGCTTGGATCGTGCCGGCCACTCATCTGGCAGATGAGATGGGGCCGGCCTTGGAGCGGAAGCACCCGGCGCGCCACAAAGGCGGCCAAAAGGTCGGAGGCGCGAGGCCTCCGGCTGCGTCAAGACTTCGAGGCGCCAGCGCCCGACTCGAGGGCAGCGTCTTCGCCGTTGAGACCCGGTGGCAGGCGGCGATCGGTGGCTTCGGGTCGAAGGCTGACAAGTTGACCCGATCGCCGTCGGTGGCAACATTCTTCACGTAGAAGTATGTCTTCGGCCACATCTTCACCGACTTCACCAGCCGGATTGGCGGGAAAGGGTTGTCGGCCGTCGTGCGCCGTGACGCGATGAACGTGCCACACTGCGCCGGCGTGCCGGCAGCCTGCGTGCCGAGCTTTGAAGAGAAGAACTCTCCCCACAGCTCGATGGTGGGGAGAACGCCGATGTAGCCCTCGCACAGGGTGGCGGCGGCGGAGAGCACCACAGCGTTGGGGTGAGGTGGTGCGGCACTGCAAATGGTACAGCTCGAGCAGCGGAGGAACCCTTCGCCAGAGCCCCATCCAGCGCATGAGTGCGGCGGAAGATGACCCGCTCGCTTGCCTCCGCGTGGGCGGATTTTCCCGCGGCGCGAGGCGGGCCTGCACCTGATCGGCGCTCGGAAGGCGGCGGGTCAGCGGAGAACTCAATGTCCTCCAGCGTCCACGTCTGAGCCGTCCCACTTTCATGGGGCCTTGGCGCGGTGGGCTGGCGGAGGAAACTCATCGTCGGTGAAGAGGAAAAGCGAGAGCAGAGAAGAAGGGCAAGAGGGCGGAGGGAGAGTCGCGCGTGCTATGCCGCGCTCCCCGCCTATTATAGCCTTATGGGCTGAGGAGCAGAGGCGGCGTGGGGATTGCGCGCCACGACCCACGACACCCCACGATTAAAAGCCACGAAGTTACTGCTCTGATAATCGCATGGGGATGCCAACCGCCCTCGGCCCTGGCCGGATCCTTTCGAGAGCGAGGCGCGTGACAGTGGCGGCCCCACCTGGCGGCCCGCCCGTCCGCAGCTAAGCGGCGAGCTATCGCCTCGCGTGGCGTCCACGCGATAGGACCGTCTCGCGAGATGGCGGGAAGCGTGGCGATCGCGCTGGTTTCCCGCCATGACTAGCAACAGCGGCCCTAGCGAGGCGGGCGGCTCTGAGGCGGCGGCCGCTGCAGCGAATCTCGAGTCGGCACCGCGAAGAGATCGAAGCGCGAAGCCCCCGCGGCGGCGAGCCGCTGGGCTTCGGGGACTCTTGTCGCGTAATGGGCCATGGGTAGGTGACCAGGACCCAAGATCTTTCAAGACATCCGGGCGGGCGCGCCCTCGGCCGAGTCAGTGCAGGCGAGCCGAAGGCCGAGGTCCATGAGGCGACCGAGAAGGCGAGTCTCGTGGGCGACCTTCGAGGCCGAGTCAGTGGGCGACCTTCAAGAAGGCCGAGTCTCGGCGGGCGACCTTCGAGAAGGCTGGGTACCAGCTGGCGACCTTCGAGGAAGCAGAGTCCCCAGACGGCGACCCTGGACCAAGCCGACTCTGGGTTTGCGACCTCTCGAGGCCGACTCGAGAGTCGGCCCGCGACCTATCCACGAAGACCGATCGAGGAACAGCCTCATCGTGGCTGTCCCTCGAGCCCACGGAAGAAGGCATGGCTCTGATGGCGCGTCACCGGAGATCTCCGGTGAGGCGCGGCCTGATCGCCATGCCTCCTTGTTTCTCAGCCACGGTGCACGAGCCTTCGTACCCGCACAGTGGGCGTCAGACCCGAAGATCGCGGGCCCCGTCGGTGAGATAGGAGAAGACTGCGGAGAGTCCGGAGGCGGCCCTACGGAGTCGGCCTCCCAGTCGGCCGCCTCCGGCGAAGTCCCTAAGCCATAAACCAGTTGGACGGGGAGTGGCGGCGGTGATCGCTGACAAAGCGGCGGCGCTGTTCCCGACCCCATGACCAAGCTGCGTCATCGAAGTCTTGATGTTGTCCACGCCTATCCATGAGGCCCGCCATGTCGGCGGGCCCTGTGAATCGGCAGTATAATGGCTGCGAGAGAGCCCGGCGGTGGGGCCATGCCGATCGGATTACCATTGTACCCCGGTGGGCCTATAAACCCCCGGGCACCCATGCAAAGGGTTCGACCACTGGATAGGTTTTTAGACATATAGCAAGAGGGAAAGAGCTAGCCTTGCTCCTTCCTCGCCTCCATACAGCTCGAGGAGCACCATTGTACTATCACCCCATAGTGATCATGCGGAGACCCGTGAAAGCAGCGATGAGGGTATTATCTCCTCGGAGAGCCCCGAAGCTGGGTAAGATTCGCGGCGCATGTCTTCGCCTCATCCCGTTTCCAGGCACCGGCGACGTCCTACTCGCCCCCACCATGATAAGCCACCCGTTGGCATATGTCGCATCCAACCCCCGACAAAAATAGTGCTCAGCGGGTAACCGACTTTTGTCCGAACCCCGGGATGCAACATCGGTGGCATCCATCTCTGCCCAGTATGTCTTAACACGGGCGAGAGCCATCCGTGCACCCTCTATGCATGCCGACCGCTTTATCGCCTTGATATGCGGCACCGCCCCAAGAAATTGCTGCAGTAAGCCGAAATAGCTCTTCGGCTTGGGCCTTTCCGGCCACAGATGAGCCACCACATCCGTCATGGCAAATCCGGACAATCTATTCAGCTCAGCCCACTCAGCCAACTGATCGGTCAAGGGAAGGGAACGCTCCGGACTATGGAATTGAGACCAAAAAAGCTCTTCCATCTCGTGATCCTTTTGGCTTTGGAAGTGCGCGACTGCGTCTGCCGCACTCGCTGCCAAATCCAGATAAGGATCCTCCGCACCCCACAGCTGGCCCAACTGAGCATACTTCTGATCCGTGAACTTTCTGTGCAGCAGAAAGGGCTTTCCATCCGCAATATCTCTGGCCTGACGTAGCTCCTCCTTTACAGCCCTCATTGCAGAACGGGCATCCTTGGCTTCGGCGGTGGCCTTCTTCAGGTCCTCTTGCCACGCTCGGCGTTCTCTTTCAAGAACCTCATAGCGGTCAGTAACATCCTTTAGCTTCACGGCCATTCCGGCCATCTCCTCCCTGTTTCGGCAGTGAGCAGCCTTTTCGGCTTTTAGCTCTTCGGCCGCCTTCGAGGCAGCCGCATTACTCCTTCTGGCCTGCTCCTTGGCTCGAGCAAGCTCTGCCCGAAGGCCCTCCATAGCAGCGGAGCCATCTGCATCAAGCATAAATGTTGTAAGGCGTGGGCATCAGCTCCCTTACCAGGTAACCGCAGAGAAACTACTCACCTTGTGACTCGTCAAGTTGCTTATTGACCAGCGCGATGTCCGCATCTGCAACGTCCAACTGCCGCTTATGTTTGGCAACTCTATCAGTCTGGCTGGCCACCGAATGCTCCGCCCCCTGAATAGGAATGGCGACATATTAAAACTGAGATTATGATCCTCGGCACGCTGTCACTTCTAACAACGTACCGAGTCTCAGGGGCTACTATCTATACAGGGCGCACTCTATGTGCAAAACTGTCAAAGGGTATGTCATTTTTACGTACCTCAAAACCCGCCAGTAAACTTCTGATGGCATCGTGTAACCCGCTCTGAGTGGATGAAATTCTTTCAATCACCATACCCATTAATGTACGGTGATCTTCTGAGATAGACGCCCTCTCGAGCAGATCCTTCAGCTCCCCCGGACGTACACCAGTTGGTGCCGAACTCTACGGCCCTGCCGGACTTGGGGAGACCCTCCGCGACGACACCTCAGGGTCGTCCGCCCCGCCTGACGGCGTGGCAGATGGAGGCGTCTCGCTCTCCATCATCTCCGGACGAAGGTCCCCAGAAGATGAGCTCAGCTGAGAAGGGCGGAGATCCGGCGCAAGGTAAAAAACTTCGGTTATCCTCAGAAATAAAAATACGGATGTCCCTTATTACAAAACTCCCCTTTTTCTACTCACGGCTCGCTGGAGGGATGATTCCCTTGGGGAGAGGGTGCGGCCGGTGCTTCTCCTAGCGTAGGACCCCCTGGCGAAGATTTCTTCCCCCGCTTTGAGGCTTTGACCTCTGGACCTTCGGAAGCGGTCCTCTTCTCCCCCTGGAAGGAGGGATTCTCGATCCCCCTTTCTTAAGAGCCTCCTCAGTAGAGGCGGTAATTTTCCTGTTTTCCCCTTCGCCCTCATCTAAAGGCGCAACCTCCAGCATCTTGGCTAACTCCGGATCCGGCGTGGTCTCCGGGAGGGGAGCCAAACACCGTATCAGTTTTGCTTGCGCTATCCACTCCTGTCCAAGGGATAGCTGGTTAAAAGGCAAATCCATGATAAACAAATGGACGATATGTCTGGACACAGGGTTACTTACTTGAGTATCCGGGCGATTGCAGCTTAGGCCGGCGTCCTCGGTCAAGTCCGGACACATCTCTTGTGATCCGAAGAATAGTTTGTACATCTCCACGGGTGTCGTACCCATGAAGTGTTGGAGAGCTCGTGGTCCCTCCGGATTGAACTCCCACAGGCGGAGGGGGCGACGTTTGCAGGGCAGGAGACGCCGAATCAGCATAACCTGCGTCACTACGACTAGATTGATCTCCCTCTCTTGGAGGTCTCGAATCCGGCCCTGCAATAGGGGTACGTCCTTGGACGGCCCCCAGTCAAGCCCTTTGTTGACCCACGACGTCAGCCGTTGTGGAGGGCCCGAGCGAAAGACGGGCGGCGGCCTCTGCCTGCTGCCCCTTGGAGCGGTGATATAGAACCACTCCTGCTGCCACAAACTGAGCTCCTCCTGAAAAGAGCCCTCGGGCCATGGAGCATCGGCCCTCTTGCCTATAACCGCCCCGCCGCACTCTGCCTGATGCCCCTCAATCATCTTCGGCTCCATGTTGAAGGTTTTGAGCCACAAACTGAAGTGAGGGGTAGTGCGGAGAAAGGCTTCGCAGCCGACAATAAACGATGAGATATGGAGGATGGACTCCGGAGCCAAGTCATGGAATTCCAACCCATAGTAAAACATGAGCCCCCTCACGAAGGGATCCATCGGGAAGCCTAAACCCTGACGGAGGTGAGACACGGACACGACACTCTTGCCAGGCTCGGGAGTAGGGATAACTTGCCCTTGGGCGGGCAACCTATGCGAAATCTCGTAGGTTAAGTACCTGGCTTCTCTCAGCTTCAGCACGTCCTCTTCCGTGACGGAGGAGGGCATCCACCGGCCCTGTAGGTCGGAGCCAGACATTGTCGAAGGTCTGAAGCGCCCGAATCTGGAGCCTTGGGTGTTGGAACTCGGGGCGAGGGGCGGATTCGATGGAGGATTGAAGAAAAGGAACAGGCCTTGGTCTCATTATAAAGAGGAGAATACCAAGAGCCTTCCCGTGACCGTTTGGAACTCGCCGGATTGGAGGGGGCATGGCAACGGCGCGGTTGGGTTACCCGTCCGTATTGATGGGAATCCGGAATAAGGGAACATGATCTCTGCCGACAAGGCGTGCCAAAGTAAACGCTTCGCTAAAGCGTCTTTGAGGTGGTATAATAAAAAAGATTCAAGTAAAGGCTTGGTTGTGGTGTGATGTCACGCCATAGAATACGTCAGCAGATTGAACTTGTGTCAATATTATTCTCTCTACGGTGGTATGTGGAATTTATTTTACAGAGCCGGACACTATCCAGGTGTTCACTATCTTCTATGAATTATTCGGAGGAGGAACCCGCCCTGCAATGCCGAAGAAAATATGCGCGCCAGACTCGTCGTCATTGAAGCCTGGTTCAGGGGCTACTGAGGGAGTTCTGTACTAGGGGGTGTCCGGATAGCCGAACTATCATCATCGGCCGGACTCCAAGACTATGAAGATACAAGATTGAAGACGTCGTCCCATGTCCGGATGGGACTTTCCTTGGCGTGGAAGGCAAGCTTGGCAATATGGATATCTAGATCTCCTACCATTGTAACCGACTCTGTGTAACCCTAGCCCTCTCCGGTGTCTATATAAACCGGAGGATTTTAGTCCGTAGGACACAACAACAACAATCATACCATAGGCTAGATTCTAGGGTTTAGCCTCCTTGATCTCGTGGTAGATCCACTCTTGTACTACCCATATCATCAATATCAATCAAGCAAGAGTAGGGTTTTACCTCCATCGAGAGGGCCCGAACATGGGTAAAAACATCGTGTCCCTTGTCTCCTGTTACCATCCCCCTAGACGCACAGTTCGGGACCCCCTACCCGAGATCCGCCGGTTTTGACACCGACACTTGGCGTGCAGACTGATTAAGTGCCAGATGAATATACGCGTCAACCAACTTGTCTGGAATCTTTAGACTCCATGCCATACAGTTTGCTACCATATCTACCGATAACCAAAAGGCACAAGTTGGGACCAAAGACTGGACTGTGTTTTTCTGGGCTGTGCGACAAGCAATATTTTTAGCGTTCACTCTCCTAATACTTGGAGTTTGACAACTGGTTGATGCCGGTTGATACTTGAATGAATATAGACACTTCTTGTCAACATCGATGCTTGTCTGAATGAACTTTGGAGTACATAGCAGCAACTGTTGGGTAACGTAGTAATTTCAAAAAATTTCCTACGCACACGCAAGATCATGGTGATGCATAGCAACGAGAGGGGAGAGTGTTGTCTACGTACCCTCGTAGACCGAAGCGGAAGCGTTGACACAACGTAGAGGAAGTCGTCATACGTCTTCCCGGTTCAACCGATCCAAGCACTGTTACTCCGGCACCTCCGAGTTCTTGACACACGTACAGCTCGATGGCGCACCCGGGCTCCGATCCAGCAGAGCTTCAGGAGGAGTTCCACAAGACGACGGCGTGGTGATGATCTTGATGTTCTACCGTCGCGGGGCTTCTCCTAAGCACCGCTACAATATGACCGAGGTGTAATATCGTGAGGGGGCACGCGACACGGCTAAGGGCGATCACGAAGATCAACTTGTGTGTCTATGGGGTGCCCTGCCCCGTATATAAAGGAGTGGAGGAGGAGGGCCGGCCCTCTCTATGGCGCGCCCTAGGGGAGTCCTACTCCCACGGAGTAGGATTCCCTTTCCTAGTCCAACTAGGAGTCCTTCCATGTAGTAGGAGTAGGAGACAAGGAAGGGGAAGAGAGAAGGAAGGAGGGGTGCGGCCCCTCCCTAGTCCACCCGGACTAGGCCATGGGGCCGCGGCCTGCCCTAGGCAACCCTCTCTCTTTCCGTATGGCCCAATAAGGCCCAATACTTCTCCCGGCGAATTCCCGTAACTCTCCGGTACTCCGATAAATACCCGAATCACTCGGAACCTTTCCGAACTCTGAATATAGTCGTCCAATATATCGATCTTTACGTCTTGACCATTTTGAGAATGCTCGTCGTGTCCCCGATCTCATCCGGGACTCCGAACGCCTTCGGTACATCAAAACTCATAAACTCATAATATAAATGTCATTGAAACCTTAAGCATGCGGACCCTACGGTTCGAGAACAATGTAGACATGACCGTGACACATCTCCGGTCAATAACCAATAGCGGGACCTGGATGGCCATATTGGTTCCTAAATATTCTACGAAGATCTTTATCGGTCAGACCGCATAACAACATACGTTGTTCCCTTTGTCATCGGTATGTTACTTGCCCGAGATTCGATCGTTGGTATCCAATACCTAGTTTAATATCGTTACCGGCAAGTCTCTTTACTCGTTCCGTAATACATCATCTCGCAACTAACTCATTAGTTGCAATGCTTGCAAGGTTTAGGTGATGTGCATTACCAAGAGGGCCCAGAGATACCTCTCCGACAATCGGAGTGACAAAACCTAATCTCGAAATACGCCAACCCAACATGTACCTTTGGAGACACCTGTAGTACTCCTTTATAATCACCCAGTTACGTTGTGATGTTTGGTAGCACCCAAAGTGTTTCTCCGGTAAACGGGAGTTGCATAATCTCATAGTTACAGGAACATGTATAAGTCATGAAGAAAGCAATAGCAACATACTAAACGATCAAGTGCTAAGCTAATGGAATGGGTCATGTCAATCAGATCATTCAACTAATGATGTGATCCCGTTAATCAAATAACAACTCTTTGTCCATGGCTAGGAAACATAACCATCTTTGATTAACGAGCTAGTCAAGTAGAGGCATACTAGTGACACTATGTTTGTCTATGTATTCACACACGTATTATGTTTCCGGTTAATACAATTCTAGCATGAATAATAAACATTTATCATGAAATAAGGAAATAAATAATAACTTTATTATTGCCTCTAGGGCATATTTCCTTCAGCAACATAAGTATCTGTCCATCTGATCTTTTTGTGCAGTTCTACTGAAATCACCCAATGCAATGATTTGCCTGCGAGTTCAGGCTCCAAGTTACTCCTTTATGAAATCGGAAAATAGTAGCACAATACCAAATTACCAATACATGACAAGTACAATAATCAGGATAAAGACCAGTACCAACCTGTGTGAGGTAGCATATCAATTACTATTTCCTTTGACTGGAGCAGAGATAAGCGAAACGACTGACAAAAAAGGAAGAAAGCAGGCCCAGATTAGCGACTGCCGGGAAAGGACGGAAGCTGTGGAGGCAATGAAGCAACCAAAGTTTTTCTGCAGTTCCACCAAAATCGAGCATCCCTGTTTTCACATATATTGAGAGAGTGAAATTATTGTAATAGTGGGACTAGTTGATGAAACATACACTAACAAATAGAAGCACCCTCATTATCTTAATAGGTAAAGTTAGCAACATAGTAGTCTTCCTTAAAAAGAGGTATTAGTTTATTTAATCAGTGCCAATTAGCTCAACACTCAAAGCATTGCCATGTATCATAGGTTGCAAAACTTTAACGTGCAAAGATAAAGGAGTTTCCCATGACAGTAGAATGATACAAATAAAGATGACAGCAAACTAATATGGATGAAGGCCTTAGGCCCGTACCAACCTGAGGAAAAAAGCTTATTCTTGTAGTCCCATAAGAGATGATAAAGCACTCACTGGAATCACTCAATAGTATATATTTTTGTGCACTTCAAATGTATGGTTGAAATCACTCTTGTTTACCAGTGCTGAGATTATATCGAAAGATTATCAAGAACTTCCAGCAGAATTAAAGCACTGGCTGAGATATAGTTCATTATATTGTCTTGTGTAGTTCCACTAAAATGTATGATTGACACAACATGATCCCTGTTTGCACAAGTAGGAACAAGGTGAAACCTTCATTAGCTTAGTGAAAAAGGATAGAAAGACATTAGCATATTACTCTAACAGTAGCATCAAATTCATGATGGACAATACGCAAAACATTCCCTCATTGAACCAATGGCAATAAATTGACATGCAAAACAATAGCACTATTATGTCATGACACTAATAATATTCCCTCCCTGCTCCACCACATAATTCACCATCATAGACAAACATACACACGTACATGATTCAGCATAGGGTGCTACTAAAGATTTGTTTAACTCCGATAGGAAAATTAGGCAGCAATAAATTAGTGGTACTTAAGTACTCCTAATTAATTAAGTGAGACAACAGAAGTGGATGGGATCCCTCGAGGATCGTCTCACAAGTAAGGTAGTCGTTGTCGGAGCCCTTGAATGGCCTCGACTGAGGCCTCTGGCTTCAGCAAGATCGCCTTTGCACTATTTATTCTTCTTCTTCTTCTTCCTCTTCATGCTCTGTTTCTCATTCTCCTCACCAGTTGGTGAAACCAAGTACATGATTGGCCT
>CM038143.1:377762977-377843256 GCA_021437245.1 Aegilops speltoides
GAATTGGTTTTGTCAGTGAGGGAGTACAAGTGTACTAGTAAAAATAGCATTGTTTTCTCATGGCAGTCGCAAAATAGAGATGAACACATGCATTAAATATCATTCTTACCTAAAGGAAGGTTATGGTGCCAATATGGATGATGAGGATTGGAACACAGATCTCCCTTTGTGCAGTTCCACCAAAATGAACCAATTGTTCCATTCTAACATTCTAGTTAAACAACACAAAAGTCACTTCTTTTAAGAAGAGTTTTGTGCAGTGCACCAAAAGGTCACAACAGCAACTAAGTGAAATGGATATCCCTGTTTGCACAAAAAGCTACAGAGGAAACTGGCAGAGTCTCAAACAATTACTGGCAAAAACATTTGGCTAAACTTATCATGGCTTATAACAGTGGCATGGATTCATTTTTACCAGGGGCATTAGATTAAGAACAACTAAATATTTGGTATAAGGGCATGGGACAGTGGGTGCAGCAGCAGTCCAGCACCATGTACCTAAAAAGGGGCATAAAGTGGTGATTCATAGTTTGTTGCCCCAAGAAACAAACATCCAAGAAAAATATCTGGGTGGGTCCCTTTTTTGTTCACTCTAGCTATCTACTCCTATGTGTGGATACAAAATCTAGTCCTGGTCATACCACTGTGTACAGCGTTACCCCTATATTTCCCTTTTCGACCAAGAGACTGGTTGGATGACCAGTCTGTACTACTTTCACCTCTTTCCTTCCTGTTTGTACCAAGTCCGATGTACATACTAAATTCCCCCACCCCCACTTTATTTCTTTTTTGAACCAAGTACAAGATTTGACCCCATGAAGTAGCTTTACCTCTCAATAGAAGGAAAAAATAGATGACATTGGACCATCCGATCGAGAGGGGCTGAGAGGTAGAAAATGATGCACATGTAGCGACGTAGCAAGCTGGGGAAGTAGAGCTAAGGCGGTTTCGAAGGAAGGTATACCTGAAGGTTGTCGGGGTGTGGATAGCTGGGCGGTGGGAGGCCAGATCCGCCCACACTAGGGCAACGACGAAGGGATCGAAGGACCTCCCACGCCGATGCTCGGCCAGAGATAACGGTGCAGCCGGCAGTGGGTCTCCTCCATCACTGTCGACGACGGCCTAAACACTGCCCCTCCTCCCCTTCACCGGCGAAGGGGGCAGCGGTGAGGATAGAAAGACAGTGTTTTTTGAAGGGAGAAAGATAGTGTTACCACCCCTATATTGTTTAGATCTGGAGAGGATGAGAGTGTGTGAATAGAGCAACCCTAGCAAGCAAGCATGGAGGCTCCGGCCTATATGTACATAGTGGGGTAGTTTTCCTTTTTCACTCCATCAAAACAATCATTTAAAATTGTGTACTACGTGCCAGGTCGCCTTTTTTTAGTTGTTGATTGTTTTTTGAGATAGCTACCCGCTTGTTCCAAGTGGTGTTACGGTGTGCCAGGTCACACTTTGTATCGTTCAAGTCTGGTACAAGTCCCTCCATTAAATGAACAACCATCCGCTCATAAAAATTGTGAACAAGCCCACGGCTAAAATTATCGGAAACGTGGGTTGCCCCAACATGCATTATTATTTATATTTTCTACTCCCTCCGTTCCTAAATATAATTCTTTTTATTAGCCACACCTAAGACAATACTTTTTTTATTAGCAGTGAACCCCACATGTCATAGACGCAAAAAGTGTGGCAAGATTCCCTTGGGCAAGCCAAAGTGTGTCTAACAATTTGAGCAACTCAAGTTAGGCAAGTGTGGGAAAAATAATGTGGCAACATAACCCAAACATAGTCACAATCCAAACAGCCCCATAATTTTTTGTGAAATGCATGAAAATTTGGTTAGTTAAATTTATCGTCAAAATTTGGCAAGGTGCATCAAATCAACACATGTAAGTATCAAAAGGGAAGTCACGGCATGCATGCATGCATGCATGCGTTGTACTCCCTCCGTTTCCAAATATAAGTCTTTTTGGAGATTGCAACAAGTGACTGCATACGAAGCAAAATATGTCTACATACATCCGTATGTTGTAGTCCATTTGAAATGTGTAAAAAGACTTATATCGAGTGCAGTGCTTTGATGTCGCGTCAGCTCATACAAGACCGAGAAGTTTGATTACTACAATGCCCTGTCCTTCGCAGACTGAGCTCCGGTGCCTTAACTGCACCTGCCATTGGCTACATGACAGGTGGGCCAACCACCTATTGGGCCCACCTGTCATAGACGCAAAGGCAGGAGCAGTAAGTCAATTAAGCTGCATCCCTCCCTCGCGCATGAGCGTGGTGTCTGGCAGGACTAGTAGGAGCTTTCGCTACATGCTATCCCTCCCGCACGAGGTGGACGAACATGCAGCAGTGGATTAGATACTGTATAAGTAGGAGTAACACCATTGTTCGTCTTCTAGAAGAGGCGAAGAGCCAAGCGCAACCTTAACGTGGCAGTTGCGAACGCTCGCGTGGTGCGGCGCCTTGGAGCACGCATATAGCCAGGCTCTTGCATCAGACATAATTTCTATTTGAGACCACTATTGTAGTACTAGTACTTGCTAGTATAGCCCTGTAAACCGGAAAGGAGTATTTGCCTTTCTAGAGATTTCAACAAGTGACTAGACTACACCGCGCGCAGTACTCCCTCCCTTCCGGTTTATAGGGCTCAAATCTCAAATCTCATCAACCAAGGCATTTTCCGATTGGAGGAATGTATCTCGTACTTTACAAAACAACCCTAATTAAACTCATGCATTTATTATGTAGTTCTCTCGTTTTCCTCTCCGCCTTGGTCACGGTGCACAATATTGAGCACTCCTATATGACTAGCCGCTCTATCTACATGCGGGACATCAAAGCATCCGGGCCCGCGTGCCATCCACCAAATCACGGCGAGGTGCTACAGTCAAAACTCATGGGTCACCCCGGTGTGTCCGTCATGACCCATCATATCACAAAACCCACACCTTCACTAGCAGCGGTAAAGTGGCCTCGGAGTTGGACTGGACGAAGCAACCATCATTTCCCTGGAACACTCATTGTAGCCCTTTCTCCCCTTTCTTGAAGAAAACCTCACTCCAGGCTACTCACTTCTGCCACTTTTCTTCTGTACCGACAAAGGAAATGTGGGCGAATCAGTGATGCTGCTATATTTTCATTCCAAGAATCTTATTTTTGCGAAGCACCGACCAATTCTCACAACCTATTATTTTCCCGTTTTCATTGCGATTGTGGTTTCCTTTTGATTGCTTTTTGTTTGTCAATTCATTAATGGATCCTGGAGCACTAGGCAAAGAGTTGCCGGCGGACAACCCACTGGAGACAGTGATCTCCAAGAAGCGAGCACCGACTAACAAGTTGACCATGTTGGCGGGCCAACCCATGGAGACGAAGAACTCCAAGAAACAAGCACTGGCCAAAGAGTTGACGACGTTGGTGGACGAACTCCTCAAAGAAAGTTGGAAGAACAGCAAGGGCCCCACCGTGCCTACTCCAGAAACTCTGATGGCAAACTATGCAAGGCTCAAGGCCGATTTTGAAGAGATAGACGCTGTTGAGAAGCAGAATTCCCCTGGCAAGGTGTTACCTCTTGAGCACTGCGTTGGTTTTCCCTTGAAGAGGAAAGGGTGATGCAGCAAAGTGGCGTACGTATTTCCCTCAGTTTTTGAGAACCAAGGTATCAATCCAGTAGGAGGCTACGCTCAAGTCCCTTGCACCTACACAAACAAATAAGAACCTTGCAACCAATGCGATAAAGGGGTTGTCAATCCCTTCGCAGCCACTTACAAAAGTGAGATCTGATAGAGATGATAAGATAATATTTTTGGTATTTTAATGATAAAGATTAAAAGTAAAGATTGCAAAATAAACGGCGCCAGAATTCGCTAGTTGACGGGAGATTAATATGATGAAAATAGACCCGGGGGCCATAGGTTTCACTAGTAGCTTCTCTCAAGATAGCATAAGTATTACGGTGGGTGAACAAATTACTGTCGAGCAATTGATAGAACTGAGCATAGTTATGAGAATATCTAGGTATGATCATGTATATAGGCATCACGTCCGTGACAAGTAGACTGACTCCTGCGTGCATCTACTACTATTACTCCATACATTGACCGCTATCTAGCATGCATCTAGAGTACTAAGTTCATAAGAACAGAGTAACGCTTTAAGCAAGATGACATGATGTAGAGGGATAAACTCTTGCAATATGATATAAACCCCATCTTTTTATCCTCGATGGCAACAATACAATACGTGTTGTTTCCTCTACTGTCACTGGGATCGAGCACCGCAAGATTGAACCCAAAGCTAAGCACTTCTCCCTTTGCAAGAAAGTTCAATGTAGTAGGACAAACAAAACTGATAATTCGAAGAGACTTGCAAAGATAACCAATCATACATAAAAGAATTCAGAGAAGATTCAAATATTGTTCATTGATAATCTTGATCATAAACCCATAATTCATCGGATCACGACAACCACACCGCAAAAAGAATTACATCGAATAGATCTCCAAGAAGATCTAGGAGAACTTTGTATTGAGATCCAAAGAGAGAGAAGAAGCCATCTAGCTAATAACTATTGACCCGAAGGTCTAAGGTAAACTACTCACACATCATTGGAGAGGCTATGGTGTTGATGTAGAAGCCCTCCATGATCAATGCCCTCTCCGGCGGAGCACCGGAAAAGGCCCCAAGATGGGATCTCACGCGTACAGAAGGTTGCGGCGGTGGAAATAGGGTTTGGGCTCCTCTGCTGATGGTTTGGGGGTACGTAGGTATATATAGGAGGAAGAAGTATGTAGGTGGAGCCACGAGGGGCCCACGAGGATGGAGGGCACGCCCAGGGGGGTAGGCGCGCCCCCTGCCTCGTGCCCTCCTCGTTGGTTGCTCGACGTCCACTCCAAGTCCTCTAGATCATGTTTGTTCTGAAAATCACGTTCCCGAAGGTTTCATTCCGTTTGGACTCCGTTTGATATCTTTTTCTGCGAAACACTAAAATAGGCAAAAAACAGCAATTTGGGCTGGGCCTCCGGTTAATAGGATAGTCCCAAAAATAATATAAAAGTGTATAAATAAGCCCATTAATCATCCAAAACAGAATATATAATAGCATGGAACAATCAAAAATTATAGATACGTTGGAGACGTATCACAAGTGATGGCCCCCATCGAGGACGAGGAGATGACCCCCGGAGGGATGTGATCCCCCGGTGAGCTGCACAATGTAAAAAATAATGGCTTATTACCATAGTTGTGGTTTTTTATTATTTGCAATGTGCTTGCTAATATGTAAGGGTTGTGGAGGCCGGTGGACGTCCTTGATGATTCCGATGTAGCGGCCCGTCCTGTGGACAACGCCCGAGAGATCGTTTTCGATGTCGCGGTCCGTCATGTTGGCATCGCCCCGGAGATCGATTCTGATGCCGCTGCCCATCCTGTGGACATCGCCCCAGAGATTGATTCCGATGTCGCGGTCAGTCCTGTGGACATCGCCCCAGAGATCGATTCCCATGCTGTTGTCCATGCTGTGGCAATTGCCCGAGAGATCGATGACAAGAAATAGTTGGCCGCGCTAATCCTTCATGGTAGTTTGCATTGCCCTTTGTTTAACTACCAGAACAATGCATGTTATCAAATCATCTTAGGGCTAGTGCACTATCTTGTGTGGGCGGTACTTGCTACTTTTGTTTGATTGTGAATCATGCGAACCCTCTCCGAGTTATGGAAACAGATGTATCCTCACCAGCTTTTGATGTAATATATGGCATGCTTAGATGTAAGTTTGAACTATTTATCATATCAACAAGGCTTGTTTGATGATTCTTGGTGCTAGTAGGCTAGCTACTGTGCAAGCTATAGTACTTGCAAAACACTCACCAAAGAGAAACGTTGGGGCTGATGAGCTCGTGGTACGCTTATACTTATCCGTCGTCGATCGGCCAACAGCCCAAGCTCCTAAAGTTGTAGGCTTAGTCGACACGGATACATTCAGGCCTCATTTGGTTCAAGTACAAAGATGTACAACAGAAAATCATAACAGTACAGAGACGTACTCCCTCCGTTCCAAAATAGATGACCTATAGGCAGGCTAGTTTGGCCTAGTGTTTTTTTTAGGATGGCCTAGTGGGTTTCAGTGATATGACGTGGTACAGTGTCGTCCAGTCTTCGCGTGTGGTAGTAGTATTGTGGGTACAATAAGTTTTCTTGAAGAAGCGGAATTCAACGAAGTCATGATGGTTCCTTCGTCCGACCAACTTACAGTGGGAAAGGTTGGGCCTACGATAAGACCGGCGTAGACCAGGATAATTTTTTAAAAATAGTATCACTTCTGATTTATATTTATTTTTTATTTCTGATGAATGCTAGCATTCCAAGTTTTCAACTCTTACGACGAAGACTGCCAAACACGGCACGTGCTGGATGTCCCACATGTCAACGAAAGGAGTGGGACATGAACAACATGGTAGAGCCCAGCGCAAAAAAAAACTAGCATGGTAGAGCGTCTCCACTTCTTCCACTTCTGGGTTGGAGACCACACGTAGTAGTACTAGTGGTATGAACGATACAAAGTGCAACCTGGAGAGAAAGACACGTCTAGTTGGAAGGTCTCGGGGCATACACGTAAAAGCTAATATGTGCCTCCAACTAATATAGTAGTAGTAGAGTACTTAGGCACGTACTCCATAACATCATCGTGCATTGCACGTACAACATTTAGTGGTACTCCCTCTGTTTCAAAATTGAACTAAAACCGCAACGAGTAATTTGGAACGGAGGGAGTACGTAGTAAGAGACAAATGCTGCCCAAGAGTTCCCTTCTCGACCCACTTTTGGGTGTTTGTTAGAGTGTATGGAGGGTGCATGAGTCCACACTACTTTAGCACAAATACACTAGAATCATGCATGAAGAGAGCATGAAGAGGGGTGTTGAGTTGAGCATGCATGAAGAGGGAACAACTATGCTGAGACGAGAACACAACCAAACACACCCTATATGCCACACATGTTCATACCATTTGCACCTTTCTATTCACTTACTCCGGACTCCCCCATGGCCCACATCACATTATCACCATATATATTTCTTAGAGTCCGTGCGCGGCGTGCGGGCGATCTCTTCTCCCTCCCCCATCTCTCTCTTCTCAGCCAACGCCCGCCGAGCGATTAGATTTCGGCTATCGATGGTTTATTCAATTGTAGACCCACATGTTAGTGAAAATGCGAGACAACGCGTGTCCCCTCTGTTGAGCGGCGTGCGAGCCGGACTGTCGGGGGTGCGACGCATACGAGTTGTAAGTGTGCCGCCTTTTCCTTTTGAACTTGCAAAGCGTAACATTTTTGTGCGATCGATCATAGAAATCTGAACAAAATGACGAGGGCGGTGCTTTCCCGCGTGTTAGGTGGGCTAGTCTGAGTGATATGATGTGCTACAGTGCGGTCCACTTGCCCCATCCATTTTTATGTAAGCAAGAGTCTACACTCTTACGTGGGAGGAGTGTGAAACACGACGGATCTAATTTTGATTGCGGGAAAATTGTTCCCTGCGAAATAATGGAGCACTGTTAGCGATTATATATAGCATTATACTTAGGGCATCTCCAGCGCCGGCCCTCAAATTTACACCGGCATCTATCCGAGGACACTGATGGATCCCATCCAATGCTGCCCGCATACCTTTCAACAACTATATGAACTAACCAGACGAAATTCGTGCAAACAAAGCAAATTTCAAATTAACCGGATTAAGTTCATTACATTTCAAAAACTTTTATTATAAACTGGATAAAATTCATGGCATATTTCGCACAAACCATACTAAAACGTATTGTAAACCTAATCTAAACGATAACCGAATCCTGACCACCATGTCCGGCCATGAACCTGAGAAAGCCGGGGGCCATAGGTTTCACTAGTGGCTTCTCTCAAGATAGCATAAGTATTCCGGTGGGTGAACAAATTACTGTCGATCAATTAATAAAACTGAGCATAATTATGAGAATATCTAGGTATGATCATTTATATAAGCATCAGATCCGTGACAAGTAGACCGACCCCTGCGTGCATCTACAACTATTACTCCATACATAGACCGCTATCCAGCATGCATCTAGAGTATTAAGTTCATAAGAATAGAGTAACGCTTTAAGCAAGATGACATGATGTAGAGGGATAAACTCATGCAATATGGTATAAACCCCATCTTTTTAACCTCGATGGCAACAATACAATATGTGTCGTTTCCCCTACTGTCACTGGGATCAAGCACCACAAGATTGAACCCAAAGCTAATGTCACGCCCAAGATGCGAACCTATCCTAAAGGAACTCGAAGGTCCCACCAAGGATAGAAGCGCATCTTGAAGACGCTTTTGCAAGGTGGATATCATTACATCAACATTACATAATAGATGGGGATACATACAAAAAGCATACAATGCCACACAAATACAACATAATCATGCAAGAGATCAACATCCGACTACGGATGATACATAAACAGAAACTCAACCAATATCCACCCTGCTAGCCCAGGCTGCCGACCTGGAACCTATCCCCTGATCGAAGAAGAAGCAGAAGAAGAACTCCAAACAAGCAAACATCGCTCTCGCATCATGATCATCGCATAACCTGTACCTGCAACTATTGTTGTAGTAATCTATGAGCCACGAGGACTCAGCAATCCCATTACCATGGGTATCAAGACTAGCAAAGCTTAATGGGAAAGGAAGGGGTAATGTGGTGAGGTTGCAGTAGCGGCTAAGCAAGATATGGTGGCTAACATATGCAAATAAGAGCGAGAAGAGAGCAAACGGAACGGTCATGAAGCTAGCAATGATCAAGAGGTGATCCTGAACTCCTACTTACGCCAAACATAACCCAAAGACCGTGTTCACTTCCCGGACTCCGCCAAAAAGAGACCATCACGGCTACACACACGGTTGATGCGTTTTAATTCGGATCTGGTGACAAGTTATCTACAACCGGACATTAACAAATTCCCATCTGCCACATAACCGCGGGCACGGCTCTCGAAAGTTTAAACCCTGCAGGGGTGTCCCAACTTAGCCCATGATAAGCTCTCGCGATCAACGAAGGATATAACTTCTCCCAGGAAGACCCGATTAGTCTCGGAATCCCGGTTTACAAGACATTTCGACAATGGTAAAACAAGACCAGCAAAGCCGCCCGATGCGCTGATAATCCCGATAGGAGCTGCACATATCTTGTTCTTAGGGCAACACCAGATAAGCGAAGCGTACAGGTACCGACGTAACCCAAGTTGCCAAGGGATGGTCCCACACGGTGCTCTAGTTTGGACCAACACTTAGACAAGCATTGGGCCGGGGGGGGGGGCTATAATTAAGATGACCCTTGGGTTAATTACTCCCAAGGGAAAAGTAGGTGGTGGTGAGGCAAATGGTAAAACCAAGGTTGGGCCTTGCTGGAGGAGTTTTATTCAAAGTGAACTGTCAAGGGGGTCCCATAAATCACCCAACCTCGTAAGGAATGCAAAATCCGGGAACATAACACCGGTATGATGGAAACTAGGGAGGAAAGAGTGGAACAAAACACCAGGCATAAGGCCGAGCCTTCCACCCTTTACCAAATATATAGATGCATTAATTAAATAAGAGATATTGTGATATCCCAACCAAAATCCTGTCCACCATGGAGCAATCTTCAACTTCACCTGCAACTAACAATGCTATAAGAGGGGCTGAGCAAAGTGGTAACATAGCCAAGCAACGGTTTGCTAGGAAGGGTGTCAAAGGTTAGAGGTTCATGGCAATTTGGGAGGCTTGAAGAACAAGTTATAGGGAGCGCAGCAAAGCGATAGAACGAAGCAACTAGCATAGCATTGATAGTAGTGAGATCCAAGGTAGCGGTCATCTTGCCTGAAATCCCGCAAGGAAGAAGAACGAGTCCATGAAGAAGATGAAGCGACGAAGACAAACCAAGTGTAGACGAACGAATCCTCACGATCGCAACGAAACGGGAACTATCAAGAAGGAGCACACAACATGGTAAACACACCACACATAGACAAGACATGATGCACATCCAAGCATGATGCATGACAAAGCTAGATGAGGCTACACATGGCAAGAGATGATGCAAATGAGAACAACACATCAAGGCAAGTTTAAATGAGGCCGGAAACAACATATAACAATTCCGGTAAGTCCTCATATCCAAATTTTGAAATTGGTCCAGAACTGAATAAACCTTATGTTCAAGTTGTTAAACAGCAAGTTAAGATGCACCAAGATGATCTACACGAAATTCTAGTCAAGTTACATATAAAGTTCATTACATTTGGAGCTACGGCCTAGAAGATATGAGCAAAACAAGATAATCATGGCATTGATGCTAAATGCATCCAAACATCAAGCAAACACCTCAAAACAAGGATGCAACATGATAATATGAAACTACATGCAAAATCAAGCAAGTTTCATATAGAGCACACTCAAAACGGAGCAATGGTTCAACACATACACTATACAAAGCATAACAACAATCTGTCCATAACAGCAACTAGGCATCTTGCAAGCATCAAAACAATATGCTACAGCACCCGAACGTAAGAACAAAAGGCATGGGCATGAAGTACCGGTAAATCATGACAAAACATGAACACTGAGCTATCTCCAGAAACAACTAGAACATGCTCAAAAAGACATGGAAAGATTGCATATATTAACAGTTTTAGGCTTATCAGGAAATAACATCAGGTTGCAATGTTTAGAGCTATCAAACAACAAGTTACAGGAACTTATCATGGCAAACAAAGGCATGGCATGAATCTACTAATTGCATAGAACAAAAGTCCCTTACGGAGCACCCATGTAAATATGGCAAAAGATATGACAGATTCATACATGGCAGGAACAACAATAAGTAGGCATGTTGATGAGCTTGAACCACTCACCACAGAGCAATACATGGCATGAAAAGGTGACTAACAGTAAGAATACATGTTTATGAAGCTAAGCATGGCACGAGAAAGTTCATAGGGTGCATTGATCACTAGCAACAATCATGGAAACATTGAACTTAAAGTTAACAGGCTGACAGCAACATTATTTAGTAATTTGAGAGCAAGATTACAACAATCTACAACAGGCTATAAATGCAACCAGGGACATGAATGGATAGAGCATGACATGTATAACAAATCATCCTTAGTGAACATCTCTAGATTATGCATAGAATGACTTGTAGCAGCAGGTTAACATAGCAACAAAATATAACAGAATCAGCCTAGCAAAACAGCAACAGCAAGTACCCTACTTAACAAGCTCGATGCACTCAGTACAAGACTCACAAAAATACATGGATGGCACCCCTGTAAAGATGGCATGACATAGATCGAAACACATGTAGACATCAACCTCATAGGATGCACACATCAACCATGGCAAAATGACAAATGAGCAAGTTATAACAGTTTCAGCAGGTTAACATCAACATGCACTCTTCCAACAACATTTAGGGTATCAAGATGGACTCAAATGAACATGATGCAATGGAATGAAATGAAGTAATCGTCGATACGAACAATTTGACATATTACACGCATGAAACGGAGCAGTATGCACAGAGTTATGATGCGATGAACATGGCATGAAAATGTTAAAAACCAGGGACTTAGGGATCTCGGGGTCAACCTCCAGTTTTGCACGGACTTCGAGGCGGCGGCGGATCTCGCCGGATCTTCGCCGGAAATGGAGAGGAAGGGGGCCGGAGAGGCGGGGAGGCTCGCCGTAGGAGGGGACGGCTGGATCCGGGCGCGGGGTCGCCGGATCTAGCCGGAGAGGAGGCGGATCGGCGGCGGGGCAAAGGAGGCCGGGCGGCGGCGCCGCCATGGGCGGCGTGGCGTGCGGCGAGGAGCGGCAGGCTCGTCGGTCGGGCGGAGCCGCGCCGGCTGGAGGGCGCGGGACAAAGCAGCGGCGCCGGACGGAGATGGTGGCAGCGGGAGGCCGAGGCGAGGCGGCGGAGGACAGTGGGCGGCGCAGGCGTGCGGGCAGCATGGCATGGATGAGGGCGGGCGCGGGATCGGGCCAGTCGGTCCGGGCGGGCTCCCATGGGCCAGCAGGGCTCTGGCAGAGGACGGCGGCGCTGGGACACGCGGCGCCCTCTGATTGGCCCGGCGCGGCGGCGGCGGACGTGTCCAGCGGCGAAGAGGGAGCGGGGCTAGGGTTTCGGGGGGATTCATCCGCGAATTTCGGGGGGAGGCACATATTTATAGGTAGAGGGAGCTAGGAGAGTCCAAATGAGGCACGGTTTTTGGCCACGCGATCGCAATCGAACGACCGAGAGCATGGAGGGGGTTAGGAAGGGGTTTTGGGACACTTTGAAGGGATGTTGGGCTGCAAAGAGAAAGGGCTTTAACGGTTCCCCGGTTAACCGTTGGAGTATCAAACGACCTCCAAATGACACGAAACTTGACAAGCGGTCTACCAGTGCTATACCGAGGCCGCTTGGCAAACCTCGGGCCATTCTGAGAACGTTTAACTCTCGCTCACAACAGGAGACAAAAGGGGAACGCCGGAGGACATAGGAGTGCCGGATTGCAAAACGGACAACGGGGAAAATGCTCGGATGCATGAGACGAACATGTATGCAAAATGAAATGCACATGATGACATGATATGAAATGCATATGATGACATGGCAAATGCAACACGCAAGCAATGACATGGCAACGAAGGCGAATAACTAGCATACACCTGGCACATCGAATCCGGGGTGTTACAGCTAAGCACTTCTCCCATTGCAAGAAAGATCAATCTAGTAGGCCAAACCAAATTGATAATTCGAAGAGACTTGCAAAGATAGCCAGTCATACATAAAAGAATTCAGAGAAGATTCAAATATTGTTCATAGATAATCTTGATCATAAACCCACAATTCATCAGATCTCGACAAACACACCGCAAAAAGAATTACATCGAATAGATCTCCAAGAAGATCGAGGAGAACTTTGTATTGAGATCCAAAGAGAGAGAAGAAGCCATATAGCTAATAACTATGGACCCGAAGGTCTGAGGTAAACTACTCACACATCATTGGAGAGGCTATGGTGTTGATGTAGAAGCCCTCCGTGATCAATGCCCCCTCCAACCGAGCACCGGAAAAGGCCCCAAGATGGGATCTTATGGGTACAAAAGGTTGCGGCGGTGGAAATAGGGTTTTGGCTACTCTACTGATGGTTTCGGGGTATGTAGGTATATATAGGAGGAACAAGTAGGTTGGTGGAGCCACGAGGGGCCCATGAGGGTGGAGGGCATGCCCAGGGGGATAGGCGTGTTGGTTGCTTGACGTCCACTCCAAGTCCTCTGGATCACGTTTGTTCCGAAAATCACATTCCTGAAGGTCGTTTGGACTCCGTTTGATATTCTTTTTCTGCGAAACACTGAAATAGGCAAAAAACTGCAATTTGGGCTAGGCCTCCGGTTAATAGGTTAGTCCCAAAGATAATATAAAAGTGTAAAAATTAGCCCATTAATCATCCAAAACAGAATATATAATAGCATGGAACTACGTTGGAGACATATCAAGCATCCCCAAGCTTAATTCCTGCTCGTCCTCGAGTAGGTAAATGATAAAAATAGAATTTTTGATGTGGAATGCTTCTTAGCATATTTCTCAATGTAATTTTCTTTATTGTGGCATGAATGTTCAGATCCGAAAGATTCAAGATAAAAGTTTAATATTGACATAAAAATAATAATACTTCAAGCATACTAACTAAGCAATTATGTCTTCTCAAAATAACATGGCCAAAAGTTCATCCCTACAAAATCATATAGCTTGGTCATGCTCCATTTTCATCACACAAGAATGATCTCATCTTGCACAACCCCGATGACAATCCAATCAATTGTTTCATACTTTAGTAATCTCAAAAAAATTCAAGTTTCACGCAATAGATGAGCGTGAGCCATGGATATAGCACTATGGATGGAACAGAATATAATGATGGGGGTTGTGTGGAGAAGACAAAAAAGGAGAAAGTCTCACATTGACGCGGCTAATCAATGGGCTAGGGAGATGCCCATCAATTGATGTCAATGCAAGGAGTAGGGATTGCCATGCAACGGATGCACTAGAGCTATAAATGTGTGAAAGCTGAACAAAAGAAACTAAGTGGGTGTGCATCCAACTTGCTTGCTCACGAAGACCTAGGGCATTTGAGGAGGCCCATCGTTGGAATATACAAGCCAAGTTCAATAATGAAAAATTCCCACTAGTATATGAAAGCGATAACTCAAGAGACTCTCTACATGAAGAACATGGTGCTACTTTGAAGCACAAGTGTGGTAAAAGGATAGTAACATTGCGCCTTTTTATTTTCTTTTTTTCTTTTTTTTGGCCTTCCTTTTTTTATTTGGCCTTTCTCTTTTTTTGGGACAGTGCTCTATGGATGATGATCATCACACTTCTATTTATTTACAACTCAATGATTACAACTCGATACTAGAACAAAATATGACTCTATACGAATGCCTCCGATGGTGTACCGGGATATGCAACGAATCAAGAGTGACATGTATGAAAAATTATGCATGGTGGCTTTGTCACAAATACGATGTCAACTACATGATCATGCAAAGCAATATGACAATGATGAAGCGTGTCATAATAAAAGGAGCAGTGGAAAGTTGCATGGCAATATATCTCGGAATGGCTATGGAAATGCCATGATAGGTAGGTATGGTGGCTATTTTGAGGAAGATATAAGGAGGTTTATGTGTGCAGAGCGTATCATATCATGGGGTTTGGATGCACCGGTGAAGTTTGCACCAACTCTCAAGGTGATAAAGGGCAATGTATGGTACCGAAGAGGGTAGCAATGATGGAAGGTTGAGAGTGTGTTTAATCCATGGACTCAACATTAGTCATAAAGAACTCACATACTTATTGCAAAAATCTACAAGTCATCAAAAACCAAGCACTACGCGCATGCTCCTAGGGGGATAGATTGGTAGGAAAAGACCATCGCTCGTCCCCGACCGCCACTCATAAGGATGGCAATCAAAGAAGACCTCATGTTTCAAATTTGTCACACAACGTTTACCATACGTGCATGCTACGGGACTTGCAAACTTGAACACAAGTATTTCTCAAATTCACAACTACTCAACTAGCACGACTTTAATATTACTATCTCCATATCTCAAAACAATCATCAAGTATCAAACTTCTCCTAGTATTCAATGCACTCAATCTGGAAGTTTTTATCATGCTCATCTTGGATGCCTAGCATATTCGGATTAATTTCATAATTAAAGCAATTTACCATGTTGTTTAAGACTCTCAAAATAATATAAGTGAAGCATGAGAGGTCAATAATTTCTGTAAAATATAACCACCACCGTGCTCTAAAAGATACAAGTGAAGCACTAGAGCAAAAACTATATAGCTCAAAAAAATAAGTGAAGCACATAGAGTATTCTAACAAATTCTGAATCATGTGTGTTTCTCTCAAGAGGTGTGTACAACAAGGATGATTGTGGTAAACTAAAAAACAAAGGCTCAAATCATACAAGACGCTCCAAAAACACATATCATGTGGTGAATAAAAATATAGCTCCAAGTAAAGTTATCAATAGACGAAGAAGAAAGAGGGGATGCCTTCTGGGGCATCCCCAAGCTTAGGCTTTTGGTTATCCTTGAATTTTACCTTGGGGTGCCTTGGGCATCCCCAAGCTTAGGCTCTTGCCAATCCTTGTTCCATAATCCATCAAATCTTTACCCAAAACTTGAAAACTTCACAACACAAAACTTAACCGACAATCTCGTGAGCTCTCTTAGCGAAAGAAAACAAAACACCACTTCAGGCTACTCATTATTTATTTATATTGGTGTTAAACCTACTATATTCCAACTTCTCTATGGTTTATAAACTATTTTACTAGCCATAGATTCATCAAAATAAGCAAACAACACACGAAAAACAGAATCTGTCAAAAACAGAACAATCTGTAGTAATCTGTATCTAACGCAAACTTATGGAACTCAAAAAAATCTGCCAACATAGGACGACCTAGATAATTTTCTTATTGCTCTGCTTCAATTGGAATCAGTATTTTGTCACGTTCTGGTGATTTTAAACAATTGTTTTTGTGAACAGAAAGTTTCTAGAATTTTCAGCAAGATCAAATAACTATCATCCAAGAAGATCTTATAGGTTTCACTTGGCACAAACACTAATTAAAACATAAAAAGACATCTAACCAGAAGCTAGATGGATTATTTATTACTAAACAGAAACAAAAAACAAAAAATTAAAATAAAATTGGGTTGCCTCCCAACAAGCGCTACCGTTTAACGCCCCTAGCTAGGCATAAAAGCAAGGATAGATCTAAGTGTTGCCATCTTTGGTAGGCAATCCATAAGTGGCTCTCATAATAGATTCATAAGGTAATTTAATTTTCTTTCTAGGGAAGTGTTCCATGCCTTTCCTTAATGGAAATTGGAATCTAATATTCCCTTCCTTCATATCAATAATTGCACCAATCGTTCTAAGGAAAGGTCTACCAAGAATAATAGGACATGAAGGATTGCAATCTATGTCAAGAACAATAAAATCGACGGGCACATAATTCCTATTTGCAACAATAAGAACATCATTAATTCTTCCCATAGGTTTCTTTATAGTGGAATCCGCAAGATGCAAGTTTGAAGAGCAATCATCAATTTCACGGAAACCTAGCAAATCACACAAAGTTTTTGGAATCGTGGAAACACTAGCACCCAAATCACACAAAGCATAGCATTCATGATCTTTAATTTTAAATTTAATTGTAGGTTCCCATTCATCATAAAGTTTTGTAGGGATAGAAACTTCCAACTCAAGTTTTTCTTCATAGGATTGCATCAAAGCATCAACGATATGTTTAGTAAAGGCTTTATTTTGACTATAAGCATGAGGAGAATTTAGCACGGATTGCAACAAGGAAATACAATCTATCAAAGAGAAATTATCATAAAATTACTTGAGATCTAAATTAGTGGGTTCATTGCTATCTAAAGTTTTAACCTCTTCAATCCCACTTTTAACAATTCTTGCATCAAGATCTAAAAACTCCGAATTTTTGGGACGCCTTCTAACTAAAGTTGACTCATCTCCAGTCCCATCATTATCAAGATTCATATTGCAAAACAAAGATTTAATAGGGGACACATAAATAAGTTTTAGATCTTCATCTTTATTCTCATAAAAACTAGAAGAACACGCCTTCACAAACAATCTTTTTTAGCACGCATCCTAGCGGTTCTTTCCTTGCACTCATCAATGGAAATTCTCATGGCTTTGAGAGACTCATTAATGTCATGCTTAGGTCGAATGGATCTAAGCTTCAAAGAATCAACCTCAAGAGAAATTCTATCCATGTTCCTAGCCAATTCGTCAACTTTAAGCAATTTTTCTTCAAGTAAAGTATTGAAATTCTTTTGTGAATTCATAAACTCTTTAACACTAGTCTCAAAATCAGAGGGCAACTTATTAAAATTTCCATAAGAATTGTTGTAGGAATTATCATAATTATTAGAGGAATTACTAGGATACGGCCTAAAATTAAAGTTTCCTCTATAAGCGAAGCGTTGTTACCAAAATTGTTCCTACCAACAAAATTCACATCCATGGATTCATTATTATTTTCAATCAAAGTAGACAAAGGCATATCATTAGGATCAGAAGAAACACTCTTATTAGCAAACAATTTCATAAGTTCATCCATCTTTCCACTCAAAACATTAATTTCTTCAATTTTAAGCACCTTTTTACTAGTAGATCTTTCAGTGTGCCATTGAGAATAATTAACCATAATATTATCTAGGAGTTTAGTAGCTTGTCCTAAAGTGATTTCCATAAAAGTGCCTCCCGCGGCCGAATCTAAAAGATTTCTAGAAGCAAAATTCAATCCGCCATAAATTTTTTGTATAATCATCCATAAATTCAAACCATGAGTAGGGCAATTACGTATCATTAATTTCATTCTCTCCCAAGCTTGTGCAACATGTTCATGATCAAGTTTCTTGCAATTTATAATATCATTTCTAAGAGAGATGATCTTAGCGGGAGGAAAATACATAGAGATAAAAGCATCTTTGCACTTATTCCAAGAATCAATACTATTTTTTAGGCAAAGACGAATACCAAGTTTTAGCACGATCTCTAAGAGAAAAGGGAAATAGCTTCAATTTGACAATATCATTGTCCACATCTTTCTTCTTTTGCATATCGCACAAATCAACAAAGCTATTTAGATGGGTAGCGGCATCTTCACTAGGAAGGCCGGCGAATTGATCTTTCATGACAAGATTCAACAAAGCAACATTAATTTCACAAGATTCAGCTTCGGTAAGAGGAGCAATCGGGGTACTAATAAAATCATTGTTGTTGGTATTGGCAAAGTCACACAATTTAGTATTATCTTGAGCCATCGTGACAAGCAAGCAATCCAACACACGAGCAAACAAGAAGCGAGCCGAAAAGAGGAGAACGGAAATAGAGGGCGAATAAAACGGCAAGGGTGAAGTGGGGGAGAGGAAAACGAGAGGCAAAAGGCAAATAATGTAATGCGAGGGATAAGAGTTTGTGATGGGTACTTTGTATGTCTTGACTTGTGCATAGACTTCCCGGCAACGGCACCAGAAATCCTTCTTGCTACCTCTTGAGCACTGCGTTGGTTTTCCCTTTAAGAGGAAAGGGTGATGCAGCAAAGTAGCGTAAGTATTTCCCTCAGTTTTTGAGAACCAAGGTATCAATTCAGTAGGAGGCTACGCTCAAATCCCTTGCACCTACACAAACAAATAAGAAACTTGCAACCAACGCGATAAAGGGGCTGTCAATCCCTTCACGGCCACTTGCAAAAGTGAGATCTGATAGAGATGATAAGATAATATTTTTGGTATTTTTATGATAAAGATTAAAAGTAAAGATTGCAAAATAAACGGCGCCAGAATTCGCTAGTTGACGGGAGATTAATATGATGGAAAATAGACCCGGGGGCCATAGGTTTCACTAGTGGCTTCTCACAAGATAGCATAAGTATTATGGTGGGTGAACATTACTATCGTGCAATTGATAGAACTGATCATAGTTATGAGAATATCTAGGTATGATCATGTATATAGGCATCACGTCCGTGACAAGTAGATCGACTCCTGCCTGCATCTACTACTATTACTCCACACATCGATCGCTATCCAGCATGCATCTAGATTATTAAGTTCATAAGAACAGAGTAACCCTTTAAGCAAGATGACATGATGTAGAGGGATAAACTCATGCAATATGATATAAACCCCATCTTTTTATCCTTGATGGCAACAATACAATACGTGTCGTTTCCCCTACTGTCATTGGGATCGAGCACCGCAAGATTGAACCCAAAGCTAAGCACTTCTCCCATTGCAAGAAAGATCAATCTAGTAGGCAAACCAAACTGATTCGAAGAGACTTGCAAAGATAACCAATCATACATAAAAGAATTCAGAGAAGATTCAAATATTGTTCATAGATATTCTTGATCATAAACCCACAATTAATCGGATCACGACAAACACACCGCAAAAAGAATTACATCTAATAGATCTCCAAGAAGATCGACGAGAACTTTGTATTGAGATCCAAAGAAAGAGAGGTAAACTACTCACACATCATTGGAGAGGCTATGGTGTTGATGTAGAAGGCCTCCATGATCAATGCCCCCTCCAGCGGGGCGCCAGAAAAGGCCCCAAGATGGGATCTCACGGGTACAGAAGGTTGCGGCAATGGAAATAGGGTTTTGGCTCCTCTGCTGATGGTTTGGGGGTACGTTGGTATATATACAAGGAAGAACTAGGTCGGTGGAGCCACGAGGGGCCCACGAGGGCGGAGGGCACGCCCAGGGGGGTAGGCGCACCCCCTGCCTCGTGCCCTCCTTGTTGGTTGCTTGACATCCACTCCAAGTCCTCTGGATCATGTTTGTTCCGAAAATCACGTTCCCAAAGGTTTCATTCCGTTTGGACTCCGTTTGATATTCTTTTTCTGCGAACACTGAAATAGGCAAAAAAAACAACAATTTGGGCTGGGCCTCCGGTTAATAGGTTAGTCCCAAAAATAATATAAAAGTGTATAAATAAGCCCATTAATCATCCACAACAGAATATATAATATCATGGAACAATCAAAAATTATAGATACGTTAGAGATGTATCACAAGTGATGGCCCCCATCGAGGACGAGGAGATGGCCCCCGAAAGGATGGGATCCCCCGGTGAGCTACACAAGGTAAAAAATAATGGCTCCATAGTTGTGGTTTTTTATTATTTGCAATGTGCTTGCTAATATGTTAGGGTTGTGCAGGTGCTGGTGGACGTCCTTGATGATTTCGATGTCAAGGCCCGTCCTGTGGACAACGCCCCAGAGATCGTTTTTGATGTCGCGGTTCGTCATGTTGGCATCGCCCCGAAGATCGATTCCGATGCCGCTGTTCATCCTATGGACATCGCCCCAGAGATCGATTCCGATGTCGCGGTCAGTCCTGTGGACATCGCCCCAGAGATCAATTCCCATGCCACTGTCCGTGCTATGGTCATTGCCCGAGAGATCGATGACAAGAAATAGTTGGCCACGCTAATCCTTCAGGGTAGTTTGCATTGCCCTTTGTTTAATTACCAGAACAGTGCGTGTTATCACACCATCTTAGGGCTAGTGCACTGTCTTGTGTGGGCGATACTTGCTACTTTTGTTTGATTGTGAATCATGCGAACCCTCTCCGAGTTATGGAAACAAATGTATCCTCACCAGCTTTTGATGTAATATATGGCATGCTTAGATGTAAGTTTGAACTATTTATCATATCAGCAGGGCTTGTTTGATGATTCTTGGTGCTAGTAGGCTAACTACTGTGCGAGCTATAGTACTTGCCAAACAGTCACCAAGGAGAAACATTGGGGCTGATGAGCTCGTGGCACACTTATAGTTATCCATAGTCGATCGGCCAACAGCCCAAGCTCCTAAAGTTGTAGGCTTAGTCGACATGGATACATTCAGGCCTCATTTGGTTCATAGGGTGGGAAAATCGTAGCAAAAGTACAGATACGTACAACAGAAAATCATAATAGTACATAGACATACTCCCTTCGTTCCAAAATAGTTGACCTATAGGCAGGCTAGTTTGGCCTAGTGTTTTTTTAGGATGGCCTAGTGGGTTTCAGTGATATGACGTGGTACAGTGTCGTCCAGTATTCACGTGTGGTAGCAGTATTGCGGGTAGAGTAAGTTTTCTTGAAGAAGCGGAATTCAACGAAGTCATGATGGTTCCTTCGTCCGACCAACTTACAGTGGGAAAGGTTGGGCCTACGATACGACCAGGGTAGACCAGGATAATTTTTTCAAAAAAATAGTATCACTTCTGATTTATATTTATTTTTCATTTTTGATGAATGCTAGCATTTCAACTCTTACGATGAAGACTGCCAAACACGGCACGTGCTGGATGTCCCACACGTTAGCGTATGGAGTGGGACATGAACAGCGTGGTAGAGCTCAGCGCAAAAAAACAGCATGGTAGAGCGTCTCCACTTCTTCCACTTCTGGGTCGGAGACCACACGTAGTAGTTCTAGTGGTATGAACGAAACAAAGTGCGACCTGGAGAGAAAGACACGTCTAGTTGGAAGGTCTCGGGGCATACACATAAACAAATATAAAAGCTAATATGTGCCTTGTAGCGACCAGACCTCAAAGCGATCGATCTACGTGCTCGGTGTCATCCTGGATCGATAATCCGACACCACACAGTACTTGGAGGATTTATAATGAGTAGCAATCACACACTTATTACATCGAATGTCTCAAAGAGAACTTATTGAAACAAATATGGCTTAAGGCCATCTAAAAACGATAACAGCGGAAGGCTTGGAAGATAAGCGAGTCCATCAACTCCAACGGCATCACTGAGTATAGAACCACGACCTAAAAGCACCTTACTCGTCGTCTAAAAAGTCTGCAACATGAAACGTTGCAGCCCGAAACGGGTCAGCACATGGAATATGCTGGCAATGTAACACATAGAGAATAACAATGGAGATTGACTATACTACATGCATATTTGGCTGGTGGTAAAGCTCTATGGTTACAATTTTTGCATAAAGCCAATTTTTCCCTACTGCAAAGGAATAAATTTATTTAACTATCATGGTGGTTGTTAAACATTGAGAATGGTTGACAGCATCCTCAATCCCAATTAAAAGTACTCATTAAAACCCAACAATATTAATTAAAGTAACATGATGAGATTCACATGATATCCAGGTACTAGATACTCAAGATGTCCATAACCGGAGACACGGCTAACCATGATTAGTTTATAGACTCTGCAGAGGTTTGCGCACTTTCCCCACATGACTCGATCACCTCCGTTTGGTTTCTCGCACTACTTGGTGTTTGAGAAACGGATGACCGAGACATAGTCTTTCAGAAGCACTAGCACCTTAAATGAGGGGTAGACCGTACCAACCTACATCCCCTACATCTGCTAGTCCACCTCGTAAGAGTTCGCACAACTTAGTCAACTATGCTAGAGCCCATAATAGCATGTGGCTGCACACGGAAGTTTCTAGTTTGAATAATCTCATGATCCCTTTGAGCACGGGTGGCGGTCCAGAAGAAATCTGAGCAAGTCACGCTAGAAAACAGTGCCTCAATCCACCCAGATGTGTGTTTAAGTTGCCACCTTAAATAAACCAGTAATTAACAATCTCACATCTGTCATGGATATTCACTCACCCAATCCACGTCTACTAGCATAGCATGGCATAATAAGCAAACGTAGAAGTAACTCCCAAAGGTTTGATAATAATACAGGTAATAGGTACTACCTCATCTACTTTCCCAACCCACCATTTAATTAGATCCTAATCATGCAATTGTTTTGGAGGATAGATCTAATGCATAAAAACTGGGTAGTAGAAAAGCTATGATCAAAGTGTTACTTGCCTTGCTGATGATCCGCGAAACCTAGAGACTCGAAGTAACAAGCGGCGCACTCCGGGTATTCTATCGCAGACAAACAAACAGACATACAATAAGTACTCATCTAATGCATAGGTAAAACTCAAACAAGAGATCTAACCAGAATGTTCAACTTAAGAACTCCGGTTTGCAAAAAGAATCAAATCAAACAAAGCAACGAAAGTCAAACGGCGAAAGAAAACAGCTTCGTTTTACTAATCTGGATCTAAGTCAAATTTTACAGAAGCAAAAACTTGTTTAAGTAGATTATTCGGAAAGAGGGTTTCGAGACGAAACTCCAGGCGCTTGAATCACCTGATTCTGATAAACGAGCGAAAAGTTATACTAAAACGAAAATCGGATCAGAAATCGCGATCAGAAAATAATCGCGAAAATCCGAGAAAAGAAAACGACGAACAGTTGACGAGCGAACATTCATTAATCTAACGAATCGACGAAAAGCGTTAAGCTAAGGCGAACTAACGATTTAACGTCCGCTAATTAACCTAAACAGGAAAAACCGAAAACTAAAATAAAAGCGAATCTAAGAAATGAAAAAAAAAAGAAGAAAACCGCCGGTTTTAAGAAAAACCGTGCACGCGAATCGAGGTGGTGGCGTACCTTGGGATCTGGCGGCGGGCGGTGGCTCGGGCGGCGGCAATGGCGGCGGCAATGGCGGCGGGCGGTGCGGCGGGCGGCAATGAGCGGAGTTAGGGTTAGGGTTTCGGGTGGGCCGGCGGCGCGAGTGGGCTGGGGCGGTGGCGGGCGATCTGGCGGGCTGGGGCGGCGGAGTCCCGCGGTTTATATAGCGCCCCCGAGCGGAGTCCCGCTCAGGTACGGCCCAGAGTCGGCGCGCGTTTTTTTTAAACATTACGCTCGGTAGAAAAAAGAAAAGAAATACTAAACGGACTCCAAAACTCCCGAAATAAATTTTCCCCGACTTCTAAAATCAAGCCGGACTAGTTGTACATTTATTTGGGATCTAAATGCAATTTTTAAAAATGCGCATTTTTCCCTAATTCAAATAAAAGCGAAAAACTCCAAAATAAAACTTATTTGATTTTTTTATTAAATCTTCATTATTTCTTTATTTTGGGAAAGTCATTTTATTCCCTCTCTGAATTTTTGGTAGTAGAAATAATTGAAGGTAAAATAAATAAAATCAACGATCCTATTTTCAAAATTTGAGAAAACCCCCAAATATGAAAATAACGAAATCCCCAACTCTCTCCGAGGGTCCTTGAGTTGCATAGAATTTCTAGGATCGAGCCAATAATGCAATAAAAATATGATATGCATGATGATCCATGTATAACATTCCAAATTGGAAATTTGGGATGTTACAAACCTACCCCCCTTAAGATGAATCTCGCCCTCGAGATTCGGGTTGGCTAGCAAATAGGTGAGGGTGGTCCTTGAGCAGATCTTCCTCTCGTTCCCAGGTGGCTTCCTCCTCGGTGCGGTGGCTCCACTGAACTTTGCAAAACTTGATAACCTTTCTGCGGGTAACTCTGCTGCCATAATCCAAAATCTTAACAGGTTTCTCTTCATAGGTCAGATCTTCTTTCAACTGAATCGTTTCCAATGGTACAGTATCTCTTAGTGGTATATCGGCCATCTCTGCGTGACACTTCTTCAACTGTGAAACATGGAACACATCGTGAACTCCTGACAATCCCTCAGGTAATTCCAACTTGTATGCTACTTCTCCCATGCATTCCAAAACCTTGTATGGCCCCACAAAACGTGGCGCTAACTTTCCTTTAACTCCAAAATGTTTAACTCCTCGAAGTGGAGATACTCGAAGATAAACTCTGTCTCCGACTTCATATTACATCTCCTTGCGTTTGAGTCGCATAGCTCTTACGCCTTGGTGTGCTACCTTGAGCCTGTCGCGAATCAACTTTACTTTACATTCGGACTCCTTAATCAAATCTGGTCCAAACAACTGGCGGTCTCCAACCTCATCCCACAACAACGGGGTTCTGCACCTCCTTCCGTACAAGGCTTCGAAAGGGGCCATCTTCAAACTGGACTGATAACTGTAGTTGTAAGAAAACTCTGCGTATGGCAAGTTGTCATCCCAACTTGATCCATACTCCAAAACACAAGCTCTAAGCATATCCTCCAAAATCTGATTGACTCTCTCGGTCTATCCATCTGTCTGTGGGTGGAAAGCTGTGCTAAACTCCAGCCTGGTTCCCAATGTTTCGTGCAACTGCTTCCAGAACTTTGAGGTGAATTGGGTTCCTCTATCTGATATGATACTCCTCGGAACTCCATGCAAACATACAATCCTTGTCATGTATGTCTTAGCCAATTTGGCACTGCTGTAGGTAGTCTTTACTGGGATGAAATGAGCTACCTTCGTCAAACGATCAACTACAACCCAAATCGAGTCATAGCCTGAACGAGTCCTGGGCAATCCAGTGATGAAATCCATGCCTAGTTTGTCCCACTTCCATTCGGGTATAGGCAATGGCTGCAACAATCTAGCTGGCTTCTGATGTTCTGCTTTCACCCTCTGACAAACATCACAAATTGCTACAAACTCCGCGATATCCTTCTTCATTCCGGTCCACCAGAATGTTTCCTTCAAAACCAAATACATCTTTGTATTTCCGGGGTGAATCGGATATGGTGAATCATGTGCCTCTTGCAGAATCAACTTCCTGATCTCCAGGTTGTTGGGCACATAAACACGGTCCTCAAATCGTAGGGTATCGTACTCATCCTCACGAAATCCCTTAGCCTTTCCTTTGCTCATCCGTTCCTTAATAGTGGCAACCTCCGTATCTGCCTTTTGAGCTTCTCTGATTTTATGCATCAATGTAGACTGAATCTCCAATGCTGCTACATGGCCTCTTGGAACTATTTCCAAACATAGTTCTCAAAGGTCCTCGGCTAACTCCTTGGGTATTTCTCCCGTCATTAGAGTATTGACATGGCTCTTGCGGCTCAACGCGTCTGCTACAACGTTAGCCTTCCCGGGGTGATAATGTAGTCTCATATCATAATCCTTAATAAGCTCCAACCATCTCCTCTGCCTGAGATTTAATTCTTTCTGCGTGAAGATGTACTTCAAACTCTTGTGATCTGTGTACACCTCACAATGATTTCCAATGAGAAAATGTCTCCACGTTTTCAGTGCATGCACTACGGCTGCTAACTCCAAATCATGTGTAGCATAATTTAACTCATGGGGCTTAAGTTGTCGTGAAACATACAAAACAACTCTACCCTCCTGCATAAGCACTGCTCCAAGTCCTCTACGTGAAGCGTCGCAATACACTTCATAATCCTTAGTCTGATCTGGCAGGATCAACACTGGTGAGGTAACTGTCGTGGATTTGTCACGGCAGATGTCCTAGCGTAAGGACTTAGTCGTGGAGCCATCGCTATGGGTTTACTTGCAGGGGTTAAAGCGGACGCAAAGACACAAGGGTTTATACTAGTTCGGCCCCTTCGATGAAGGTAAAGCCTACGTCTAGTTGTGATGGAATTGATGTAGTCTCGATGGCTAGGGAGCAAACAAGCTTCGCCTAGGCTCGAGTTGTGGTTGTCTGTCCTTGAACCGCCGCCGGGTCGTCCCCTTATATACACGAGTGACGCCCGTCGGTTCGTAGAGTCCTAACCGGTTCATACTCGTATCCCGGTTGGTATCTCTCTATTCCTAACTTACAATACAAGTCATACATCAGGCCGGTTTACGGCTACAAGTTCTAAACCGACTATAGGCCTTGGGCCTTTCTCTGATTACACCACTAACGGAGGTAACCCGGCCCAAGCTGGCCGGTTTACACCTAGTGGTAATATCCCCAACATTAGGCCCCAGATTGATTTGAACTGGTTCATGTCAATCCTTCACAAAGCCTGTATCTTGGACATCTTCTTTCGTTTAATAAACCGCTACGTCATCGTTGCTTCTGATCACTGTAAACCGGCATGACGTCGTTGCTTCTGGTCACTGTAAACCGGCATGACGTCATCTTAAAATTTTATCCTTTATAACGCCTTCTTTAATAGCAGTTCCTGGATCCACGCGCTTGACCTAGCTTTACTGCCTTATAAATAGGACCGAAGGGTCATTCTTTTCCTCCCTTCGCTTCCTCTTCTTCTTCTTCCTCGCGCCGCTGCCCTTGGAGCTCCGCCATCGTCGTCAACCTCTCGCTTCATCCCGTGCTGCTGCATCAACTTTGAGCGTGCAGTCTGCGGCTTGCTTCCGCGTCTTCTCCGTTCGGTGAGCTTCTTTTCCTTCTCGACTTAGATCTGGTTTCTAGGGTTTCAACCGTCATTGTGTTCTTGCGCGTCTTCATTTAACCTTTTAGCTTTTGAACCACGCCTGTGGATCATCTTTGCGTTAGTGGCGACGCGTCCACCGCACTTTCTCATCTTAGTCCGTGGATCTTACGCATATACATCATCACGTATTCCTCTTCCGTTTCTTTTGTCACCTCCGAAATATTTCTGTTTCACGAAAACCAGCGTTTGATTCGTAGTAATCATGAGATCTTGTGAAACTTGTTTCTGTAAACTATCCATGACTTCAATTATCTTCAAGGCCTAGAGTAGGCGGTTTAACTCATCATAATAAAACCTGCCAAACCGGCATAGGTACACCATTAGTCCCCTTGTTGAACCGCCAGAACGTATCTGATATCTTATCATAATGAACCGATTTATAGAAATCGCCTCCGGTTTATCATAAGTTGAATCAATCACTTTGTAATAAGCACTTTTCTTAAACCGGATCCTTCTCCTTGTAGATCTTATCATGGCCAAACAGGTGTACGAATGCAACTGGGTTCCTTCCCGCGTCTCCGAGACACAGTTGAATGAACTGGTATCGATCGGCGCTTTAGATGATCAAAACACAATCCATTGGAGGGTTCCTGGAGAGGAATGTCCTCCCACACCTCAGGAAGGGGAAGTCGTAGTTTTCGCGGATCATCTCGCCCGGGGTTTCAAACCGCCCGGGTCAAAATTTTACCAGGCGTGATGGCCAATTTTCAGCTCCGTCCCCAAGATATTGGCCCCAACTCCGTTACCAACCCGTGCCACTTTCAAGTCTTTGTCCAAGCATATCTACAAGAGGAACCTTCATTGAACTGTTCAGAGATCTCTTCCACCTAAACCATCGCACTGAATTCACCGACGGCCCCAATACAGAATTAGGCGGTATGGCTATCCAGAAGAGGAAGGAGATCACCTATCCCCACGTCAAACTCCACACTCACCCCAAAGAATGGAATGCGACTTGGTTCTCTGCAAAGATACTTCTCTGAAGGTGAAAATCCTTTACGGCTTTTGTCGAGCGGCTAAGCAATACTCATCCCTTTCCTCAAAGATTGACCGCCAAAGAGAGAAGCAAATATGCCCCACAACTGTCCAAGCTCCGAGCCTTTATGGCCAACGGTTTGGTAGGATTGATCTTGCACTTCTTTGGTTATCTTGGGGCATACTGCCTTTGAGCGGCGTTCGGTTCGATGTGCGAGATACCGGCAGCGTCGATGACCCACTCCGACACACCAAACTAGAACTGTGCGAAGATGAAGTTACGGATTGAGAAGGAAAATCTGAATGAACGGAGCATCTCGTGCTCAAACCGCTTAGCTCCTCATTGCACCATCAACGCACCACTGCGGTAAGTCTCGATCGTGTCATCATAAAAACCCGTTGTTACTTTCATATGTCCAACTCTCAATTATTTCTGATCCAGGGCGATAATCCGTTTTGGAGCAAGAAACTTTCTCAAGACAAAGCGGACAAAGCTGGGCGGCCAAACCGGCCCAAAACAAAAGTTGTCAAGAAGTCCGCCCACAAGAGAAAGACCACTGCTTCATCTGATCCGGCCATTGACGATGATGTGGGTAATCCGGAACTTGATTCTCTTGGCTTGCTTTTTACACGCCTTATTGATGATGATGCTTGTCAGGATGACGCTGAAGCCAGCAACGCCGGATTTGCTGAGGTAACCATTCTTTCTTCCGAGTCAACAAACTTGCCTTCACCAAAATTTCGCCGGGCAAACCGGAAAGTTAAATTTTCTCACCCTCTTGCTTACTTGGATCCCAAACTTCTTATGAAGACACAGCAACATGAAGCTCGCCGCACAACCCGGCACAGCGGACAGGTAGTTACCTCTGCCGGTTTACCAAACAGCCCGGCTCGAAAGCGCCGCACCGAGGTTTCCAACCTTTTTATTGCCTTAAATTCCAAAGCGGGCTTGTTCCGTCAACCTCTTAATCCGTCCGACTCCGATTATCAGGTCACTTCCCATTCATCCTCTGGCGAATCGTCAGCCACTCAGCTACCACCGTTGAAGATAGCCGCCGGGTAAGTCAAAACAGCCATATGCTTTTTCGATTTCTTCTGTAATGCATATGCCTTGTTCCTGAATCTTTGTTTCTTCAGAACCAAACCGAAACCCAGCAAGAAGGCTCGCTTGGACAAAACAGTTGAAGAGGCTGCCGCTTCAGATCATGAGCGGGCGCCGGATCTCGAAAACGTTGCCTCTGAAGATATTCCAAATGACCCTCCGATTCAAGAGGAGGTTATTCCTGAAGAAAGGCCTGTCAACCCTTCAATCTCTGCTGATCCACCTGCCAGCACTGTCCGATTTGAAAAGCCTCGCAGCCCTACTGAAACAGCCGTGCCCACCCGATCCGTCGAGTTGAAAGACGATGACGTTGTGATTACTGGCATGGGCCGCTCTGAACCGGGGAATCCTGCAACCTTAACCCGCATCTTGTGAAAGAGGATTCTTCAACTTTGAACAAAGGAAAGTGGGCTGTCGATTTGGAAACATATGCCGCTTTAAGCGCCCAAGATCTTCATGCGGATATCTGAACCGGCTTTACAAAGAGCCGTGACTATGAAGCTGGCCTGGTCAAATTAATGAGGACAAGTTTGAGGTAACTCACTCCTTTTCTTATCACCGATATATTAATCCTTGTAGCCCCCAAGGGCGGTTTGTAATCTTGATCAAACCGGGACTTGATTACTCTTTATCCATTTTGACATGTATCCAGTATAACCACAAGGGCGGTCTAACTCATACTTTAAACCGGTACTTGAATATAACTACATGAAACATTGGTAAAATCAAATATCCATTAGCCCCCAAGTGCCAAGTTGAATACTTGTATTAAGCTTGGGACTTTGCCATGTAATGTGAGAGAAAAATTGAAGGTACATTAGCCCCAAGTGTCAAGCATATAAGCTGCGTTGTGTGGTTGGGACTTTGACTTTAATTGCCAGCTGAACATACTCTCAATGCACAGGCTGAGGTGAAGATCAAAGACGATCGGATTGCCGGTTTACAGGTGGCGTTGCAAACCCAGCAGGTCGAAACAGAGAAGGCCAAGAAAGAATTGACCGGTGCCTTGACCGCTGCTGAGCAGTGAAGGAAAATATGAAGAAAGAACAGCGATCTGGGCCTTTGAAAAGGCCAATTTGCTCAAACAGGCGAAAATCTGAAGCTGCCCTTAAACCGGTGGTGGACGATCTGACAGCCGTGAAGCGGCAAGTACATTCCATGACTGCAGCCATCTTCAGTAAGCTCCCTGTGAATTAGTGTGATATGTTATTTCTGCTGCATCTTTAATCCGATTTAAAACTGTCCTGTTATTGTATGCAGGCACGCGCGTTGGGCACTTGGGAAATGACGTGCGGAAGAAACTGAAGGCTGTCTACACTTTAGTTGAGCAGTTATATACCGGAGCCAGTAGCGTTATCACCACAATGTCACATAACAATCCAGCGTCGTCCACGATTCAAGATACTCGAACCGCTATCCATCCTTCCTTCCCGGATTGAAGAGGTGAAGAAATCTGCTGCACTGAACCGGAGCCATCAACGCCTTGATCCGAGCCAAGGCATGGGTACCGGATTTTGATCCCGTGGAAGCAGCTCAAGGCTACCCCAGCGTGAAAGAAGATGGCTCGGACTTCAGCGAAGAGGACTTGCGGGCGATAAACCGTGCGGTACGCCCGCTGGCTTGTCAATTGGTCAAGAAGCCGATTTGGAGCACTACCAAGCCCAATATAATGAGCAGAACAAACGTGTGTCCGCCCCAACCTTTGAACCGGAAAACCTGATCCCTCCAATTCGTAAGCATACTTACGCACCCGACATTGAACCGTCATCTTTGATTCACGAAGAGGCTGTTTTCCAAGCGCTAATGGGAATCGACTGGACTACTGTGGATTTCCAGCCGATGGGTAGAGATGAAGATGCTGAAGCGGCGGAAGATGAAGAACAGTCTTGAACCGATGGCGGTTTAAATAAGCGTGTGGGCTGTTTACCCAAAAACAATGATCTCATTTGGGCCTTTGTGTTGCCTTGTAATAGCCTTAGTTAAAACTTGCTGCCTGGATATGCCTTCGTGCATAGATGAAACTTTTGTTTGATTCATACTCCCTGCAACCGAAAAATTGAACTTCGGTGGCGGTGACACCGCCAGCCGGTTTATGGCATCCAATATATATGCGTATCGAAAATCAATTAGTATGCGATACAAATACCTTCTGTATCTGGGCATGAAGCTGGCGTAGCCAATCTTGAAGCGGAGGCCTTAAAAACCATGACCGTCTGGGGAGACAAGAACTCCCATATAGTCGTGCTGAATTAGCACAAGCCCCCGTGTTACTCCATGAGGATGAACCGGAAGAAGGTAAACCGGGCAGATAAAAACTTCGGTGTAATACCAAACCGTGTCTGTCGGTTTATTCTTGATAGCTAAACCGGATAAAAATATTAAATCGGGTTGAAAAACGCAACAAAAATCGAATACCAACTATGTGAAAATATGGCAACAAAGGCAATAACTCTTTGCAAAAGTAAAGCTTCATGGAGCTGGTCAGATGGCATTACCATGGTCAGACGCAACCAAGCCCCCCGAAGGCGTAGCAATGGTGCTAGTCGGCCAGGTCCCCAAAAGACTCTTGGCGAGTATCGCCGCCAAGTGGCATGACATTGGTTCGGGTTCGACCAAGCCCCAAATGACGCTGGCCCTATTGGCCGACCAAGAGGCGTGACTGTTCAGACGTGACCGTGTCCCCAAATGATCTGGTGGCTTTCGCCTATCAAGAGGTGTTGCATTGGTTCGGACACGACCAAGCCCCAAGTGATAAATATAATCTGTCAAGGGGTAAACCGGAGGCCGCTTTAAAAGCAGAAACACTCCATGTAACCACACATGAGAAGAAAGACAGAGACCCCGCTTTAGCTGAGGCTCCGATTTGTATTATATCGAAGATAATATATACATTGTCATGCTATGTACATAAACTGAGCCGATGACTCAAGTGTAGTAAGGTCGAAGATGAGCTATATTCCACGGCCTATTGGTCTCCTCCATCGATGTACGTGAGTCTTTACGCTCTCGAATATCAACGGATAGTAGGAACCGTTGTGTAGATTCTTCGACCACAAAGGGTCCTTCCCAAAGCGAGGATAACTTGTGCATATCATGCGGTCTTGGATGAGATGAAGCACCAAATCTCCTTCCTGAAAGGCTCTGGTCTTAACCCGGCGGCTGTGATAACGACGAAGATCTTGTTGGTAAATCGCCGAACGAGCGGCTGCCAGATCACGCTCCTCATCTAATAGGTCCAAAGCGTCTTGTCGCGCCACCTCGTTGTCCGCTTCAACATAAGCCGCTACACGAGGTGAATCGTGTCTGATATCACTGGGGAGAACTGCCTCTGCTCCATAAACCATGAAGAAAGGTGTATATCCAGTAGATCGATTTGGCGTAGTATTGATACTCCATAGCACCGATGGGAGCTCTTCAACCCAGCATCCTGGTGTTCTCTGTAATGGAACCAGAAGTCGGGGTTTGATGCCTCGTAAGATTTCTTGATTAGCACGTTCTGCCTGCCCGTTGGACTGGGGATGTGCTACTGATGACACGTCAAGCCGGATATGCTCACGTTCACAGAACTCTTTCATAGCCCCCTTGGACAGATTAGTGCCATTGTCAGTAATGATACTGTGTGGGAAGCCAAACCGGAAAATCACCTTTTTGATGAACTGCACCGCTGTTGCCGCATCACACTTGCTGACAGGTTCCGCTTCGACCCACTTGGTGAACTTGTCCACTGCCACCAACAGGTGGGTCTTCTTATCTCTGGATCGTTTAAAGGGCCCAACCATATCTAGCCCCCAGGTCGCAAACGGCCACGTTATTGGGATCATCCTCAATTCTTGTGCCGGTACATGAGCACGCCTGGAGAATTTCTGACATCCATCGCACCGTTTGACCAAGTCCTCTGCATCAAGCATGAGCGGTTAACGATAAAATCCATGACGGAATGCCTTCGCCACGGGGACTTTGAACCGGCGTGATGCCCGCAATCACCTTCATGGATTTCTCTTAAATTTCACAGCCTTCCTCGGAAACACAGCGTTGAAACGCCTGAAACACTGCAATGATGCAACTCACCATTAAGAATGGTCATAGATTTGGAGCGCCGGATTATCTGTCTGGCCAGAACCTCATCTTCTGGCAACTCCCCTCGAGTCATATACGCAAGATAAGGGATCGTCCAATCCGGAATAACATGCAATGTTGCCACCAACTGAGCCTCCGGATCAGGAATAGCCAAATCCGCTTCACCAGGGAGCTGGACCGACGGGTTGTGCAAGATGTCCAGAAAGATATTAGGCGGGACCGGTTTACGCTGAGAACCCAAACGGCTTAAAGCGTCTGCCGCTTCGTTCTTCCGGCGATCCACATGATCCACTTGATAGCCCTTGAAGCAACCTGCGATATTATCCACTTCTCGACGATATGCGGCCATGAGGGGTCCTTAGAATCCCAAGTGCGGATACTTGCCGAGCCACCGGTCCAAGTCACCAAAGCACTTAACCCGGCTTAAGTTCATCTCCTTAGCCATCCGGAGACCATGGAGCTAGGCCGTACTCAGCTGCATTATTAGTACAAGGGAACATTAAGCGGAGAGCGTAACAAAACTTATCACCTCGTGGGGAAGTTAAACGACTCCACCCCGAGCCTTCAATTGCTGGATCCGTCAAAGTGGATAGTCCAAGTATGTGTGATCCGGCTTCTCCTCTGGTGCTTGTAACTCCGTCCGGTCATTAATGAAATCAACAAGTGCTCGTGACTTCACTTACGTGCGTGGTATATACTTTAGTCCATGTGGCCCAAGCTCGATGGCCCATTTTGCAATCCGCGATGGCCTCTCGGTTCAGATGATATCACCCAAAGGGCTGAACTAACCATCGTGATAGGGTGCCCTTGGAAATCTTGCTTTAGTTTCCGATCGCCATAAAAACACCATAGACGAAGCTTACGCCAATGCGGATATCTCGCTTGGACTCAATAAGCACCTCATCGATATAATAAACGGCCGTTGAACCGGATACTCCTTGCCTGCCTCCTTGCGCTCTACCACAATGGCCACGCTTACCGCTCGAGCATTGGCTGCTACATATAATAACAACGGTTCCTTGTCAACCGGAGCCGCAAGAACAGGCGGATTGGCTAATTGCCGCTTTAGATCCTCAAATGCTTCGTCAGCCGCCGGACTCCAGACAAAATTATCTGTCTTCCTCAGCATCTGGTATAAGGGAATAGCCTTCTCTCCAAGGCGGCTGATAAACCGGCTCAACGCCGCAATCCGGCCCGCCAGACGCTGAACATCGTTGATACACTTCGGTTTAGCGAAGGAAGTGATGGCTTTAATTTTCTCCGGATTAGCCTCAATTCCTCTGTTAGACACGGGAACCCCAATAACTTGCGGTAGGAACACCAAAAACACACTTGGCGGATTAAGCATCATCTTATAAATCATAAGTTGTCGAAGGTTTCCTTCAAATCTTCCCCAGTGTCTCCTTTTGTCTTGATTTCACCACAATATCATCTACATAAGCATGCACATTGCGGCCGATTTGCGTGTGCAAGCAATTCTATACACACCGCTGATAAGTAGCCTGGGCACTCTTGAGCCCAAAAGGCATAGATACATAGCAGAAGGCTCCAAAGGGAGTTATAAACGCTGTCTTCTCCTGGTCCTTAACCGCCATTTTGATCGATGATATCCGCAGTATCGTCCAAAAACTTAAACGCTCACATCTGCCGTGGCATCAATAATCTGATCAATGCGGGGAGGGCAAAGGATCTCTTGGACAAGCCTTGTTAAGATCTGTGTAATCCACACACATCGCCAGTGCCATTTTCTTAAGGACTAGCACCGGATTAGCAAGCCACTCTGGATGAAACACTTCAATGATAAAGCCAGCCGCCGTAAGCCTGGCTACTTCTTCTCAATGGCCTTGCGCCTCTCTTCATTAAACCGCGGAGGAACTGTTTCACGGTTTATACTTAGGATCCACATTAAGTGTGTGCTCAGCGAGTTCCCTCGGTACACTGGCATGTCGGATGGCTTCCATGCAAAGATATCCGGTTCTCACGGATGAACTTCGATGGCGCTTTCCTATTTGGGATCCAGGTTAGCACTGATAGTAAACTGCTTGGACGACTCGCCTGGCACGAAGTCAACAAGCTTGGTCTCAGCTGCCGATTTGAACTTCAGATCCGATTCATGCTCTGTAGTCGGTTTCATCAAAGGTGTCATATCTGCCGGATCAACATTGTCCTTATAGAACTTCAACTCCTCCGTGGCACAGACCGCCTCTGCATACGCTGCATCGCCTTCCTCACATTCCAAAGCAACTCGGCGGCTTCCATGCACCGTTATAGTTCCTTTGTAACCCGGCATTTTGAGCTGCAAGTAGATATAACAAGGCCGTGCCATGAACTTAGCATAAGCCGGCCGGCCAAACAAGGCATGATACGGACTCCGTATTTTCACCACTTCAAAAGTTAGCTTTTCAGACCGGGAATCGTGCTCGTCTCCAAAAGCCACATCCAAGGCTATCTTCCCAATAGGATAAGCAGATTTGCCTGGTACTATGCCATGGAACACCGTATTGGACGGTCTGAGATCCTTGTCTGTGAGACCCATGCGACGAAAAGTTTCATAGTACAATATATTAATACTGCTTCCTCCATCCATAAGCACCTTAGTGAACTTATAGCCCCCCACCTGAGGGTCTACCACCAATGCCAGCTGACCCGGATTATCAACCCGGGGGGGATGGTCCTCTCTGCTCCACACGATAGGCTGCTCGGACCAGCGTAAGTACCGCGGTAAGGCGGTTCAACAGAGTTCTTGCCCGTTTGTGAAGTTTCCGATCCGCTTGTCCAAACTGGTTGTGAAAACATGATAACGCCCACTATTCACCTGCTTTGGTTGGCTCGATAGCTTTGTGTTGCTGCTTCTTGGCCACCCCGATTATTACGATTATTGTGATTGCCTTGATTAGGCCACGAACGAAGCTCCGTCTGACCGGCCCATGGAAACCGGATCTGAACGCCACCGACCCTGGTCATACCGAAAGCATTGGAGTTTTGAATTCCTGCATATTATAACAGTCTTTCCAGAGATGGTTCGATGGGGACTCCTTCGTCCCGTGCTTGGGACAAGGATGATTCAACAAGTAATTCAAACGGCTTGTATTAGGATTTGGACCCCGATTCGCCTTGCCTCTGCGCATGGGCCCCATCTGCGCATTAGTGTTGGCTACGAAATCCGGGTTGCCATCGGCCTTGCGCTTGCCCCCGTTTCCATGACCCGCCGGTTTGTACTGCTGCCCCTTGGAGTTGCCGTTCTTCTTTCCCTTCCCAGCTTCATCATCATCAGCTTCAGGATCCTTGGTACTGTCAGAATCGGCATACTTTACCAAAGCGGCCATGAGGGTTTCCATATCATTACAGAACCGCTTCATGCGTCCCAATTTTAATTTCAAAGGTTCAAACCGGCAGTTGCCTTCTAATGTTAAGATCGCCGAGTCAGCGTTAATCCGGTCAGAAGAGTGCAGAATCTCAGACACACGGCATACCCAGCGGGTTGTTGACTCCCTTCTTCACGGACGCAAGCCGCCAAGTCTCGATGGATTTTGGCTGCTTACGTATCCTTGAAGTTACGGATAAACCGGCCCAGAATGGGCCCATGAACTGATGGAATTGGGCGGTAAGCTCTTCAACCAAGCACGGCTGTGCCTTCCATCATCATGGTGAAATACTTTGCACATGCGTCTCATCCACATCTAGCATCTCCATGGCCATCTCATAACTTTCAACCCACGCCAGGGACAGATCCGCGGTGTAATTTGGCACCTTGCGTGGGCCCTTAAATCCTTGGGCAGAGCGCACATTGCGTAAGCGGGGACTAAGCAGGCACCCCAAAGTGGATGCGACTCTGGTCCGGCGAAGGTGGTAGGCGAACCGGTGTGTGTTGATCCGCATCATCTCGCGCCGCTAACTCAGCCTCCTGCGTGCGGGCCCGATCCACCACCTCCGAGCATCACGAATGCCGCCTATCTGGTGATTGCCTCGGGCGCTTCACGGTCCCGCAAGCGTTTGACAGGGCGGTTCATCCATGCGCCCTCTTGTAGCTCCGCTTGGGCCAGGCGCGAGTGAATCCGATCGTGGCTGTATGAATACGCTTCCTGCTGGATCAGTGCAGTCCGGAGAAGCTCCTTAACCCGGTGTGTCTCAACTACTTGTGGGGAATCTCCTTCGACTGGGATCGCCTCCAATTGTGCAGCAGCCGCAACAAGGTTGTCCATAGGGTTAGAATAATGGCCTGGGGGTGTCTGTACCGGCGGAGGAACCACCGTGTTCTGCTGCGGAGGCTCCATCAGGCGCGGTTGGACCGTCGCTCCCGCTCCTGGTGCCTCGATCCGGTTTACCTCCTGTCTTTGGGCGGGTTATCGGGTCGGCCCGGGTGCGAAAGAGATTTCTAGGATCAAATCCTGATGGCAGGCGCGATCTGTACTTCCGCTTTAACACCTCCTACGACGCACTCTGGTCAAGCATGAGTTTGTACGCTTGTGCATCTAAAGCGGCCCACTCTGCAGCCATGCGCTCCTTCTCTGCCGCTAGATCCGCTTTGGCTTGCGTGATCTGCTCTTTCACCTTTGCAATTTCTGCGTTATGAGCCTCCTGATCTGCTGGATTGTCCTTCGCCATGAGCGCTGCTAGTGCATCAAACAGATCTGACAGAACTTGAACCGGCGGCGCACGGGCCTCCTGCCCTCGCCGCGCTCTTGAGCCGGAAAGCATTGCTGCCGCGGTTGCAGAGTGATTCGCTGCCTGCGTACCGGCCATGAATACTCCAACCCGGTTTAGCTGGCTTGGGGGGTCCGGAATACTGTCACCGTCGGAACAGCCCTTGATCATATCATCCTGCAACTGGTACAATGACTTGGTCTCTCCTGTTGAAGATTCATCGCCAGAATAAACGACGGTCTCGCTACCGTGTTCTGAACCGGCGTCATACTCCCCTCCATGGGTGACTCCAACGAAGACATGCTTCACGGCCGGTTTAACCTGGGCAGGTCGCGCACGCTGAGCCGTCTCGATGAGGTCGGTGTAGATGTCCGGCTCAGGCCCAGGCCCTCCGATCGTGCCGATGAAGACGTGTATGCCGCCGAAGGGGACCCGGTATCCATACTCGATTGAATCGGCCTCGGGACCCCATCCGGCATCGTCGATGTAGATCCGGCCGCGACGACTCTTGGTCATCCGGCCCACGACGTAGCCTTCGAGTCCTTTGAGCTTGCCCTCCAAGGTCGTCAAACCATCATGCGATAGCCCCACGGTGGGCGCCAACTGTCGTGGATTTGTCACGGCAGATGTCCTACCGTAAGGACTTAGTCGTGGAGCCATCGCTACGGGTTTACTTGCAGGGGTTAAAGCGGACGCAAAGACACAAGGGTTTATACTAGTTCGGCCCCTTCGATGAAGGTAAAGCCTACGTCTAGTTGTGATGGAATTGATGAAGTCTTGATGGCTAGGGAGCAAACAAGCTTCGCCTAGGCTCGAGTTGTGGTTGTCTGTCCTTGAACCGCCGCCGGGTCGTCCCCTTATATACATGAGTGACGCCCGTCGGTTCGTAGAGTCCTAACCGGTTCATACTCGTATCCCGGTTGGTATCTCTCTATTCCTAACTTACAATACAAGTCATACATCAGGCCGGTTTATGGCTACAAGTTCTAAACCGACTATAGGCCTTGGGCCTTTCTCTGATTACACCACTAACGGAGGTAACCCGGCCCAAGCTGGCCGGTTTACACCTAGTGGTAATATCCCCAACAGTAACCAAACGTTTCTTCAACTCTTGGAAGCTAGCCTCACACTCCTTAGTCCAAATAAACTTAGTATCCTTCTTCAAAAACTCTGTCTTAGGCTTCGCAATCTTCGAGAAATTTTCAATAAATCTTCGGTAGTATCCTGCGAGTCCAAGGAAACTCCTGATCTCTCCAACTGTGGTTGGTGCTTCCTAGTTTGTCATAGTGACTACTTTAGTGGGGTCTACTGCGATACCTTCTTCGGATATAACACGTCCGAGAAATCCGACTTCCTTCAACCAAAACTCACACTTGCTGAACTTGGCGTATAACTGATGTTCCCTGAGCTTCTTGAGTACTAATCGCAAGTGCTCCTTGTGTTCCTATTTATTCTTCGAATGAACCAAAATATCATCAATGAACACCATGACAAACTTATCCAAAAACTCCATAAATACCTTGTTCATCATGTTCATCAAATAGGCTGGGGCGTTAGTCAGACCAAATGACATAACGGTATACTCATACAGCCCGTACCTGGTGGTAAAAGCCGTCTTGGGCATATCTTGCTCCCGAATCTTCAACTGATGGTACCCTGATCGCAAATCGATCTTGGAAAACACCTTAGCTCCTTGCAACCGATCAAACAGATCATTGATCATTGGTAGTGGGTACTTGTTCTTGATTGTTACTTCATTCAATCCGCGATAATCAACAACCATTCTTAACGATCCATCCTTCTTCTCCACTAGAAGTACTGGCGATCCCCAAGGTGAAGAACTTGGGCGAATAAAACCTTTATCCAATAACTCCTTAATCTGCTTCTTGATTTCCTCCAAATCCTGGGCAGGCATCCTGTATGGTCTCTTGGATATAGGTCCAGTGCCTGGCAGTAGCTCAATTAAGAACTCAATGTCTCTATCCGGTGGCATGCCTGGCAACTCTTCTGGAAATACATCGGGAAAATCCCTTACCACTGGTACTTCCTCCTGCACAACTCCTGATAAGGAATTTACATGTGCTCTCCTCGGCTCATGCCATGATACATCCTTGATCCTTATCCCTTCTGGTGTTGTAAGCAAAATTGTCTTACTGGCACAATCAATGTTCCCTCCATACTTCGATAACCAATCCATGCCTAATATCACATCCAAACCTTGCGATTCCAAAACTATTAGGTCCGAGGGAAATACATGGTGTCCAATCCTTAAAGGCAGTCGATCACACCATTTACTAGCCGTATACTCTGCTCCGGGTGAGGTTAATAGCATGGGTGACCTACGTGCTTGGGTTGGCAGTTTATATTTATCCACAAATCCCCTTGATATGTATGAATGCGATGCACCAGTATCAAAAAGAACAACTGCAGTAAATGCTTTAACCAAAAACTTACCTATTACTGCATCTGGTTGAGTTTCAACCTCCTCCACGGTAACGTGGTTCACTTGCCCCCTGTTGAAAGGGTTCGGCTTCTTTCCTGAGCTTCCATTGCCATTTCCATTTTGGCCTTCAGGACAATCATTTGCATAATGCCCCGTCTTGCGGCACTTATAACAGGTGATGTGGCTCAGGTCTGCTTTGGATGGTGTTGACGGGGTGGTGCGTCTTTGTCCATTGCTTCCTCCATTCCCGTTCCCATTCTTTGTGCCATTGTGATTGTGCGAGCTGCTTCCTCCATTTGCGAGCTGCTTCCTCCATGAGTATGCTGAAAATGTCCTCCTGACTTTGGGGTAAAGCGTGGCTTCTACTGAGCTCCAGAATTATACTTCCCCTATGCATACTTCCTCTTACGGTTATCAATCTGCTGCTGCTTCCCTTCAATCATAAGAGCACGGTCTACTAACTCCTGGTAGTTATTGAAAGTGGCTACCATCAACTGCATGCTCAGCTCATCATTCAGTCCTTCTAGAAACTTCTCCTGCTTAGCTGCATCCGTAGCAACGTCATCTGGGGCATAACGTGCTAGCTTACTAAAATCATCCACATACTGGCCAACAGTCCGTCCTCCTTAGCGTAAGTTGCGAAACTCACGCTTCTTCATGGCCATAGCTCCGGCTGAGACATGGGCGACGAAAAGCTTGTGGCTGATTCCATGTGGCGGTGTCTCACTGGGGTAAGTGGCTGTAAAATTCTCCCACCATGCTGCTGCGGGTCCGTCAAGCTGATGTCGCGCAAACTTCACCTTCTCTCCATCCGTGCATCCTGCAGTGGTCAACTCCCTCCCTATCTTACGGAGCCAATCATCGGTACTATCGGCTCGGTGCTCTTTGGAAAACACCGCGGATTCAACCTTAGGAAAGCGTGCGGATGGTCGACGGTGGTGGTGGTGGTGGGTTGTTGTTGTTGTTGCCTTGGTTCTGTACCAATGTTTGAATCAAGGTATTCTGCTGCTGAATCAACTGAGTGATCTCTGGCGGGAAAACAAACTCGGGGTCGCGTCTCGGAAGCATCTAAGGGTTTAACGGGGAGAGTTAAGAATAGAATGAGGTCTAGTGAGAAAACACTACCCATATGCACATGAGACAAAACACACAATATCATTCCAATCAATTCAAACAAGGGCATACAACGGTCTAACTATCGTTACAAAAGTGCTTGGACTAAAACTAGTTAAATGGTGGAAAATTCTACTACTGTTATGGTGGTCAACTAGAAAAACTGCTCCGAGGCAGATTCCATGATATCTGCTCCAGCTTCATCAACATAGTCATCATCGCTATCCTCGGGATCCGAGTCGGTGTCGTCGATGATGATATAATTATCCGGACAGTTGGGTTCATCCTCTTCTCTTTTGGGTGCTGAACCTCCCATGAATACTCCAATCTTCTCCTTAAGGTCACCGTTCTGTCTTACTAGAGCGACGATTTCTTCCATATAGTCTTTATGCGTAGCCTTGAGTTCCGCTTCTAGCTCCTTGATCTTGGTCATAGCCTTCTGTAGCTCCTCCATATCTGCGCAGATCTGGTTCTCCTGGCGTTGGATGTGTTGGTTTAACTCCTGGATGTAAGCTACAATGGATCTGTCCCTCCTGGTGGCGATCATCTCCCAATGCTCATCTCGGCGCCCACAAATCTGGTAGATAGTATTCTTGAGATCATTGCGATAAACTTCTCCAATTCGCCCCATGGCGATGTGATCTGCCATGCTCTTTCCTAGTCTCCATGTTGGTACATCAAAGGTAAACTCTATTGGCTCCGTGACTGGTGCAAACGTCCTTCCTGGAATGTAGACTTGAATCCTCCAGTGCTCCTCTTCGGGAAAAGTGGCGTTGAAAGTCCCAGTGAAGCTTGGTACTCCTATGTTCAGGTATCTAGCGGCTTCCTTCAAGTGACATCCAAAAGGTGAATTCTCATCTGGTTGCGCAAACTTGATCCTTGCATCCGCCATCCTAAAGAATAGAAAAGATGAGGAGTCAGAAATGAGAAGAAGAGTAGTGTTCTAGGGCTTAAGCTTAGTGGCTGTGTCCTACAGTCAGCGTGTGCTCTGATACCACCTTGTAGCGACCAGACCTCAAACAGTCTGATCTCTGTGCTCAGTGTCATCCCTAGATCAGTAATGCTGACACCACACAGTACTTGGAGGATTTATAACAGAGTAGCAATCACACACTTATTACATCGAATGTCTCAAAAGAGAACTTATTGAAACAAATATGGCTTAAGGCCATCTAAAAACGATAACAGCGGAAGGCTTGGAAGATAAGCAAGTCCATCAACTCCAACGACATCACTGAGTATAGAACCACGACCTAAAAGCACCTTACTCGTCGTCTGAAAAGTCTGCAACATGAAACGTTGCAGCCCGAAACGGGTCAGCACATGGAATATACTGGCAATGTAACACATAGAGAATAACAATGGAGATTGACTATACTACATGCATATTTGGCTGGTGGTAAAGCTCTATGGTTACAGTTTTTGCATAAAGCCAATTTTTCCCTACTGCAAAGGAGTAAATTTATTTAACTATCATGGTGGTTGTTAAACATTGAGAATGGTTGACAACATCCTCAATCCCAATTAAAAGTACTCATTAAAACCCAACAATATTAATTAAAGTAACATGATGAGATTCACATGATATCCAGGTACTAGATACTCAAGATGTCCATAACCGGAGACACGGCTAACCATGATTAGTTTATAGACTCTGCAGAGGTTTGCGCACTTTCCCACATGACTCGATTGCCTCCGTTTGGTTTCTCGCACTACTTGGTGTTTGAGAAACGGATGACCGAGACATAGTCTTTCAGAAGCACTAGCACCTTACATGAGGGGTAGACCGTACCAACCTACATCCCCTACATCTGCTAGTCCACCCCGTAAGAGTTCGCACAACTTAGTCAACTATGCTAGAGCCCATAATAGCATGTGGCTGCACACGGAAGTTTCTAGTTTGAATAATCTCATGATCCCTTTGAGCCTGGGTGGCGGTCCGAAGAAATACAGGCAAGTCCTGCTAGAAAACAGGTGCCTCAATTCACCCAGATGTGTGTTTAAGTTGCCACCTTAAATAAACTAGTAATTAACAATCTCACATCTGTCATGGATATTCACTCACCCAATCCACGTCTACTAGCATAGCATGGCATAATAAGCAAACGTAGAAGTAACTCCCAATGGTTTGATAATAATACAGGTAATAGGTACTACCTCATCTACTTTCCCAACCCACCATTTAATTAGATCCAAATCATGCAATTGTTTTGGAGCATAGATCTAATGCATAAAAACTGGGTAGTAGAAAAGGTATGATCAAAGTGTTACTTGCCTTGCTGATGATCCGCGAAACCTAGAGACTCGAAGTAACATGCGGCGCACTCCGGGTTTTCTATCGCAGACAAACAAACAGACATACAATAAGTACTCATCTAATGCACAGGTAAAACTCGAACAAGAGATCTAACCAGAATGTTCAACTTAAGAACTCTGGTTTGCAAAAAGAATCAAATCAAACAAAGCAACGAAAGTCAAACGGCGAAAGAAAACAGCTTCGTTTTACTAATTTGGATCTAAGTCAAATTTTACAGAAGCAAAAACTTGTTTAAGTAGATTATTCGGAAAGAGGGTTTCGAGATGAAACTCCAGGCGCTTGATTCACCTGATTCCGATAAACGAGCGAAAAGTTATACTAAAACGAAAATCAGATCAGAAATCACGATCAGAAAATAATCGCGGAAAATCCGAGAAAAAGAAAAACGACGAACGGATTGACGAACGAACGTTCGTTAATCTAACGAATCTGACAAAAAGCGTTCGCTAAGACGAACTAACGGACGAACGTCCGCTAATTAACCTAAACGGAAAAAAACCAAAACTAAAATAAAAGCGAATCTAAAAACCCAAAAAACCAGAAGAAAAGCGCCGGTTTTAAGAAAATCCGCGACGCATAAATCGAGGCGGCGGCGAACCTTGGGACGCTTGGCGGTGACTCGGCAATGCGGCGGCGGGCGGCAACGGCGCGGCGGGTGTGGATCTGGCGGAGTTAAGGTTAGGGTTAGGTGGGCAATGGCCTTGAGTGGGCTGGGGGCGGCGGGCGATCTGGCGGGCTGGGCGGCGGGGTCCAGCTGAGATAAGCGCCGAGCGAGTCCCGCTCGGCATGGCCCGAGTTGGCGCGCGTTTTTTTAAAAACATTACGCTCGGTAGAAAAAAGAAAAGAAATATTAAACGGACTCCAAAACTCCTGAAATAAATTTTCCCCGACTTCTAAAATCAAGCCGGACTAGTTGAACATTTATTTGGGATCTAAATGCAATTTTTAAAAACGCGCATTTTTCCCTAATTCAAATAAAAGCGAAAAACTCCAAAATAAAACTTATTTGTTTTTTTATTAAATCTTCATTATTTCTTTATTTTGGGCAAGTCATTTTATTCCTTCTTTGAATTTTTGGTAGTAGAAATAATTGAAGATAAAATAAATAAAATCAATGATCCTATTTTCAAATTTTGAGAAAAACCCCAAATATGAAAATAACGAAATCCCCAACTCTCTCCGAGGGTCCTTGAGTTGCGTAGAATTTCTAGGATCGAGCCAATAATGCAATAAAAATATGATATGCATGATGATCTATGTATAACATTCCAAATTGGAAATTTGGGATGTTACATGCCTCCAACTAATATAGTAGTAGTAGAGTACTTAGGCACATACTCCATAACATCACCGTGCATTGCATGTACAACATTTAGTGGTACTCCCTCTATTTCAAATTTGAACTAAAACCACGACGAGTAATTTGGAACGGAGGGAGTACGTAGTAAGAGACAAATGCCGCCCAAGAGTTCCCTTCTCGACCAAGTTTTGGGTGTTTGGTAGAGTGCATGGAGGGTGCATGAGTCCACACTAGTTTAGCACAAATACAGTAGAATCATGCATGAAGAGAGCATGCATGAAGAGGGGTGTTGAGTTGAGCATGCATGAAGAGGGAACAACTATGCTGAGACGAGAACGCAACCAAACACACCCTATATGCCATGCATGTTCATACCATTTGCGCCTTTCTATTCACTTACTCCAGACTCCCCCATGGACCACCTCAAATTATCACCATATATATTTCTTGGAGTCCGTGCACGGCGGTTGGGCGATCTCTGCTCCCTCCCCCATCTCTCTCTTCTCAGCCAATGCCCGCTGAGCGATTAGGCTATCGATGGTTTATTCAATTGCAGTCCCACATGTTAGTTAAAATGCGAGACAACGCGTGTCCCCTCTGGTGAGCGGCATGCGAGCCGGATTGTCTGGGGTGCGAGCGTACGAGTTGTAAGTGTGCCGCCTTTTCCTTTTGAACTTGCAAAGCATAACATTTTCGTGTGACCGATCATAGAAATCTAGAACAAAATGACGAGGGCGGTGCTTTCCCACGTTTTAGGCGGGCTAGTTTGAGTGAGTGCTTAAGTGCCGTCCACTTGCTCCATTTTTATGTAAGCAAGAGTCTGCACTCTAACTTCGGAGGAGTGTGAAACACGGCAGATCCGATTCTGATCGAGGGAAAACTGTTCCCTGCAAAATAATGGAGCACTGTTAGCGATTATAGCATTATACTTAGGGCATCTCTAGCGCTGGCCCTCAAATTTACACCGGCATCTGTCCGAGGACACTGATGGATGCCATCCAATGTTGCCTGCATACCTTTCGACAACTATATGAACTAATCAGACGAAATTCGTGCAAACAAAGAAAATTTCAAATCAACCGGATGAAATTCATTACATTTCGAAAACTTTTCCTATAAACTGGACAAAATTCATTACATATTTCGCACAAACCATACTAAAACCAATTGTAAACCTAATCTAAACGATCCCTGGCGCCCGACCACCATGTCCAGCCATGAACCTGAGAAAGCCGGCTATTGCCTTTGCCTCCTCCTCATCCGCCTCGATAACCTCCTCCTCCGGAGCACAAGGTTATGAAGATTTCCGCCTGCACGTCGCTGTCAAGCGGCTAATCGGCCGCCGAAGTTTATCCTACCAAACTTGGCATCGACTGAGTGGAGGAGCGGTGGCCTTCCTGGGAACAGAGCAGCGACGCCCTGTCGTGTACTACTCTTCCTCGCTGCCGGCTGCGCCCGTACACGCGCGCCGGCTTCGTGGTCGTGGCGGTGGAGGGAGGACAGGGGGGGAGCCGGCGATCTCCTTCGTCTGCTCATGCGACAGTACATCCAAGTGAGCTTCGGAGCGTGCCCAGAGCGGGGCCGCCGATGTCCTTCGTCTGCTCCTGTGACAGTACGTCCAAGAGAGCTTTGGAGCACCAGGAGGCCATGGTTGGAGTGGTGCTGACAGAAGGAAGGGACATGAGGAGAATGAGTGTGGGTCTTTGGCTATGGCAGGGAGCTGGGGCTCAAGTTAATATAGCAGGCGAATGGCAATGAGCCGCGGCAGACGGATGGACGGCTGGTGCCGGAGTAGGTTCGTCGGCAGCCATGTGTCATTAATGTGGGCGGCGGACGGAAGGATAGCCATGGTCTCGTTAACGCGGAACAATCGCTTGCACCGGGATGCCGTGCTGGTGGCGCTTTCTCGGCCATCGTGCTGCTGCAATGCCGGTGCCAGTGAGAGGTCGCGGCGGGCGTGAATGCGGAAGATGCTTCAGTGACTTAACCACATGTGTGTTGTATCACTGACATGTGGGCCCAACGGGCATCTGGCCTACATGTCAGTGACACACCAACTGCACCTACAGTTAAGGCTGGTGAATGCAGCATTGACGTTCTGGAGAGACGGTGATCATTTCAGGCGGGAAGCGCGAGCTAGCGATGGAAGGGGTTTCGGTAGGCCAGGGCGGTCAGACGCTGGCGTGGTGGTAAAATGTGAACTCATGGATGATGAGCCTTTCAAGCATATGCGGCACTTATTGACAACCAGGCTCCATGCAACCGCTCTTGTCACCAGCTAGCCTTCGACAACCACCATTAGACACCACACAACCACGCATAACTTAAGAATAATGGACAAATCGATCAGACACACACTCATGCGTAGTGGCACTATGATCGGTTGCTCATGATAGTACATACTCCGCACAATAGTACCCTCTCTGGCTAGGCTGTTTTATAGATTGTCATTGTGATGGACGATATACATGAGCAAGGCGCCGAGTCACGAGTATGACCGTTGGTGTTGAGCCAGGTGAATACATGCTCGGTGTTCGCGGAGGCCTCCAGCAAACGTCTAAACAGTAATGTCACATGATTTTGGTTTTTATTTCTTTCACCACTGACAGGTTTCCTTCGTCTTCTGTCCTTTAGCTCTTGACAAACCAATGCACTTTACGATTGTCCGACCACTCCACCCCAGAGCTGTCACCAAGCGTCGTTCATGCCACCGCGCCGCACACTAACCGGTAATAAAGCGATGGCAACCCGCCGCACCGAGTTCCTCGCTGCCCACGACCGCACACGGAATGGTAGGGAAGCGGTGGCATCCTGCGGTACCGAGTTCATCGCCGCTCGCGACCTCACACCTATGTGGGCAGAATTTGAAGCTGCCAAGGCCGAATGGGCGGTAGAGCAAGAGGCAGTCAAAGCCGCATAGAGGGAGCAAAAAAGTCAGAAAGCACTCAAGAAAAGAGAGGCCCACCATCGCAAGAAAGAAGAGGACGCACGCACTGCTACGGAGAGGTCGGCGGAGATCCAAGCACGGTGGGGTGTCGCCGACAAAACCGGGAAAGAGAATGACGACGTTTGGCCAGCATGTGAGAAGTAGTAGTACTAGTAGTTAGTGTGTGTGTCTGTGTCACCCGTATGTTTGTTTAATTAATTACGAGCATGTACCAGTACTACTAGTTACTACTGTAGTTTTTTGAGCAAATTACCAGTACATTAGCCTAGACTCGATGGAAAAATTCCTATCCTATGCATAATATGGCATCTCTTTCTCTATATGAATTGAGATACATGTCAGCTCACTTCCTATGATTTTCATATTCCTATAAAATTCCTATCCTATGAACCAAAGGAGGCCTCTGCTGGAGTAACTACTGTAGCTAGCAGTACTGCTGGTACAGTAGTTTTCTTCAAGAAGCGGAATTCAATGAAGTCATGATGGTTCCTTCGTCCGAGCAACTTCACAGTGGGTAAGGTTGGGCCTGTGATTTGATGGCTCATTGGTAATTACCGCGGCGCGACGACCGGGGTGATTCTCCCTTGGAGTTCTGCGGGCATGGCAAGTGGATAGAATGGTCGACGTCCCACATGTCGGTGAGCGGAAGTATTCTTTCCGATATCGAGGCGCAAGGAAACCGTGTGGTATAGTATCACTCGTGATTTATATTTATTTTTTATTTATGATGAATGCTAGCGTTTCAACTCTTATGACAAAGGAGTGCCAAACACACGGCACGTGCTGGATGTCCCACACGTCAGCGAAAGGACTGGGACATGAACAACGTGGTAGAGCGTCTCCACTTCGGGGTCGGAGACCACACGTAGTACTATTACTGTACTAGTGGTATGAACAATACAAAGTGCGACCCGGAGAGAAAGACACATCTAGTTGGAAGGTCTCGGGGCATACACGTAAACAAATATAAAACCTAATATGTGCCTCCAACTAATATAGTAGTAGTAGAGTACTTAGTCACGTACTCCATAACATCACCGGGCATTGCACGTACAACATTTAGTGGTAGTAAGAGACCAATGCCTATATGCCACGCATGTTCATACTATTTGTGCCTTTCTACTTCTCTGCGCTACATTACACACGTTCGCACGTCCACTCCTGGGTACATGTCCGTCTCGTAGTTCCAGTCCCACGTGTTCTTCATATAGATGGAATGATCCTTGCATGACACGTGCACCTTGATGCTAGATGTCTCGTGTGTTGGCAAAAGGATGAACAGAGCTCATGTAAAAAAATTAGAGTGGAAGAACATAGATTCCCGACGACCGTGAAGGAGCAAGGAACCTCGTGGTGGAGCGTCTGCACTCATAATGTTTTATATTATTCAGCAATATAAAATCAACCAATCATCGCCACAGTGGACTAGAAGAGTACGAAACACGACAGCCCAGTGTAGTTACATCATACTAGTACAAGGCTAACCCACGCTATCACCATATTTCTTGGCTTCCATGCCACATCTATCTCTAGCAATCTAGCAGCCTGTATCGCTTCTCCCTCCTTGTCTCTCTCAAAGTGCGGCGGGCTGGCATTTTTGCTGTATATTGATGTCAGTTAACTCATCACATGTTAGCGACATGCCAAGAGCATTCTAAAAAAAATTCCTTTCACATTCCGTTTTCAAAAAGAAAAATAATCCTTTCACGTACGAATTTGACTATATGCTTTGAGCAACTTGCATGTCCTGTACTGCTCCTGTTTGGATACTCTAACTTAGCTAGAGGTTAGACTAACTCATGACTAACCCTGAACTAACTGTAGCCAAAGAGGTGTTTGGGTGACAGGGTTAGATTAACAATAAATGCACTTGATGGAGAGAGAAAAAGTGATTTTTAAGTGGTCCCAATGAGAACTATCTCCAGTTAGCACCTCTTGGGTGGGATAGTTTTTTTGGTGGGTTCGGTGCAACTTGCTCCAATTTAAACCCTAATACTTGGATACTTTAGGGCTATCTGAGCCCCAACTAGCTCAAACTAACTTTAACCCATGGATCCAATCAGGGCCTATGGCCAGCTTCGACGCGGAGCAGTCGCGTGCACTGGGAAGCGGCACTCTCTCGGTCGTCGCGCCGCTTCAAAGCCGGCGCCAGTGAGAGGTCGCCTCTGCTCTGGCCGGGCATTAATGCGACCTCGACGCTCGTGGCGACGCCGACCGTTTATGCGGAAGCGCGACCGCAAGGGAGTATAGGTTTTGAACCGTTTCAGGTGTAGTACTGGTAGTTTGCAAAACTACTCAATTAGTGCACTCAGTTTCCTAAGAAATTGTTGTAAAAATGTTACTCCACAGCCCGCTTCCCTTCTCCTTCCTCTTCCATTGCCCGCGCACGTCCGTGGGAAGCGACCGGTCAACCCTTATATAGGATTGCTAGCACAAAAAGATGCATGCATGACCACTAAAATTTCCAGATTAAAGCGCCGCTCCGGTGGGAGTATGGCGTATGTTGTTACCTTCGGCCGGGCCATGGCTACCGGGCGACGGCGACCAGAGAAGAGGCGGCGGGAGGGGAATGAATGCAGTGACTGTTTGGGTTCGCTGTCCGGCTTAAATAAATGCGCAGCATCACGTGTACCCGTCGGTGCACAAATTGTAACATACGTGTCTGCTTAAGTGGGCGTCACGTAACTGGTGTGTGTGTGTGTGAGATTCTGAGAGACAGAGTGCATGTGTGTGACTCTACTCTTCGGACATGTACTCAACCTTTTGCATCGGGATATAAGTATAATGGTATTTACTTTAGCTAGTGATTTACGTGGCCATGTTAATGTGGTTGTGTAAAAAAATGTCACTTCCTCCTCGTGATTTGCGTTATATAATTACAAGCAAGATGCTCGTGCATTGCACGGAACATCAACATGCATTTTTCTACAAAACACCTATTGTGATTTACCCATGCAGGACTAATCCCATGTGTAAAAACTAATGATATTTCAAGAATTTTATCAGAAAACTGGTATCTCAAGAATGTCATCGAAAAAAATGAAAGATGAGAGATAAGGTGAGGAGGAGTGGATCGTGGTGGTGACTGGTGGTCGGAATGGGCGGAGGCATGGGGACGGACGGCGCCGGCAGGCGGCAGCGGCCGCCATGCTAGATTGTTCCAGAGACTTTCCTTTTTTATTGCTCAGCAATGAGTTTGTGGGAGATAAGGATGTGGAGAGAGGTGTGTGTATATTTTGTAAAATTATCATAGTTTGATTTCTATCCGTCAGATATAGATCAGACAGTCTATATTACAAGATGGCAGGCACACCATCATCGCCAACTCAGTTTTTTATAAGGGTACAGATGATAAGTTTGCTAACTACTAAAGTAAAGTGGAATTTGTCCATGTTATACAAGTAAATTAAGGTGATTGTTTATCATACGGGTAAGGTTGGATGAAGGGTGGTAGGAACAAATGCTCCGCCTAGAGCATGTGTGTGAGAGATGGAGTCTTAGTGTGTGTGTGTGTGTGTTTGTGTGTGTGTGTGTGTTTGTGTGTGTGTGAGAGAGAGAGATGGAGTCTTAGTGTGTGTGTGTAATGGAGTCTTAGTGTGTGTGTGTGTGTGTTTATGTGTGTGTGTGGGTGGGTGGGTGGGTGCGTGCGTGTGTGTGTGTGTGTGTGTCGCGGGGTCCTCGGTGGCGGATGTAATTTAAGTGTGCATGGCTTCATCATAGAGAGGTGATGTGTATGGCAGAAGCCACCAACGATGGGGTGCGAGAGAGAAAATGCCCGTAGAGAGGGAAGAGAAGGTGTGTGCGCATGAGAGGAGTCGACATCGAGAGAACGTGTTTGTTCGAGAGACACCGAGGAAGACTACTATATATCGATGGTGCATGTAGGCGGGACTTAAATGAAGGGATGGTCTTATTGGTTTCGGGGATATAGGGGAAGAGTGAGAGGAGGGTAGCTAGAAGGAGATTGTTAAGTGTGAGTGTGTGTTTTACCCATCCAGGCGGAAGTTATGTGCACACAAGAAGAGAATGATTCAATGTGGCGTTAGGGTTGAGGGTAATTAACTACGTATGGAGACATAAAGACCTTGAACGTGCATGTGAGAGAGGTATACATGTATACGTGGGATGTGTGTGTGTGTGTGTGTGTGTGTGCGCGCGCATGATCGAGATAAAAGAAGACATAAGTCATAAGATCAACGACATGGGAGAGACGGATCGGTATGACAATATGCATGCATGTGAGAATGCAGGGAAGAAGGCCCGACAATTAAGCATGTGTTTTTGTCTTTAAGAGATTGTTGCGTGGGCTGGAGCATGCATCTATGGCGAGCAGAGGGAGTGAGGCACAACGATTGTGCAAAAGAGATCAACCTATAAATGAAAGAAGGTTGAGGGAGAAACAGATAAATAGAAATATAAAGATGCTAGCTAGTGTGCGTTAGAGATAGGAGTCGAGTGGATCAGAAGGCTGAGTTATGTGTGTGGGTGTGAGAGAGATGAAGAAAGGGTGCATGTGACTCACATACAAACAAATATCAAAGAAAAATGAGATCCCGAGAGACGGAGTTTTGTGTCTGCGAGAGAGAAAGATATTTGACAACAAGAGTGATAACTAGAGAGACATATGAGGGAATGCAAGATATATCTAGGGAGAGAGAGTGTGTGTGAGCGACATACAAGAGAACAGTGGAGAAATATGAGACCCTGGGAGACAGACTTTGTGTGTGTGTGTGTGAGAGAGAAACATATATTTTAGAGGAAGAGTCGTAGGTTCTCATACATAAGGAGTGAAAGACATCTCTGTATGAGGGGTGTGCGAGTGGCACACAGGGGAATAGTAGAGAGAAATGAGACCCCGGGAGACAAAGTTTTGTGTTTGTGTGAGAGAAAGAGATTCCACATGGAGAATCATAGTTAGAGACACATAGCAGGGAGCACGAGAGATACCCGAGAGACGATGAACGCGTATAGGTCTAGAGAGACAGTACCATCAGTGTGTTATGAAGATAAAAGATCATTGTCGACATACAGGTAGCACGAGAGATACCCGAGAGACGATGAACGCGTATAGGTCTAGAGAGATAGTCCTATATAAGCATGAGTGATAGTTATATGAGACGAATATCTGGATTAAATGGGACTCAAATATTTAAACTAGAGATCACGACATCGATAATATCATAACGCAAATCGGTGTATCAAACATGCATATTCATTTGAATTTGGGGACACGTGTAATGTTATATAGTTTATCAATATTGGTGATCCATAGATTCTTTAATTAGAAACAATGCATGGTTTATATGCAATTAATGTCTAAACGGGATTACACTATATGTTGTGTGTGTGAAGCACATTATACATGTTTGAAAAGTAAAAAAAACCCGCATGAAACACACATTAATTGGAGACAGTTAGTGAGGAATGCATTCATTGGATTTCAACATAAAGAGGTTTCAAATATTTGAAAATCCAAATTGATGGATACAACCTTATGAATCTGATATCATGCCATTTGTAAACCATATTTATGTATAAAGGGTGTTGTGCTTTTGAAAGTATATATAAAAATGATGTATATAGAATTTTATTCCAGTTGAAAATGGATCCCGCCTGAAAAAATAGAATACAAATGGGATTCGAATTGAGTTGGCATAGTAAACATGCACTCTGCAAAATTTGAACGAAGCGGGGAAAGTCGCAATAACTGCCCGAAACCAAAATCTGCGAGATGGAAATTACTACTGCCTATCCCTGCCACGCAAAGCCTATCTGCTCGATTTCTATAGGTTTCGTTAGGGGTAGGTTTGTAATTTCACTCAAACGTGATATAACCGCCTCTCACCCGGATTCATACACGGTGGGCGCCAAAACACAGTGTGTCCTCGGCCGATATTGACTCCCTCCCCGATTCATACACGGTGGGCGCCAAAAACAAACTCTTGTCGGCAAATATTCGGTGTATGCGAGATTACCGTCCTATCCCCAACTGACTAATATTGCTGTGATGTAGGAAATTTTAAACGGGATCTAAGTTTGTAAATTTCCTCGCATTTGAGACAAGCGCGCCCTGAAGACATGGTTCCCCCTTCCTCTCTACCTCCATTTCCCCATTCGTACTCTGTGAGCGCCAAAACACCCTCTCCACCCCAGCCTCCTCCATCCACCACACCATCCACCGCCGTCCTCCTCCACCATGCCAGAGCGGATACCCCGACGCCGTCGTCCATTACAAGAGATCGACCTCTCTCATCCATGGCTTCGGACCGGGATCCTTGCATCCTGTCCTCTCGCTTCATCCCCGCCGTCATCCACCTTGTCGGTGCTGCTCCTACGATTGTCTCGTCCACCGCGCCCCGCCGCCACCGTCTATCTTCCTAGATCTGCTTCCACGCCGCCGATAGCCATCGCTACTGTAGCACCGTCAAATTCTCAGCAGATGCATACACGACGCCGCACTAGAGGCGGTACTCTTTCGTATCTGCTCAACTTATTTATCGCAACAAGAAAATAGATCGCCACTGCTTTACTCTGATTTCTTGTCCATCACTTACTTGCTAGTTGAAAGCAAACATTGGTTACGAAGTTTTTGTCCGGTTTGCACCTTCAGATCCGCCATGGCACGCTCAACACTATACTCCCAATGCTTACGGTTTCCCCTTGTATATTCCACACTAGTTAAATCACAGTAGACTAAATTTCAAAATGTGGTCGGTCAATTTTTCAGAGCTCGCTAGAGTTCGCAGGTGCCAACGAAGGAGCTCGGGTGGGACGGTGGTTGTGGGGGCGGGGGGGCTTGCCGCACGAAGAAAACTCGACGTGGGTGGGGGCAGGGGTGGGGGTGGGGGTGGCGGAGGAACACAGGCGGTGGGGGCCGATGGTCCGGCCGGCGGCCCGTGCGGTGTTCTGTATGGGAAGAATCAGAGACGAGGAAGAAAAATGGTTAGGAGACGTAGGATCTTCATCCAACCGCCTGAAATGGTCGATTGACCCAAATGACAAAAGTCACACGACTTGCATGCAGACATGCCTTTATATTCAGTACCATCATCGTACCTGCTTAGCACTGCTCCTGAATCCATCAAGCTAAACAACATGCCACTCATAATTCCAAACTTGTTGCTCAAGTACGAATCTGATATGATGCTGATATTACTAAACATATAACATTTAATTGGTCAGCTAATGTTCCTACTTTACTTTCAAAAAGCACGTGCACCACATATAGAGAGATAGCAGGGAGTTTCTTTCTTAATGTGGTCTGGTTCATCATGTGTGGGCACTGCGCAACGAACATTTTATTATCCAAAATCTGCTTGCTCTTCTTTAGCATGTTCCTCTTCCGTTCTTCTTTAATAAGTACTCTCTCCGTTCCTAAATACAAGTCTTTGTATAGATTCCACCATGGACTACATATGGAGCAAAATGAGTGAATCTACACTCTAAAATGTATCTGGATACATCTGTATGTGATCCATAGTGGAAATCTCTACCAAGACTTATATTTTGGAATGGAGGGAGTATGATAGTAGTACAGTATGTTCCTTGTAGTGAAGATGAGCAGGGACATTTGCAGTGTAGAGGTCTATACGGTTGGTTGTGATGGACACTTTGAAATCTTCAGGCCTGTTTGATTCGTAGGATTTTGTAAACATGGGAATAGGATTTGTAGTGGCCTGCCCACTTGAATCCTATAAGAATAGCAAGGAAATGCGGGGAGTTGTGTCGCCTTTGAGAGTTACACTGATATTAACAGTACCGCACCTTCAGTTGAAGAGAGCTGGTATCCGAAGCCTTTCTAGCCGTACCGGCAATACTAGCACATATATTCCAGCAAGTTCCACTTTGCTGATTTTACTCTGATGCTTAAGGTTTTCCCGTTATATCTACACTATGATCTGTGTAGGTGCTTTGTACCGCACTAGTAGCAGTCCACTCTTGAAGCTAAACACTGCAATGACTTACAAAATCGGCACCAACGCATTGAGTGCCATTCTGGATGCAATGAAACTCATACGCTCCCCACTTGTTGACTCTTGTTCAAAATAGATCCTAATGACTCTTGTTCAAAATTGCCACATATAGAGAGACAACATGGAATTGCATTTCTTTGGGCGCTGTGATTCATCATGAGTGGGCAACCAACATTGTATGCAATGAACTGGAACGTCAAGAATATGCTTCCTCTTCTTTTCTTTAACATGTTCCTCTTTTGTTATTTTGTATTTAGTACGTACAGTATGTTCCTTGTCAGGAAGGGGAGCTGGGACATCTGCAGTCAACATCTGATAGAGCTAGCCTGTACGTGATCGACAGGCTTTCAATTACTAGCGGCAATACAACACCGTATTTTCAAGCCAATTCCACTTTCCCAATTTATATATCGTGGTTATGGTGTACCCCTTTTATGTACACTATGATCTGCCTAGTTGTTGTGTGCTCTTGTTATCATGGTTTGGCAATAAACTCTATATACAATATATTATGAACCTATCATCTGCCAACAATCCTTACTTCTGGAGCCTATTTTTTGTGTACTTGTGCCAGATTATATAAATGCACGCACCATATTACAGCACACATGAGCTCTCTCATAAGAATCCAGTGATAGCACACAAGTGTTTACCGGGGCGCCCCTATATTAGAATATCCTCTGCATTACAAAGATAATCTCACAACTATTTATGTTTTCATGGTTCTCAGATATTATACGTAATTACTGTGAATATCAGAATCCGCGCATCAGAAGAATATTCTGGAACACTGCAATGCCTTACAAAATTGGCACCAAGGCATTGAGTGCCATTCTGGATGCAATGAAACTCTTACGCTCCCCACCTGTAGATTCTTGTTCAGAATATGATCCTAATGACTATTCTAACCTCGAGGAGTCAAAGGCAGATGGCATGTCATGTTCACCCATCAAGGTGCCTGTTCTAATTTGGCAAGGTTTTATTGATTGCGCGTGTCTTACATATTTTGTCTTGCATTTCTTATATTTTGTTGGACTGCCATCTTCTTAGTTTACTCATCATATATGTCGAGATGCCATGCCCATCCATTATCAATACATATTCCATCTGTCATAATATCATGTTTTTCCACTCAAATGCTGTTCTTGTGCATCAGACATCAACAAGGAAGAGGGTGATTGCCGAACCTGAAGAAGCTCCAGCAAAGTCCTTGAAAAACGTCGTTGTGCTGGAGAAATAAGTCAGCACCCCACTTATATTGGCTGTACAACCAGTGACACAAAACGTAGGACCGACTCCAGCAGACTGTACCCATACTTCAATGGCCACACCACTAGCCCCACCACAAAGGACCTACACTCCAGCAAAAGGTATGCCAATTTCAGTTGCCATAGCACCAGCCATACCACAGAAAAATCCCACTCCAGCAAAAAGTACAGCAAGTCCACCGGCCGAAGACCTATCCCAACTGCAGAGACGGCCAATTCCTACAGATTGGAACCCCATTCCAGTTATTGCCAGTTTAAAAGGTAATGCTTTCAATGTTGTTAGGGACTACGTGCATGTATTCCCATCATGGGAAGATTATAGTGAAGACAAACACCATTTTCACATCTGCATGTCCCACTTACGTGTAAGTGCTATTATTCATGGTGATTATTTTCCTATTTTCTGCTGATTGAACACATCAATGATTTACATTACATTGTTGTAAGTAGGAGAGGGTTAATTTGGATAGTCATGACGAGCAAAGCTTGCTTGCACTTTTCAAGGAAGCATTGCAGCAGTATTGGTGTTACCTGAGGAAATCCCACTTTGATGGCAAGTATATAAACGAATTTCAGGTGAAGTCTCCTGTGCTAAATTTAGAAGACACTGAATGGAAAAACCTTGTTATGCACTGGTCTCGTTCTGAGGATGAGGTAATATGTATGATATCGCATGACAATTTGAACTTCTACTTTTCCGCATGTGCCTTACGGATCTTTTTTGCAGGAAATCTGCTCGAAAAAGAATCCTGGTTTGAAAAGAATGACAGGATATCGCAAATATGTTGTCCGCTACTTTGCTCTTGTTAGTACTTGTTGTCCTATATCACTGTACTTGCATACATACCTGGTTCATTATGTGACAACAGTATGCATGATAGCTTGCTTATCAATTGTTCGCTCTAAATTATCTGATCTGTATGAATGGTTACATTAGTGTAGAATATATCCAATGCCAATGAAATTTTTTAGCTCTGGATTGTTCTTGTAAGTACCTGCTGTCCTTTATCACTGTACTTATATTGACAGGTAATTGTTCATGTACCATCACTCTGCAGCTTATTTTCCTTTGCCCTCCATTTTCTACACATAAGATCTATATTTACTCTTACCATAAGGTTGGATAACAACGATGGTACCGAAGAAGTTTAGCTCTGCATTGATCTTGCTGTACCTTTTGCCTTTATCGATGTACTTACATTTATAGCTACTTGGTTATGTAGCATCAGTCTTCTTCTTATCTTAAATATTCTCCATTTTTTCTTATATTGTCACATCTATATTTACTCTTAACAAAATGTAGAATAAAGGCAATGCTTATGAAGAAGATTCTGTGGTAAACTTCTTGAATTGTCCCCCATCAGCATGGACAAGGGCTTTATAGAGCGTGCCTTCACCAATAATGTAAGTTTGTCCTTCTCAAGCCCTCAAACTTTGTTGTGTATATTTGGTTAGGCATGACTGCAACAGCTGTTTATTTTTGGTGTTTGCATCAAATTGCATGTTTAAAGTTTATTATGTAGTTTTCCGTCTCCATAATATAAGAACGTTTTTGACATTAGTGTAGTGTAAAAAATGTTCTTATATTATGGGACGGAGGGAGTAGTTCATAAACAAAAGTTTGTCCTTCTCAATTTAAGTTTTTAGTTGTACAACCAAGTTCCTTCTTCATACCATGTAAATTAAACTATACAGAGAAAGTTATCTTATTTTGCCAATCTGAAATGGGATAAATTGATAGCACACTAACCATTGATACTTATGAGTTCTTGATCTGTAATCCAGTGGTGTCATGAAGCTACCAACTCCTTCAGAATGTCATTTCCTGCCATGTCTTGACCTGAACAATACCATATTGTGTTAATGCTATTTTAAACTATGTCACTTTATTCGTCAGTAAGAAATGTGATGAATTGTCAGCACTGATACTTATATGTTCAAAACCTGTCATATGTCTGCTAGTTTATCTTTCAGAGTGAGGAGGATATAAGTGTCAAACAAGTGCAGTCTCATCATCTTGCTCAGCTGCTTGCGCTGCAGCTCCCGAGCAGGGCTAACCTTTCTTCAACTCTATTGAACTGATGTTGGTTTTGTATATTATTTTGTTGGCATGTTTATTGCACTGGTGGCGATCTTTGATGCCCAGTGTATGTAATCTGTTGTGTGCTTGTGCTTTATTATCATAGTGGCGAACTTTGATGCCCAGTGGATGTAATATGCCGTAATTTCTTTATTGTATAGTCTAGGTTTTTTTCTTATTCACGATGCTGCAGTTATTTTACTATCCTGTCTTTGCGGTACATCGGCCAAACCGTAAAATTACGGTACATAATCAGGCCGTCATGCAAATCACTATGTATGATCCGCATCATGGGCCCCGTCATCTTGGTCCGTCAACAGGCCTAAATGTAAATTGGCCCACTAGTAGATTCGGGCCTTTAAACAGCTCACAGGCTGGCAGCAGGCCGAAATAGACCTCGGCCCATGATTGTGCCAATCAAATCATGGGCTTATAACGGCCCAAAATTGTCTCGATCCTTGTTTGGCCCAATCAGATTATCGTCTGTGAGTAGGCCGGATGCAAACGGGGCCGTAGTTAGGCCCAACTATATGACGGGCTTTTAACGGGCCGAAATATATATGGCTGAAATGTTAAACGGGCCTTTAACAGGCCGAAACTAATATTAGGCTGAATTACTAAATGGGCCTTGATCAAGTCGGCCCAAAAGCATAGCATCCAGTTAATGGGCCGAATCTGATATGCGCCATAATTTAGCCCAAAGCCTCTCAAAGGGCCGGACCTGATCAGGGCCATAATTTGGCCCAGAACATGGTAGGCTTTTAACAGGCCGGATCTCATATGTGCCTTTATTAGGCCCGGAACAAGGTAGACTGTTAATGGACCGGATCAAATATGGGCCGGCATTTGGCCCAAAACATGGCAGCCTGTTAATGGGCTGACCTACTAGTGTCATAAAAATCTTTTGGGCCTTCAGATGGGCCGGCCCACTATGGTCATTGAAATCTCGTGGGCCTTTAGCTGGGTCGGCCCATTATGGTCTGCAAATTCTTGTGGGCCTTTAGCTGGGCCGACCCATTATGGTCCGCAAAATCTTGCGGGCCTTTAGCTGGGCCGGCCCATTATGGCCCGCAAAATCTTGTGGGCCTTTAGCTGGGCCGGCCCATTATGGTCTGCAAAATCTCGTGGGCTTTTTGCTGGTCTGGCCCATTATGGACCGCAAAATCTTGTGGGCCTTTAGTTGGGCCGGCCCATTTAAACTTTTTGGGCCACTTTTGGGCCAGTCCACGTGTCAAAATTTGATAAGCGCATCTCGCCCATTGGATGAGTGACACCTGTGCCAATGGGGAGCTGACTCGTGTTTCCTCCAACCAATGATGATTTTACACGTGGAAAATTGACATTGGTCCGGGCTGTTAATGGGTTATTGGATCCAAAACCAAACCCGATAGCTTAACAGTGTTCCGTTACGATGGATGCCACATGTCGGTCACCCTTGACGAAAGCACTTCTGTGACATGCGATTTTTCGTCAGTGGACACTTTCGTGATGATAATTTTTGTAATGTCATGGAACACTTCTACGACAGCACAGGTATGACTATCTTGATTCTGTCATAAAATTGTCATGGATGCACATGCATGACAGAAAATGTGACCTACTGTCACAAACACGTATCATCATGGTAGTGTATTTTTTTAGTGAATAGTTCTTTGCACAATCGAAGTATAAAGCAAAAACTCTATTAGAAACCAACGAACTATGTTCTCAGTCAACTTTGCAACTACAATTCATCATCTTTTCAGGAAGAGTCACGTGTCGGAGCCTTTAGGCAAGTCCACATAGTCAAACATCATATAGTATTCTATGATTGGTAACACTCACCTTGTACCCATGTGCAAAACGTTTCAACCGAACACATAGAAAGATAGGGGCTTGTCGGATTTCGGGTTCCGGCAAAACCCTTGAGGTTCGAACACTAGGGTGCGCATGAAGATCTCTCCTCTCCCAAGCTCTCACACTCCACGATCTCACGGACTAGCTCGCCGAACCCAAAGAACACGAGGACACAAGATTTATATTGCTTCGGGCCACCGTTGTGGTGTCATACCCTACTCCAGTGTGGTGGTGATGGATTGCCTCTTGGGCTGAGGATGAACAATACAAGGGAAGAACAGCCTCCTGAGGAGAGGTGTTCTTGTGCTTGGTGAGCTGGTGTGTGGGTGAGGATTGCTCAAGATTAATTCCTTCCTCATCCGTTTGCTCCTACTGTGGTGGCTAGCCCCATTTATAGAGGCCCTGGTCCTCTTCCCAAATATTGAGCGGGAAGGGATGCCACAATGGCCGAGTTTGAAGGGGGACAGCTAGTACAGCTTATCCTGACAAAAGTAGTCTTCGCCTGCCAAAGGCTCTGGTGGTGACGCCGTATTGGGCTCCAAGGTGACCTCCGTCCTGCCGTCCTGCTGGTCTTGGTATTGTTGCACCGATATGGAAACCTTTGCCTGATGCCTCGGTACTCTACGCCTGCGCTTGCCTCCTTAGCACCAAAGGGGAAACGAGGACACTGTGCACGCTGGCACCCGCCTGGCGCCCGCCTGGCCTTGGTCGTCATGGCTTACGTCATGGGAAACCTCGCAAGGTACCCCCTTGCCTTGATCTCTCTGCCCCTCACAAGCCAGCCTGGTGAGGCCGCTCCCGAGGAGGTCTTGTGTCGTCCGCCTCGCGAGGCTTGGCCCCTCGCGAGGGTCTTGAGTGCTAGCTGGTGAAGATGGGCTGTACGGGCCCGCTTGTGGAGCCACACCATGGGCGGCTGGCAGGCAAGTCTGGGGACCCCCATTCCCAAAATGCCAACAGTATCCCCCGGGCCCAAGGCGCGCTCGGACTTGTCTTCGAGGTGAAGCCAAAGGGCAAGCGCGTAGCGCCGTGGGCCCCAACAGCCTGCGGCCTTGGTCGATGCGTGGCGGTCGATTGGACGTGGGCGTCTCCGCTTCCCCACACTGCCACGGCAACTGCGTGACTTGATGAGTCCCAGCTGCATGCAAAAATGGTTATCATTACTTGTGATCGTGGAGGCCTGCAGTTGGCCTCCTCCGGGCTATAAATGAGGAGAGAGGTGGAGCCCCCGTCGCTCATCTCTTCTTGCCCCGGTCGCTTCTCCTTCCTTGCCCCATTGCTAGTAGCGACACTAATGGTGCCTTTCCGAAGGTTTTCCGCTGCAGAGAAGGGAAAGACTCCTCGCGATGAGCCTGGGCCGCTTATGCCGAAGAAGAGGCCTGTCCACTGCCGTGACGTGGTGGTGATCCAGGAGGTGACAAGGCCTTGGTGCGAGTGGCCTCCTCCTGGGTATCCATTACCCCTGTATGCCCAAGCTGAGGGTTCAGGAGGAATAGGCGGCGAGCGGCGCCGCGGCCATGGTCGCCGCACCGCGGTGGCGCGCGTTGCCGCCCCCGAAGTCCACGTCGTGGACTCCTCGCACGAACTTCTGTTTGAAGGAAATATGCCCTAGAGGCAATAATAAAGTTATTATTTATTTCCTTATTTCATGATAAATGTTTATTATTCATGCTAGAATTGTATTAACCGGAAACGTAATACATGTGTGAATACATAGACAAACATAGTGTCACTAGTATGCCTCTACTTGACTAGCTCGTTTATCAGAGATGGTTATGTTTCCTAGCCATGGACAAAAGAGTTGTCATTTGATTAACAGGATCACATCATTAGGAGAATGATGTGATTGACTTGACCCATCCGTTAGCTTAGCACTTGATCGCTTAGTATGTTGCTATTGCTTTCTTCATGACTTATACATGTTCCTGTAACTATGAGATTATGCAACTCCCATTTACCGGAGGAACACTTTGGTACTACCAAACGCCACAACGAATCGGGTGATTATAAAGGAGTACTACAGGTGTCTCCGAAGGTACATGTTGAGTTGGCGATTTCGAGATTAGGTTTTGTCACTCGATTGTCGGAGAGGTATCTCTGGGCCCTCTCGGTAATGCACATCATTATAAGCCTTGCAAGCAATGTAACCAATGAGTTGGTTACGGATGATGCATTACTGAGCGAGTAAAGAGACTTGCGGTGATGAGATTGAACTAGGTATTGGATACCGACGATCGAATCTCGGGCAAGTAACATACCGATGACAAAGGAACAACGATGTTGTTATGCGGTTTGACCGATAAAGATCTTCGAGAATATGTAGGAACCAATATGGGCATCCAGGTCCCGCTATTGGTTATTGACCGAGACATGTCTCGGTCATGTCTACATCGTTCTCGAACTGTAGGGTCCGCACGCTTAAGGTTTCGATGATGCTTATATTATGAGTTTATGTATTTTGATGTACGAAGTTTGTTTGAGTCCGGATGTGATTACGGACATGACGAGGAGTCTCAAATGGTCGAGACATAAAGATTGATATATTGGACGGATATATTTGGACACCGGAAATGTTCCGGAAGAGTTTGGAGCTCGGAGGTTACGGAACCCCGGGAGGTATATGGGCCTTATTGGGCCCATGTAGGAGGAAGGAGAAGGAGCAAGGGAGGGGGCGCCCCAAGCCCAATCCGACTGGGGAGGGGGCCGCCCCTTTCCTTTCTCCTTCCCCTCTTCCTTTCCTACTACTAGTACTACTTCCTAATACTAGTACTCCTTCCTTCCCCCTCCAAATAAGATAAGGAAAAGAGAGGGAAACCTACTTGGAGTAGGTTTCCCCCTCCCTATGGCGCGCCCCCTTGGGCCGGCCACCTCCTCCCTCCCTCCTTTATATACGGGGGTAGGGGGGCACCCTAGAGCACACAAGTTGATCATTGATCGTTCCTTAGCCGTGTGCGGTGCCCCCCTCCACGATATTACACCTCGGTCATATTGTAGTGGTGCTTAGGCGAAGCCCTGCGACAAGAGAACATCAAGATAGTCACCACGCCGTCATGCTGACGGAACTCCCCCTCGGAGCCTCTACTGGATTGGAGATCGAGGGTGCGTCATCGAGCTGTACGTGTGTCAAGAACTCGGAGGTGCCGGAGTAACGGTGCTTGGATCGGTCGGACCGGGAGGACATACGACTACTTCCTCTACGCTGCGTCAACGCTTCCGCTTCGGTCTACGAGGGTATGTAGACAACACTCTCCCCTCGTTGCTATGTCATCACCATGATCTTGCGTGTGCGTAGGAAATTTTTTGAAATTACTACGTTCCCCAACAGTGGCATCCGAGCCAGGTTTTTATGGTTTGATGTTATATGCACGAGTAGAACACAAATGAGTTGTGGACGATATAAGTCATACTTCCTACCAGCATGTCATACTTTGGTTCAGCGATATTGTTGGATGAAGTGGCCCGGACCGACATTACGCGTACGCTTACACGAGACTGGTTTTACCGCCGTGCTTTGCACACGGTGACTAGCGGTGTCTGCTTTCTCCAACTTTAGTTGAACTGAGTGTGGCTACGCCCGGTCCTTGTGAAGGTTAAAACGAGTCTATTTGACAAACTATCGCTGTGGTTATGATGCGTAGGTGAGATTGGTTCTTGCTTAAGCCCGTAGCAGCCACGTAAAATTTGCAACAACAAAGTAGAGGACGCCTAACTTGTTTTTGCAGGCATGTTGTGATGTGATATGGCCAAGACGTGATGCTATATTTTATTGTATGAGATGATCATGTTTTGTAACCGGTTATCGGCAATGGCAGGAGCCATATGGTTGTCGCTTATTGTATGAAATGCAACGCATCTGTAATTGCTTTACTTTATCACTAAGCGGTAGCGATAGTCGAGAAGCAATAGATGGCGAACGACAACGATGCTACGATGGAGATCAAGGTGTCGCTACCGGTGACGATGGTGATCACGACGGTGCTTCAAGATGGAGATCACAAGCACAAGATGATGATGGCCATATCATATCACTTATATTGATTGCATGTGATGTTTATCCTTTATGCATCTTATCTTGCTTTGATTGACGGTAGCATTTTAAGATGATCTCTCACTAATTATCAAGAAGTGTTCTCCCGAGTATGCACCGTTGTAAAAGTTCTTCGTTTGAGACACCACGTGATGATTGGGTGTGATAGGCTCTACGCTCAAATACAACGGGTGCAAAACAGTTGCACACGCGGAATACTCAGGTTATACTTGACGAGCCTAGCATATACAGATATGGCCTCGGAACACAGAGACCGAAAGGTCGAGCGTGAATCATATAGTAGATATGATCAACATAGTGATGTTCACCATTGAAACTACTCCATCTCACGTGATGATCGGACATGGTTTAGTTGATTTGGATCACGTGATCACTTAGAGGATTAGAGGGATGTCTATCTAAGTGGGAATTCTTAAGTAATATGATTAATTGAACTTAAATTTATCATGAACTTAGTCCTGGTAGTATCTTGCAAATTATGTTGTAGATCAATAGCTTGCATTGTTGCTTTCATATGTTTTGATATGTTCCTAGAGAAAACTGTGTTGAAAAATGTTAGTAGCAATGTTGCGGATTTGATCCGTGATATGAGGTTAATCCTCATTGTTGCACAGAAGAATTATGTCCTTGATGCACCGCTAGGTGACAAACCTATTGTAGGAGCAGATGCAGACGTTATGAACGTTTGGCTAGCTCAAAAGGATGACTACTTGATAGTTTAGTGCACCATGCTTAAACGGCTTAGAATCGGGACTTCAAAGACGTTTTGAACGTCATGGACCATATGAGATGTTCCAGGAGTTGAAGTTAATATTTCCGGCAAATACCCGAGTTGAGAGATATGAAGTCTCCAACAAGTTCTATAGCTAAAAGATGGAGGAGAATCGCTCAACTAGTGAGCATGTGCTCAGATTGTCTGGGTACTTCAATCGCTTGAATCAAGTGGGAGTTAATCTTCCAGATAAGATAGTGATTGACAGAATTCTCTAGACACCATCACTAAGTTACTAGAACTTCGTGATGAACTATAGTATGCAAGGGATGACGAAAACGATTCCCAAGCTCTTCGTGATGCTGAAATCAATGAAGGTAGAAATCAAGAAAGAGCATCAAGTGTTGATGGTTAACAAGATCACTAGTTTCAAGAGAAGGGCAAAGGGAAAGAAAGGGAACTTCAAGTGGGAAGACAAGCAAGTTGTCACTCCTGCGAAGAAGCCCAAAGCTGGACCATAGCCTGAAACTGAGTGTTTACACTGCAAAGGAAATGGTCACTGGAAGCGGAAATGCCCTGAATATTTGGTGGATAAGAAGGATGGCAAAGTGAACAAGGGTATATTTGATATACAAATTATTGATGTGTGCCTTACTAGTGTTTATAGTAGCCCCTGAGTATTTGATACTTGTTCGGTTGCTAAGATTAGTAATTCGAAACGGGAGTTGCAGAATAAACAGAGACTAGTTAAGGGTGAAGTGACGATGTTTGTTGGAAGTGGTTCCAAGATTGATATGATCATCATCACACACTCCCTATACTTTCGGGATTTGTGTTGAACCTAAATAAGTGTTATTTGGTATTTGCGTTGAGCATGAATATGATTTGATCATGTCTATTGCAATACGGTTATTCATTTAAGTTAGAGAACGATTGTTGTTCTGTTTACATGAATAAAACCTTCTATGGTCATACACACCAACGAAAATGGTTTGTTGGATCTCGATCGTAGTAATACACATATTCATAATATTGAGGCCAAAAGATGCAAAGTTAATAATGATAGTGCAACTTATTTGTGGCACTACCGTTTAGGTCATATTGGTGTAAAGCGCATGAAGAAACTCGATGCTGATGGGATTTTGGAATCACTTGATTATGAATCACTTGATGCTTGCGTACCATGCCTCATGGGCAAGATGACTAAAACTCCGTTCTCCGGAACAATGGAGCGAGCAACTGACTTATTGGAAATAATACATACCGATGTATGCGATCCGATGAGTGTTGAGGCTTGCGGTGGGTATCGTTATTTTCTGACCTTCACAGATGATTTGAGCAGATATGGGTATATCTACTTGATGAAACATAAGTCTGAAATAGTTGAAAGGTTCAAAGAATTTCAGAGTGAAGTGGAAAAATCATCGTAATAAGAAAATAAAGTTTCTGCGATCTGATCACAGAGACAAATATTTGAGTTACGAGTTTGGTCCTCAATTAAAACAATGTGGAATAGTTTCACAGCTCACGCCACCTGGAACACCACATCATAATGGTGTGTCCGAACGTCATAACCGTACTTTATTGGAGACAGTACAATCTATGATGTTTATTACCGATTTACCAATATCGTTTTGGGGTTATGCATTAGAGATAGCTGCATTCACGTTTAAAAATAGGGCACCATTTAAATCTGTTGAGACGACACCGTATGAACTATGGTTTAGCAGTAAACCTAAGCTGTTGTTTCTTAAAGTTTGGGGCTGCGATGCTTATGTGAAAAAGTTTCATCCTGATAAGCTCGAACCTAAATCGGAGAAGTGCGTCTTCATAGAATACCCAAAGGAAATTGTTGGGTACACCCTCTATCACAGATCCGAAGGCAAGATATTCGTTGCTAAAATGGATCCTTTCCAGAGAAGGAGTTTCTCTCGAAAGAAGTGAGTGGGAGGAAAGTAGAACTTGATGAGGTAATCATACTGCTCCCTTATTGAAAGTAGTTTATCACGTAAATTAGTTCCGTGACAAATACACCAATTAGTGAGGAAGCTAATGATATTGATCATGAAACTTCAGATCAAGTTACTACAGAACCTCGTAGGTCTTCCAGAGTAAGATCCGCACTGAGTGGTGTAGTAATCATGTTCGGAAGTCATGTTACTAGACCATGATGAACCTACGAACTATGAGGAAGCGATGATGAGCCCAGATTCCACGAAATGGCTTGAGGCCATGAAATCGAGATATGATCCATGTATGAGAACAAAGTGTAGACTTTGATTGACTTGCCCGATGATCGGTGAGTCATTAAGAATAAATGGATCTTCAAGAGGAAGACGGACGTTGATAGTAGTGTTACTATCTACAAAGCTAGACTTGTCGAAAAGGTTTTGACAAAGTTCAAGGTGTTGAATACGATGAGATTTTCTTACTCGTATCGATGCTTAAAAGTCTGTCCGAATCATGTTAGCAATTGCCACATTTTATGAAATTTGGCAAATGGATGTCAAAACTACATTCCTTAATGAATTTATTAAAGAAGAGTTGTATATGATACGACCAGAAGGTTTTGTCAATCCTAAAGGTGCTAACAAAATGTGCAAGCTCCAGCGATCCATCTATGGACTGGTGCAAGCATCTCAGAGTTGGAATATATGCTTTGATAAGTTGATCAAAGCATATAGTATTATACAGACTTGTAGTGAAGCCTGTATTTACAAGAAAGTGAGTGGGAGCACTACAGATTTCGATAAGTATATGTGAATGACATATTGCTGATCGGAAATAATGTAGAATTATTCTGCAAAGCATGAAAGGATACTTGAATAAGAGTTTTTCGAAGAAAGACCTCAGTAAAGCTACATACATATTGAGCATCAAGATCTATTGAGATAGATCAATATGCTTGATAAGATTTTCAATGAGTACATGCCTTGACAAGATTTTGAAGTAGTTCAAAATGGAACAGTCAAAGAAAGAGTTCTTGCCTGTGCTGCAAAGGTATGAAATTGAGTAAGACTCAAATCCCGACCACAGCAGAAAATAGAAAGAGAATGAAAAGTCATTCCCTATGCCTCAGTCATAGGTTCTATAAAGTATGCTATGCTATGTACCGCACCTATTGTATACCTTGCTCAGACTTGACAAGGAGTACAATAGTGATCTAGGAGTAGATCATCGACATTGGTCAAGAATATCCTTAGTGAGGACTAAGGAAATATTTCTCGATTATGGAGGTGATAAAAGAGCCCGTCGTAAAAGTTATCTCGGTGCAAGTTTTCACACCGATCCAGATGACTCTAAGTCTCAATCTGGATACATATTGAAAGTGAGAGCGATTAGCTAGAGTAGCTCCGTGCAGAGCATTGTAGACATAGAATATTTGCAAAATACATACGGCTCAATGTGACAGACCCGCTGACCGAGCTTCTCTCACGAGCAAAACATGATCACACCTTAGTACTCTTTGGGTGTTAATCACATAGCGATGTGAACTAGATTATTGACTCTAGTAAACCCTTTGGATGTTGGTCACATGATGATGTGAACTATGGGTGTTAATCATATACAGATATGAATATTGGTGTTAAATCACATGGAGATGTGAACTAGATTATTGACTCTAGTGCAAGTGGGAGACTGGAGGAAATATGCCCTAGAGGCAATAATAAAGTTATTATTTATTTCCTTATTTCATGATAAATGTTTATTATTCATGCTAGAATTGTATTAACCAGAAACATAATACATGTGTGAATACATAGACAAACATAGTGTCACTAGTATGCCTCTACTTGACTAGCTCGTTTATCGAGATGGTTATGTTTCCTAGCCATGGACAAAAGAGTTGTCATTTGATTAACGGGATCACATCATTAGGAGAATGATGTGATTGACTTGACCCATTCCGTTAGCTTAGCACTTGATCGCTTAGTATGTTGCTATTGCTTTCTTCATGACTTATACATGTTCCCGTAACTATGAGATTATGCAACTCCGTTTACGGAGGAACACTTTGGTACTACCAAACGCCACAACGAATCGGGTGATTATAAAGGAGTACAACAGGTGTCTCTGAAGGTACATGTTGAGTTGGCGATTTCGAGATTAGGTTTTGTCACTCGATTGTCGGAGAGGTATCTGGGCCCTCTCGGTAATGCACATCATTATAAGCCTTGCAAGCAATGTAACCAATGAGTTGGTTACGGATGATGCATTACGTAATCTAGTAAAGAGACTTGCGGTGACAAGATTGAACTAGGTATTGATACCGACAATCGAATCTCGGGCAAGTAACATACCGATGACAAAGGAACAACATATGTTGTTATGCGGTTTGACCGATAAAGATCTTCAGAGAATATGTAGGAACCAATATGGGCATCCAGGTCCCGCTATTGGTTATTGACCGAGACATGTCTCGGTCATGTCTACATCGTTCTCGAACCGTAGGGTCCGCACGCTTAATGTTTCGATGCGGTTATATTATGAGTTTATGTATTTTGATGTACCAAGTTTGTTGAGTCCGGATGTGATTACGGACATGACGAGGAGTCTCGAAATGGTCGAGACATAAAGATTGATATATTGGATGGATATATTTGGACACCGGAAATGTTAGGAAGAGTTTGGAGCTCCGGAGGTTACCGAACCCCGGGAGGTATATGGGCCTTATTGGGCCCATGTAGGAGGAAGGGAGAAGGAGCAAGGAGGGGGGTGCGCCCCAAGCCCAATCCGACTGGGGAGGGGGCCGCCCCTTTCCTTCTCCTTCCCCTCTTCCTTTCCTACTACTAGTACTACTTCCTAATACTAGTACTCCTTCCTTCCCCTCCAAATAAGATAAGGAAGAGAGGAAACCTACTTGGAGTAGGTTTCCCCTCCCTATGGCGCCCCTTGGGCAGCCACCTCCTCCCTCCCTCCTTTATATACGGGGTAGGGGGCACCCTAGAGCACACAAGTTGATCATTGATCGCCTTTGCCGTGTGCGGTGCCCCCTCCACGATATTACACCTCGGTCATATTGTAGCGGTGCTTAGCGAAGCCCGCGACAGAGAACATCAAGATAGTCACCACGCCGTCAGTCGACGGAACTCCCCTCGAGCCTCTATCGGATTGGAGGTCGAGGGTGCGTCATCGAGCTGTACGTGTGTCAAGAACTCGGAGGTGCCGGAGTAACGGTGCTTGGATCGGTCGGACCGGGAGGACGTACGACTACTTCCTCTATGCTGGGTCAACGCTTCCGTTTCGGTCTACGAGGGTACGTACACAACACTCTCCCCTCGTTGCTTTGTCATCACCATGATCTTGCGTGTGCGTAGGAATTTTTTTGAAATTACAACGTTCCCCAACAGTGTTGTGGGCGGTGATGCCTCCACACACTTGGATCCGCTTACCTTCCTTCTTCTCTGCTGAGATGCCGCCGAGGGGCCCCCTCGAGCTTTGGCTGTAGCACGCCGACTGCGACGCGCCGGCGACTGGAGTGGAAGTTGAAGCCGTCTCCTCGAGCAAGGTCTTCATGACCCGAGGCTGGGGTGAGGTCGCTCGAGTGTGCCATGCAGAAGGCGCCCTCATGATCCACCTCGAGTACGACGACACCTCCACACTGTCCTTCAAGGTCTTCAACGCGGAAGGCCGCCGCTTGGAGTGCTGCTCCGGGAGGCCCACTGTTGATGATGGTGTCGGGTACCGGGGCGCGTATAGATAGGGCTCCTAGAAGTTCTTTCCTTTTGTTCCCTGCGAGGAATCGAGAAGTACCCCGTGGGGGCGTGTAAAGGGTCCGCAGTTTCCTTTGTTGATATTATCCTTATTGTGAAATTGTGCATGTGTGTGTCCCGTTCCGGCTCAGTTTCCCCTTTGCAACCTCGCGATGGCTTGGTGCTCTACACTGACAGGTCCCGGTCCCCAGGCAGGCTTCAGCCCTCGCTGGTATGCCAGGTCGCGATGCCGTAGTCAAGGCCAGGAGGTGAGCGGCCCGAGGTCTAGTAAGAGCCCCTGAGACGCGGTGCCCAGGAGGTCCCCTTTAGCGTGCAAGCGATCACCGAGAGGTAGGAAAGGGATATTACATTGCAGTAGCGGGGCAGCACAAATGAGAACTCTATGCCGTAGCGATTGGTGGATTCTGAGCGCGAACTTATCTTGGTAGTCTGGAGTAATTTCCTTGCATTGCACCAAACTCGTGTGTGGCGGTCGTGGCGCAGCTAGGTTAGGCCCGTGCGTGCGTCCCCCTCTTCCTCATGCTCTCCTTGGTGCTCTACATCCTCAGGTCCCGTGCCTCGAGCGAGCTCAGCCGCCACTGGTATGCCAAGTCGCGATGCCGTGGTCAAGGCCAGGGCGTGAGGGCTGGAGAGCCAGTAGGAGCTCGTGAGTCGCGATGCTCAGGAGCCCCCCTTTTAACGCGCAAGCGAATCACCTAAGAGAAGAGGGAGCCCGTGGTACCGCCCGCTGTTGCCCTCGGGAGGTTCCTGCAAGTCAACATGACAGGCGCAAATTTCCATTATGAATGTCGGCCGGCCAATGGTCGCTTTAAAGGGGATGAAGGCACTGAGGGCCTGGTGAGGTGATGCGCGCGGGGCATGCCGCAGGCTAGAGCTCGACCGCTCAGATTTGTCGACGTTGCAGGGACGGACCAATGCACAAGCGCCGTGCCGGCGTGAGCAGCTCCCGTGGTAGGTGTCAGTCAAGCAAGTGACAGCCATAGATACATCATTCATGGAAAGCAAACTGACTTAGATAAATGCACAAACGATACATGCCGCTGGGTCAGACCCGAGCGGCTTGGGGATGATGCAGCCCGTGGGGCGCCCCCAGCAAGGTAAGCTAAAGATTTAAAGGGATACATGCCACAGGGACGGACCCACGCGGCCTGGGAATGATGCAACCTGAAGGGAGCTCCCAGCTAAATGAACTTGGAAAATGTCACCTGGTTCCATCGTAGGATGGGTGTTGGGGCACCTGAAGATGCATGGTGCAGGGGTTGCTCCTCATGACCCACCAGAATCCTGAGCCTCGGGAGGCCCCGGGGGTCCAGGTGGTTCCGTGAGGACCGTCTCCATCTCGGCAGGACTGCATGGTGCCTGGCCTCCTGAGCCGCCAGGATGCTCCGCAAGCTTGCTGGAAGGCGGACGCCACGCTCGGCAGGTCAAAGGGCATGCGAACGTAGCTGTGAGGTGGGCCCTCGCAGCGTCCCATGCGCGAAGGCCAGAAGGGCTCCTGAGGTGCGGCCCTGTTGAGCCCTGGGACATCGATGCAGACGCAGCCCAGCATCCTCCCCTGGACGGGGAGCTGTGCCCGGTGAGCGGTGGTCGCCGCGCATGGCTCTTGCATCCTGCAGTTCCTGAGTGGTCTTGGAAATGAACTCCTTAGCGCTGGGCGCTCCTTGCCCCGTGTCCTCTTGAGGGAGACGTGTCGTGAAGCACGCCTCCAAGTGGTGCCCGATCGCCTGCCTCGTGACGTTGGCAAGGTCTGAGGCCCTCCAGAAGAGAGCCCCCGAGCCCTGCCCGAGGAGGGCACCGGGCGCGGCTTCTTATGCAAGGGAGGGAGGCGCCCCAGGCGCGGGCGCTGATCCTGATGAGGTACCACTCGCGGTGCCGCTCTCCTAAGGTCCGGCACAGAGTAGCCGCTTCTTCTTCTTGGGAAAGACCTCAGGAGGGTATTGAGATGCATTGTTGTCGGGGTCTTCGACTGACGCTGCCTGGAAGGCGCACTCGAGGGAGCACACCGCATCTCTTTCCTCGCAGGGCACTGTGATGATCCCGCTGCTCCCTGGCATCTTGAGGACGTTGTAGCCATGGTGCGTCACTGCCATGAACTTGGCCAAGGCCGGGTACCCGAGGATGGCATTGTATGGAAGACGGATGTGAGCGACATCGAAGTCGATGAGCTCGGTGTGGTAGTTTTTGCATTCTCCAAAGGTGACTGGAAGGCGGACCTGCCGTATTGGTATGGTGGAGCCGTCAGTCACTCCTAAGAAGGGCTTGGTAGGCTGAAGCTGGTCGTATGGCACTTGGATGCTGTCTAACGTCTCGACGGATAGGACGTTGAGCCCTGCACCGCCGTTGATGAGGGTCTTGGTGACTTGTACGTTGCTGATGACGTGTGGACAAAGCATCGGGAGAGCGCCAGCGGTTTCCACGCACTTGAGCTGGTCTGCCGAACTGAAGGTGATGGCACACTTGGACCACCTGAGCGGGCGTGTGGCCTCCAGCCTGGGAAGGACTGCATTCACCCCGCGAGCAAATTGCTTGAGGATGCACTGAGAAGTGGGGGCTTGAGCTCTGGCCAAGATACAGGCGATCGCACGCGGCTCTTGGAAGCCCACAGCCCCCTTGTCCTAATGGTGGTCGTCATTCCTTCTTGGTGGTGGAGGCACCAGAGGAAGACAGGCGTTGCCCCGAGGGCGGTCCTCGCAAGGCTGATCCCTCCAGGCGCCCTCGCGAGGCTAGTCGTGCCAACAGTCTTCACGAGGCTGGTCGCGCCACTTCTGGCGTGGGCCACGGTCGTCCCAGCGTCCTCCGCCACGTCCTCCTCCTCGGTCGTAGCCCCGGTCATTGCGCTCGGGGCGCCGACCGAAGCGTCCATCCTGGATGGCCCTGAGCTCTTGACAGTTATTGGTGTTGTGGCTGTGCACGTTGTGGAAGGCGCAGAATGGTCGGCTGCTCTTGGATGACTCGGGCTGGTCCCTGCCGCGCTTCGTGTCCGGCTCTGCTGCGAGCACGGCCACTCCCTTGCGCTTCACGTCCGTGGTCTTGGCTTTCTTTTCCTCTGGGTCGGCAGCTGGGGGCTCAAGGAGGGAAAGGCGCCCTTCCTCGGCTCTTGCGCACTTGGTCGCCAGGTTGAACAGCTCCAGAGATGTGCATAGCTCCTCATGGATGGACAGATCCTCCTTCATCTTGACATCGTGGATGCCATCGGAGAACGTCGAGATGATGGCCTCATCCGTCACCTTGGCGATCTTGAGGCGGACATTGTTGATGGGCTGGATGTACTTCTGGAGGGTCTCTCCTGGTAGCTGCTTGACGCGGCGAAGGTCACCCGCGGCCGGGGGGTGTAGGATCGAAGAAGGTGAGAGTGTCTAGAAGGGGGGGTTAGACTACTTGACAAGATAAAAATTATGCCTTTTGACAAAGACAAGTTTTTGGCAGATTTTGCAAATCACACAAGTCAAGTAGCATACTACACATGCAATTCTAGAGTATGGGCAGCGGAAAGTAAATTGCACAAGTAGTAAAGAGAAGTGGAGAAGATCAAACGCAATTTGGAGACACGGAGATTTTTCTCGTGGTTCCGATAGGTGGTGCTATCGTCATTCCACGTTGATGGAGACTTCAACCCACGGAGGGTAACGGCTGCGAGAGTCCACGGAGGGCTCCACCCACGGAGGGTCCACGAAGAAGCAACCTTGTCTATGCCATCATGGCATACGCCCACGGAGGGCTAGCCTTACTCGGGGTAGATCTTCACGAAGTAGGCGATCTCCTTGCCCTTACAAACTTCTTGGTTCAACTCCACATCTCGACGGAGGCTCCCAAGCGACACCTAACCAATCTAGGAGGCACCACCCTCCAAAAGGTAATAGATGGTGTTGATGATGATGAACTCCTTGCTCTTGTGCTTCAAATGATAATCTCCCCAACACTCAACTTCTCTCACTGATTTGGCTGTGGTGGAAGAAAGGATTGAGTGGAAAGCAACTTGGGAAGGCTAGAGATCAAGCTTCATATGGTGGGAGTGGAGCTACTTGATCTCAACACAAGGGTAGGTAGTTTTCTTCTCGAAATGTAAGGTAGGAGTGGTAGTTCTTTCGATGGCTCTCTCCACGAATGAAGAGGGGTGGAGGGTATTTATAGCCTCCACACAAAATCCAACTGCTACACACATTTGACCAATCTCGGTCAGACCGAAGTTGACAACTCGGTGAGACCGAAAGTTCAAATCATATGAATGTTGGGATTTTCGGTGGGACCGAAAATACAATCTCGGTGAGTCCGATTCGTCCAAAGACAAGAGCTTGCCAATCTCGGTGGGACCGACTTCATCATCTCGGTGACACCGATTTGATGATGTATGTTCTGAAGCACGGCAACTCAAGTTTCGGTGAGACCGAGTTCAGAATCGGAAAATCCGAAATTTCTAGGGTTTGGCTTTGTGGCTGAGGTGGTTCATCTCGATGTGACTGAGTTTAGGAAATCGGTGGGACCGAGATTACTTATGAGTGTATCTTTGTAGTGAGAGTTGCTGATAGTTTAGGAGATATATCACTAAGCACTTTGAGCAACCAGATCATTAACATAACCTCATCCCCTTTTAATAGTATTGGCTTTCCTATGGACTCAATGTGATCTTGGATCACTAAACCAAAAATGGAGTCTTGAGCTTTTGCCAATGCTTGCCTTAGCATCTTAGAGGTCCACCTCTTCAGTCCTTTTGCCATGCCAATGTGATTGAATTTCCTGAAACATACTTGATAAAAGCATTAGTCCAACCACAATGTATGTTGTCATTAATTACCAAAACCACCCAGGGAGCAAATGTGCTTTCAATCTCCCCCTTTTTGGTAATTGATGGCAACACACAAAACAAGACATCAAATCTTACTGAAAGAAGGACAGAATTATCACTAAAGCTTTGACAAACATGTAGTACACAGGCTCCCCCTACAAGTGTGCAAGATTTTCATAGATTATGGTTTTGGACTACCAAAAGCACACAAGAGAGAAAAGCAAGATGTGCTACATGCAGCTTGGCTATATGCATCAGAGCAGATGAAAAGAAGTGAGTGATAATGCATATGTGCATGGTGATTTCTTGCAAACAAGTATTCACAAGCAAGTCACCATCATGCACATTCTGCAAGGTGCATATACTTACCTTGAGGTTCCTTGGCATTGTACCTGAAGAAATAAACTTGGGAAAACAAGGTTAGATAACACAAGAGTATTTCTTCATCCAACAGCAAGAACATCAAGAGTACCAAGCCAGGGATGACATGTATAAAGAGTGTCTCATATTGAGCACAAGCTTGAATCAGCAAACATGTCTCCTGAAACTAAAAAGATTTTCAATGAACTCTGAGATATTTTGCTTTCCATAAGATATCAATTGTGAAGATTCCTCTCCCTTTGAGGAAAAAGCAAAATCAAAAGAATGATGCCAAATGTAATAACCAATGTGAAACACGGCAAAGCTTTGATGTGATTCTCTCCCCCTTAAGATAAGATAGCTCTTCTTCTCCCCCTAAATCTTCTCTTCTCCCCTTATCTCCCCCTAAATCTTCTCCCCCTTTGACATCAAGTGCCGAAAAGGACAGCAGACTAGGAAGGTCAGGGAAGATGGAAGGAAAGAAGTGGGTTCCTTAAGAATCACAACTGGGCAATAAGAAATATGCAAAGAAAATCATTGAGTGGAGCTGCAGAAGATGATATCCTGAAAGAAAATTGGTGACACCGAATTAGATGGATCGGTGGGTCCGAAGTCAGGGACTTAGGGCAGATCCTTTTTCGGTCAGACCGAAATTTTTTAAGTCGGTGACGCCGAGTTTAATTCCAAGGAAATACAGAAATAATTCAGCTCACTTTGCAAGGAATGTTTCAAAGGATTTGCAATGAATTTGTAAAGGATTTTCAAGGAATTGATCAGAGCCAAAAGGATATTCACAAAGACAGAAGAATAGAAATGAAAAAGAGTCCTAGATGAAGTTTTTTTTTAAGAAAAAATAGAAAAACTCCAAAAGCATATGTACTTCATCTAGATAGGGGTCGGTGACTAAGTCACCTATGTTTGAGTATATTGACTTAGGAGTCAAATGAGAACATTTGATCATAGGTCATACTCATCGTTTAAGCTCAAAATGGGGTTGCCATTTTTCGATTAAGCATTTGATGTGATCACATCTTATGAAGCTGCTTGTACTCATGTCTTTGAGCAAAGCTCCTTAAAGATGTGAAGAACATACCTTGGGCTTGTTGTTGCTTTGCTCATGTAGGTGAACTTGATGTAGGTGCTCATTGAATGTGAAGTTGGAGCACCATTTCCACTTGTGCAGTTCATCTTCCTACATGGGTTAGGCAAGCAAGGAAATACTCAAGAATATCCCAGATGACAGGAGTGAAATACTAGATGTATAAGGTGTCAAAAAGGATATGTGGAATTTTGTTCCTTGAACTCAACATCCCTAAGGGCTAGATACTTGGTCAATGACAAGATTACTCAAGATTTGAGTGTGTGGTAATCTTGTGGAATGTAGATCATCCAAGTACCTGCAAGGAGTTAGATGCAATACAAGGGGGCAAATGTGTCCAAGACATATGATCATCATCATAATAGAAATATCAAGGATTAGTCAAGTAGGCTCATGCCTTGCATGCATCAATGGAGTTTTTCACTCCAGGTTTGAAGCATCAATGATGTTCAACTCACTCCTTAAACGACAAAACACTTTCTCATCAAGTGGTTTGGTAAAGATATCTGCAAGCTGTTTGTCAGTACGAACATGCTTAAGATTGATGTCACCCTTGGCAATGTGATCACGAATAAAGTGGTGACGAACTTCAATATGTTTCGTTCGAGAGTGTTGCACGGGATTGTGTCCAATCTTAATCGCACTCTCATTGTCACAAAGCAAAGGAACATGTCTCACATGTACCCCATAATCCTTAAGCGTTTGTGTCATCCATAGCAACTGAGCACAACATGATCCAGCAGCAATATATTACGCTTGGCGGTGGATAAAGATACCGAATTTTGTTTCTTGGAGGACCAAGATACAAGGGATCGACCAAGGAATTGACACGTACCCGAAGTTGACTTTCTATCAACCCTGTCTCCGGCATAGTCCGAGTCGGAATAGCCAACAAGGTCGAAAGAGGCCCTCTTAGGATACCAAATGCCAAAGTTAGGTGTGTGTATCAAATATCTCACAATTCTTTTAACAACTTTAAGATGACATTCTTTAGGGGCTGCTTGATATCGAGCACACATGCATACACTCAACATTATGTCAGGACGAGAAGCACAGAGATATAGTAGAGAACCAATCATAGATCGGTAAACCTTTTGATCAACAGGTTCTCCATCTTTTGTCAAGTCATTATGTCCACTAGTAGGCATGGGGGTTCTCATACCTTTGCTTTCTTGCATGTTGAACTTCTTGAAGAGATCCTTGGTGTACTTTGTTTGTGAGACAAAGGTACCCTCCTTAGATTGCTTGATTTGCAACCCAAGGAAGAATTTGAGTTCACTCATCATGGACATCTCATACTTCTTCGACATGAGCTTTCCAAACTTCTCGCTAAAATGAGGGTTAGTTGAACCAAAGATAATATCATCAACATATATTTGGCACACAAATAGTTCACCATCAACCCTTTTCGTGAATAGCGTTGAGTCTATTTTTCCAATCTCAAATCCTTTTTCAAGAAGAAAGCTAGTCAAGCATTTGTACCAAGCTCTAGGAGCTTGTTTAAGACCATAAAGAGCTTTGTGCAACTTGTAAACATGATTAGGCTTTTAGGATTCACAACCGGAGGTTGTTTCACAAATACTTCCTCCTCAATTTCACCATTTAGGAAAGCACTTTTGATATCCATTTGATAGAGAGTAATATCATGGTGATTGGCATAAGCAAGAAGAATGCGAATAGACTCAAGTCTAGCAACGGGGGCATTGGTCTCAACATAGTCCATACCTTCGACTTGTGTGTAACCTTGAGCTACGAGACGAGCCTTGTTGCGGATGACTTGTCCATCTTCATCTTGCTTGTTCCGAAACACCCATTTGGTTCCAATGACGTTTTGATCATCCTTGGGCTTTCTACCAAAGTCCATACATTGTTCCTCTCGGTTGTGTAGCTCTTCGCATAGCGCTCACCCAATCCGGTCTTCAAGTGCTTCTTCTACCTTCATAGGTTCAAGACTAGAGATAAATGAGTAATGCTCACAAAAGTTAGCTAAGCGAGTTTTAGAGCGAGTAATTCTCCCGGAGTCGATGTCATTCATCATTTGTTCCACGGGATGTTTCTTCTTGACTCTTGCTCGGACTCGGGATAGCTTTTGTTGTGGTTGTGGATGAGCTTCCTCATCATCCTCATCTTCCTCTTCTTCTTCATTGTTGTTGGTGTTGACTTGAGGCGGTGGAGAAG